>CAWVNO010000814.1:0-525000 GCA_963930645.1 Salticus scenicus
TTGAATTTGTTAGAATCAGTATGTGTGGTTTGTTTTCGCGTAACTTCAAAACCACTGTACGTGTTAACTCTAAAATTTGCCTGCAAGTTTGTTATAACAACTTGTTTCAAGTCTCCAATTTCGGTCGTGATATAAGTTTTAACACGAGAATAATCGGCTTTAATTGAATTTCTCGGAATCGATACGTGTGGTTTGTTTTCGCGTAACTTCAAAACCACTGTACGTGTTAACTCTAAATTTTGCCTGCAGGTGTGTTATAACAACTTGTTTCAAGTCTCCAATTTCGGTCGTGATATAAGTTTTAACACGACGGTAATCGGCTTTAATTGAATTTGTTAGAATCTGTGTGTGTGGTTCGTATTCGCATAACTTCAAAACAACTCTACGTGTTAACTCTAAATTTTGCCTGCAGGTTTGTTATAACAACTTGTCTCAAGTCTCTAATTTCGGTCGTGAAATAAGTTTTAACACGAGAGTAATCGGCTTTAATTGAATTTGTTAGAATCTCTGTGTGTGGTTCGTTTTCGCATAACTTCAAAACAACTGTACGTGTTAACTATAAATTTTGCCTGCAGGTTTGTTATAACAACTTGTTTCAAGTCTCCAATTTCGGTCGTGATATAAGTTTTAACACGAGAGTAATCGGCTTTAATTGAATTTCTCGGAATCGATACGTGTGGTTTGTTTTCACGTAACTTCGAAACCACTGTACGTGTTAACTCTAAATTTTGCCTGCAGGTTTGTTATAACAACTTGTTTCAAGTCTTCAATTTCGGTCGTGATATAAGTTTTAACACGAGAGTAATCGGCTTTAATTGAATTTCTCGGAATTGATACGTGTGGTTCGTTTTCGCATAACTTCAAAACCACTCTATGTGTTAACTCTTAATTTTGCCTGCAGGTTCGTCATAACAACTTGTTTCAAGTCTCCAATTTCTGTCGTGATATAAGTTTTAACACGAGAGTAATCGGCTTTAATTGAATTTGTTAGAATCTGTGTGTGTGGTTCGTTTTCGCATAACTTCAAAACAACTGTACGTGTTAACTCTTAATTTTGCCTGAAGGTTTGTTATAACAACTTGTTTCAAGTCTCCAATTTCCTTCGTGATATAAATTTTAACACAGGAGTGATGATGATGATGTCGTGTCTATGAAAGTGCAATTAAATGGCTCCGAAGCTGTCGAAGACAGCTTTAGCAACCTCGACAGCCCTATCTGTATAAAGTAGGTCTACTGGGTCTTCAAAGCCGATATTAAGAAGTTTGGCCTGGATTGCTGGGCAGCTGAAGATGTGTTGGGGAGACAGTGGGATGTCGTCTGGGCAGTGAGGACAAAAGTTGGTGTAACTACGCTGCCCGTCCTCAGAAATCCTCATCCCCTTTAAATGGTTTGTCCTCAGTCTGGTTAAAATAGTTGATAAGGCTCTATCACAGTTCAATTCCGGAATGGAGTTTCGTTTAACTTGTTGACCGATTAGTCTTCGGCCAGCGACGGCATTGGCGTCAACGAGGGTTAGACATTTGGATGGCTGAGGAGAATTACGTGCAGCCTTTGCGAGCTCATCGGCCTTCTCATTACCGAAAATATTTACATGAGCCGGTATCCATTGCAAGATGCAGGAACTCTGGGCAGCAATGATTTTGTTTGTGAGCTCAATGATCTGATGGCTGAGTTGACATTTGCCCTTCTGGATCGCTTGCAATGCTGATCTGCAATCTGAGAATATGATGATGCTTTTGGAACTCTGATCCTCCTTAGACAGATAAATCTCCAGAGCACATTTGATGGCGACGATCTCGGATGTGTAGTTGGAGGCGATTTTCCCAACAGGAATACCGTGGCATTCCTGCGCTCCGTCTGGTTCAATGAAAAAGACACCTGCTCCTCCTCTATCGAGATTAGAGTCAGAAGAGCCATCTGTGTAGGCGATCGTCAGATCTTGATTTGAGGTCGTGAGTACTTCAATGGTATGGTCGCCTTTCTCTTTAATTATTGTGGGAGCTCGGGGGAGCCTGTAACCCCTAGAGAGCGCGTCCCCAGGTGGCGGATAGGGGAATGCCTCCATAGGTTTTCCTTTGGGTGGTAGGAGGGAAATAAAATACCTCCCGCGGACCAACAGGCAGAAGTCCAACCTCTCGAGGCTCTGGCAACCCTCTCTTCTATGAATTGTGCAATATCTACTAGTCACCATGCTACCGCGTCCGGGGCAGCCGACGCGATGCGACCTGCAGTCCGGGGACGTGTCGAGAAATCAGCTACGAGGACAGTAAATTTCTTACAGCTAAATATTAATGGAACCCAGAGAAAACTGGCTGAACTTTCAGACATTTTGCTTTCCAACAACATTCATGTTGCCTGCTTGCAAGAAACTAAACTTAATCAAAATCTTAGTCTCAAAATTAAAGGGTACACTACAATCAGAAAGGACAGACCAAACAGCAGCGGCGGAGGAATAGCTTTCCTTATAAAGACACCAGATATTAAATACATTGAAGTCCTTTCGACCTTCCTGTCTGATACCAGCACGGAGGCTCACGCAATTAATGTCCTTCTTCCGGACCACACTATCACCGTGATTAATGTTTACCACCCCGACAATTCTCCTATTGACACAGACCTCCTTCGGGATCTGGCATCTTCAAACTCTGAGACAAAAATAATTTTAGGAGACCTCAATGCCAAGAGCCCCTCTTGGGGCAGCTATCTGCTGGATTCTAAAGGAACCCAGGTTGAGGACCTTGTAGACGACTTGAATTTAACCATCCTCAACACAGGTGAAAATACCTACATCTCTAGAACACATGGTACAGCGTCTGCACTTGACATCACTGCCATTAGCCACCTTTCAGCAGACAGAACACACTGGAGAGTTCTAGATTCTGCCATCAGTGACCATTACCCAGTTCTCACATCCTTCTCAATAGACCAAGAACGTCCTCCGCATCTCAAGCGCTCATGGAACTTCCGAAAAGCAGACTGGCCTGGGTTTACCCAAGAACTTGAGAACCTATGCGCTGAACCAACAGTCTGTAGTAACCTTGAGGAACTTCTCTCTCTCTTAACTAGCCGCATCCAAAACGCAGCAAAACATCATATCCCTAGAGGAAAGCGAAAGGACAATTGGATTCCTTTTTGGAAGGATTACAACATCGAGGCACTAATAAAGGAAAGAGACCAAACCAGTAAGGAAATACAATGCAACAACAGTGAAGAGTTAAGACGTAAACTTATAGAAGTTAGTCACAAGGTGGAAGAAGCCATCTCAGCTGGCAAACAAGAGAAATGGACAGAGCTCTGCGAAAAACTTGACCCAAGAAAAGGTACGTCCCAATATTGGAACTTGATTAAGACTCTAAATAACTCAAGCAGTCCAGCAGTCAACACACAGGTGGAACCTCAGTCAAATGTCATCGCCACAAACGGCTCATATGCCAGAACAAACAAAGAAACAGCAAACTTACTTGCAAAGCACTACGAAATTTCAAGCAAACTACAGTATACAGCAGGAGACAAAAAAGTTAATAAAAATTACAAATCTGTTATTAAAAGAAGCAGGAAAATGACTGATAACAGCATCTTCACATCTGACTTTAGTCCTGAGGAACTGGAATCTGCAATCAATCGCCTGGATCAAAATAGATCCCCCGGACCAGATCTCATTTTCGGACAGATGATCACGCATTTTGGTGAAAACGCTAAAAGAGATTTGCTGAATATATTTAATACCTCATGGCGCACTGGAAAGTTACCCAAATCCTGGAAGAACTCTGTAATTGTTCCCATCCTAAAACCTGGAAAATCTGCAAGTAACTGCGCTAACTACAGACCTATCTCGCTCACCTGCATTCTGTGCAAACTTATGGAGCGCATTATACATTCCAGACTGATGAATTGGATCACTGAGAACAACATCTTGCACTCATACCAGACCGCATATAGAGCCAATCACAGCACCGTCGACCAGCTTTTCTACCTTTGCCAATCTATTATTGACGGTTTCCAGAGCAAGCCCCATAAGAAAACTACCCTGGTTCTTCTCGATCTCTCTGCTGCTTTCGACAGAGTCTGGAGACAGAAACTGATCAACATCTTACACGAAACAGGCATTACATCAAATGCTCTAATTTGGATTAATGACTTTCTCAGAAAAAGAAGCTTTAAAGTTAGAGTTGATGGCAGCTTCTCTACTACTCACCATACCTGGGCGGGAGTTCCTCAGGGCTCCGTACTTAGCCCTCTCCTTTTCCTTCTGTACATGAATACGATAGACCCCCACATCAGTAAAGAAATCAAAGTTGCCTGTTATGCCGATGATATTGCAGTCTGGCACACACACTCAAATCTCAAAGTTTCACAAAAAGCTCTTAACATCTGTATGAAAGGCATTGAAACCTGGTCAAAAGATCTTAAGCTCAAAATTAATCCAGACAAAACAAACTTTTGTATTTTTTCAACAGATAGAAAAAATAGAAGCTCGTTCCATCCTATTATAAAGCTATTTGGTTCAGAAATTAAACAAACTTCTAACCCCAAGTATCTTGGACTAACTCTAGATGCAGAGTTAAGATTCTCTAAACACCTTGAAAATATTTCAAATAAAGCAATGAAAAAGCTTAACATCCTCAAAAGACTTTGTGGTGCTTCCTGGGGATCTAGTCCAAAAACTCTCAAGAATACCTACACTTCTATCGTCAGGCCTATTCTCGAATATGCAGCACCCATATGGGCATCGGCAAGGCCTACTGTTAAAGAAAAGATCGACGCTATTCAATACAGGGCCTCTAAAATCATCACTGGAGCTGTTTCATCAACGAATAACATCAAAATTGAAAAGGAATGTGGCCTTGCCCCCTTGGAAAGCAGAAGAAAATTAACAACCATTAAATTTACCAACAAAATCCAAACCCTTGCTGATCGCCATATCTCAAGTAGAACCTTTAGAGCGTGGAGTGGAAATTGCAGGCTGAAGAGATCCTCGACCCTCCAACTTGACCAAGATATCAGGAATGATATCAACCTCAAATATGAGACCTTCAAAATTTCCAAAGAGCCTTACAACATCCTGTGCCCTCTCCCCCAAACAAAAATCTATTTAAATCTCTTACAACCTTGCACCAAGAAAGAAGAACACAGGAGTAATCGGCTTTAATTGAATTTTATAGGAATCGATACATGTGATTCGTTTTCGCATAACTTCAAAACCACTGTACTTGTTAACTCTAAATTTTGCCTGCAGGTTTGTTATAACAACTTGTTTCAAGTCTCCAATTTCGGTCGTGATATAAGTTTTAACACGAGAGTAATCGGCTTTAATTGAATTTCTCGGAATCGATACGTGTGGTTCGTTTTCGCATAACTTCAAAACCACTGTACGTGTCAACTCTTAAATTTGCCTGCAGGTTTGTAATAACAACTTGTTTCAAGTCTTCAATTTCGGTCGTGATATAAGTTTTAACACGAGAGTAATCGGCTTTAATTAAATTTGTCAGAATCAGTATGTAAGGTTTGTTTTCGCGTAACTTCAAAACCACTGTACGTGTCAACTCTTAAATTTCCCTGCAGGTTTGTAATAACAACTTGTTTCAAGTCTTCAATTTCGGTCGTGATATAAGTTTTAACACGAGAGTAATCGGCTTTAATTGAATTTGTCAGAATCAGTATGTGTGGTTTGTTTTCGCGTAACTTCAAAACCACTGTACGTGTTAACTCTAAATTTTGCCTGCAGGTTTGTTATAACAACTTGTTTCAAGTCTCCAATTTCCTTCGTGATATAAATTTTAACACGGGAGTAATCGGCTTTAATTGAATTTTATAGGAATGGATACATGTGATTCGTTTTCGCATAACTTCAAAACCACTGTACTTGTTAACTCTAAAATTTGCCTGCAGGTTTGTTATAACAACTTGTTTCAAGTCTCCAATTTCGGTCGTGATATATGTTTTAACACGAGAGTAATCGGCTTTAATTGAATTTCTCGGAATCGATACGTGTGGATTGTTTTCGCCTAACTTCAAATCCACTGTACGTGTTAACTCTAAATTTTGCCTGCAGGTTTGTTATAACAACTTGTTTCAAGTCTCCAATTTCGGTCGTGATATAAGTTTTAACACGACGGTAATCGGCTTTAATTGAATTTGTTAGAATCTGTGTGTGTGGTTCGTTTTCGCATAACTTCAAAATAACTGTACGTGTTAACTCTTAATTTTGCCTGCAGGTTTGTCATAACAACTTGTTTCAAGTCTCCAATTTCGGTAGTGATATAAGTTTTAACACGATAGTAATCGGCTTTAATTGAATTTCTCGAAATCGATACGTGTGGTTCGTTTTCGCATAACTTCAAAACAACTGTACGTGTTAACTCTTAAATTTTCCTGCAGGTTTGTTATAACAACTTGTTTCAAGTCTCCAATTTCGGTCGTGATATAAGTTTTAACACGAGAGTAATCGGCTTTAATTGAATTTCTCGGAATCGATACGTGTGGTTCGTTTTCGCATAACTTCAAAACCACTGTACGTGTCAACTCTTAAATTTCCCTGCAGGTTTGTAATAACAACTTGTTTCAAGTCTTCAATTTCGGTCGTGATATAAGTTTTAACACGAGAGTAATCGGCTTTAATTGAATTTGTCAGAATCAGTATGTGTGGTTTGTTTTCGCGTAACTTCAAAACCACTGTACATGTTAACTCTAAATTTTGCCTGCAGGTTTGTTATAACAACTTGTTTCAAGTCTCCAATTTCCTTCGTGATATAAATTTTAACACGGAAGTAATCGGCTTTAATTGAATTTTATAGGAATCGATACATGTGATTCGTTTTCGCATAACTTCAAAACCCCTGTACGTGTTAACTCTAAAATTTGCCTGCAGGTTTGTTATAACAACTTGTTTCAAGTCTCCAATTTCGGTCGTGATATAAGTTTTAACACGAGAGTAATCGGCTTTAATTGAATTTCTCGGAATCGATACGTGTGGATTGTTTTCGCCTAACTTCAAATCCACTGTACGTGTTAACTCTAAATTTTGCCTGCAGGTTTGTTATAACAACTTGTTTCAAGTCTCCAATTTCGGTCGTGATATAAGTTTTAACACGACGGTAATCGGCTTTAATTGAATTTGTTAGAATCTGTGTGTGTGGTTCGTTTTCGCATAACTTCAAAACAACTCTACGTGTTAACTCTAAATTTTGCCTGCAGGTTTGTTATAACAACTTGTCTCAAGTCTCTAATTTTGGTCGTGAAATAAGTTTTAACACGAGAGTAATCGGCTTTAATTGAATTTGTTACAATCTGTGTGTGTGGTTCGTTTTCGCATAACTTCAAAACAACTGTACGTGTTAACTCTTAATTTTGCCTGCAGGTTTGTCATAACAACTTGTTTCAAGTCTCCAATTTCGGTAGTGATATAAGTTTTAACACGATAGTAATCGGCTTTAATTGAATTTCTCGGAATCGATACGTGTGGTTCGTTTTCGCATAACTCCAAAACAACTGTACGTGTTAACTCTTAAATTTTCCTGCAGGTTTGTTATAACAACTTGTTTCAAGTCTCCAATTTCGGTCTTGATATAAGTTTTAACACGAGAATAATCGGCTTTAATTGAATTTCTTGGAATCGATATGTGTGGTTTGTTTTCGCGTAACTTCAAAACCACTGTACGTGTTAACTCTAAATTTTGCCTGCAGGTGTGTTATAACAACTTTTTTCAAGTCTCCAATTTCGGTCGTGATATAAGTTTTAACACGACGGTAATCGGCTTTAATTGAATTTGTTAGAATCTGTGTGTGTGGTTCGTTTTCGCATAACTTCAAAACAACTCTACGTGTTAACTCTAAATTTTGCCTGCAGGTTTGTTATAACAACTTGTCTCAAGTCTCTAATTTCGGTCGTGAAATAAGTTTTAACACGAGAGTAATCGGCTTTAATTGAATTTGTTAGAATCTCTGTGTGTGGTTCGTTTTCGCATAACTTCAAAACAACTGTACGTGTTAACTATAAATTTCGCCTGCAGGTTTGTTATAATAACTTGTTTCAAGTCTCCAATTTCGGTCGTGATATAAGTTTTAACACGAGAGTAATCGGCTTTAATTGAATTTCTTGGAATCGATACGTGTGGTTTGTTTTCACGTAACTTCGAAACCACTGTACGTGTTAACTCTAAATTTTGCCTGCAGGTTTGTTATAACAATTTGTTTCAAGTCTTCAATTTCGGTCGTGATATAAGTTTTAACACGAGAGTAATCGGCTTTAATTGAATTTCTCGGAATTGATACGTGTGGTTCGTTTTCGCATAACTTCAAAACCACTCTATGTGTTAACTCTTAATTTTGCCTGCAGGTTCGTCATAACAACTTGTTTCACGTCTCCAATTTCTGTCGTGATATAAGTTTTAACACGAGAGTAATCGGCTTTAATTGAATTTGTTAGAATCTGTGTGTGGTGGTTCGTTTTCGCATAACTTCAAAACAACTGTACGTGTTAACTCTTAATTTTGCCTGAAGGTTTGTTATAACAACTTGTTTCAAGTCTCCAATTTCCTTCGTGATATAAATTTTAACACGGGAGTAATCGGCTTTAATTGAATTTTATAGGAATGGATACATGTGATTCGTTTTCGCATAACTTCAAAACCACTGTACTTGTTAACTCTAAAATTTGCCTGCAGGTTTGTTATAACAACTTGTTTCAAGTCTCCAATTTCGGTCGTGATATATGTTTTAACACGAGAGTAATCGGCTTTAATTGAATTTCTCGGAATCGATACGTGTGGATTGTTTTCGCCTAACTTCAAATCCACTGTACGTGTTAACTCTAAATTATGCCTGCAGGTTTGTTATAACAACTTGTTTCAAGTCTCCAATTTCGGTCGTGATATAAGTTTTAACACGATAGTAATCGGCTTTAATTGAATTTCTCGGAATCGATACGTGTGGTTCGTTTTCGCATAACTTCAAAACAACTGTACGTGTTAACTCTTAAATTTTCCTGCAGGTTTGTTATAACAACTTGTTTCAAGTCTCCAATTTCCTTCGTGATATAAATTTTAACACGGGAGTAATCGGCTTTAATTGAATTTTATAGGAATGGATACATGTGATTCGTTTTCGCATAACTTCAAAACAACTGTACGTGTTAACTCTTAAATTTTCCTGCAGGTTTGTTATAACAACTTGTTTCAAGTCTCCAATTTCGGTCGTGATATAAGTTTTAACACGAGAGTAATCAGCTTTAATTGAATTTCTCGGAATCGATACGTGTGGTTCGTTTTCGCATAACTTCAAAACCACTGTACGTGTCAACTCTTAAATTTCCCTGCAGGTTTGTAATAACAACTTGTTTCAAGTCTTCAATTTCGGTCGTGATATAAGTTTTAACACGACGGTAATCGGCTTTAATTGAATTTGTTAGAATCTGTGTGTGTGGTTCGTTTTCGCATAACTTCAAAACAACTCTACGTGTTAACTCTAAATTTTGCCTGCAGGTTTGTTATAACAACTTGTCTCAAGTCTCTAATTTCGGTCGTGAAATAAGTTTTAACACGAGAGTAATCGGCTTTAATTGAATTTGTTAGAATCTCTGTGTGTGGTTCGTTTTCGCATAACTTCAAAACAACTGTACGTGTTAACTATAAATTTTGCCTGCAGGTTTGTTATAACAACTTGTTTCAAGTCTCCAATTTCGGTCGTGATATAAGTTTTAACACGAGAGTAATCGGCTTTAATTGAATTTCTCGGAATCGATACGTGTGGTTTGTTTTCACGTAACTTCGAAACCACTGTACGTGTTAACTCTAAATTTTGCCTGCAGGTTTGTTATAACAACTTGTTTCAAGTCTTCAATTTCGGTCGTGATATAAGTTTTAACACGAGAGTAATCGGCTTTAATTGAATTTCTCGGAATTGATACGTGTGGTTCGTTTTCGCATAACTTCAAAACCACTCTATGTGTTAACTCTTAATTTTGCCTGCAGGTTCGTCATAACAACTTGTTTCAAGTCTCCAATTTCTGTCGTGATATAAGTTTTAACACGAGAGTAATCGGCTTTAATTGAATTTGTTAGAATCTGTGTGTGTGTTTCGTTTTCGCATAACTTCAAAACAACTGTACGTGTTAACTATAAATTTTGCCTGCAGGTTTGTTATAACAACTTGTTTCAAGTCTCCAATTTCGGTCGTGATATAAGTTTTAACACGAGAGTAATCGGCTTTAATTGAATTTCTCGGAATCGATACGTGTGGTTTGTTTTCACGTAACTTCGAAACCACTGTACGTGTTAACTCTAAATTTTGCCTGCAGGTTTGTTATAACAACTTGTTTCAAGTCTTCAATTTCGGTCTTGATATAAGTTTTAACACGAGAGTAATCGGCTTTAATTGAATTTCTCGGAATCGATACGTGTGGTTCGTTTTCGCATAACTTCAAACCACTGTACGTGTCAACTCTTAAATTTGCCTGCAGGTTTCTAATAACAACTTGTTTCAAGTCTTTAATTTCGGTCGTGATATAAGTTTTAACACGAGAGTAATCGGCTTTAATTGAATTTGTGAGAATCAGTATGTGTGGTTTGTTTTCGCGTAACTTCAAAACCACTGTACGTGTTACTCTAAATTTTGCCTGCAGGTTTGTTATAACAACTTGTTTCAAGTGTCCAATTTCCTTCGTGATATAAGTTTTAACACGACGGTAATCGGCTTTAATTGAATTTGTTAGAATCTGTGTGTGTGGTTCGTTTTCGCATAACTTCAAAACCACTGTATGTGTTAACTCTGAAATTTGCCTGCAGGTTTGTTATAACAACTTGTTTCAAGTCTCCAATTTCGGTCGTAATATAAGTTTTAACACGACGGTAATCGGCTTTAATTGAATTTGTTAGAATCTGTGTGTGTGGTTCGTTTTCGCATAACTTCAAAACAACTGTACGTGTTAACTCTTAATTTTGCCTGCAGGTTTGTCATAACAACTTGTTTCAAGTCTCCAATTTCCTTCGTGATATAAATTTTAACACGGGAGTAATCGGCTTTAATTGAATTTTATAGGAATCGATACATGTGATTCGTTTTCGCATAACTTCAAAACCCCTGTACGTGTTATCTCTAAAATTTGCCTGCAGGTTTGTTATAACAACTTGTTTCAAGTCTCCAATTTCGGTCGTGATATAAGTTTTAACACGAGAGTAATCGGCTTTAATTGAATTTCTCGGAATCGATACGTGTGGATTGTTTTCGCCTAACTTCAAATCCACTGTACGTGTTAACTCTAAATTTTGCCCGCAGGTTTGTTATAACAACTTGTTTCAAGTCTCCAATTTCGGTCGTGATATAAGTTTTAACACGACGGTAATCGGCTTTAATTGAATTTGTTAGAATCTGTGTGTGTGGTTCGTTTTCGCATAACTTCAAAACAACTCTACGTGTTAACTCTAAATTTTGCCTGCAGGTTTGTTATAACAACTTGTCTCAAGTCTCTAATTTTGGTCGTGAAATAAGTTTTAACACGAGAGTAATCGGCTTCAATTGAATTTGTTACAATCTGTGTGTGTGGTTCGTTTTCGCATAACTTCAAAACAACTGTACGTGTTAACTCTTAATTTTGCCTGCAGGTTTGTCATAACAACTTGTTTCAAGTCTCCAATTTCGGTAGTGATATAAGTTTTAACACGATAGTAATCGGCTTTAATTGAATTTCTCGGAATCGATACGTGTGGTTCGTTTTCGCATAACTCCAAAACAACTGTACGTGTTAACTCTTAAATTTTCCTGCAGGTTTGTTATAACAACCTGTTTCAAGTCTCCAATTTCGGTCTTGATATAAGTTTTAACACGAGAGTAATCGGCTTTAATTGAATTTCTCGGAATCGATACGTGTGGTTCGTTTTCGCATAACTTCAAAACCACTGTACGTGTCAACTCTTAAATTTGCCTGCAGGTTTGTAATAACAACTTGTTTCAAGTCTTTAATTTCGGTCGTGATATAAGTTTTAACACGAGAGTAATCGGCTTTAATTGAATTTGTGAGAATCAGTATGTGTGGTTTGTTTTCGCGTAACTTCAAAACCACTGTACGTGTTAACTCTAAATTTTGCCTGCAGGTTTGTTATAACAACTTGTTTCAAGTGTCCAGTTTCCTTCGTGATATAAGTTTTAACACGACGGTAATCGGCTTTAATTGAATTTGTTAGAATCTGTGTGTGTGGTTCGTTTTCGCATAACTTCAAAACCACTGTACGTGTTAACTCTAAAATTTGCCTGCAGGTTTGTTATAACAACTTGTTTCAAGTCTCCAATTTCGGTCGTAATATAAGTTTTAACACGACGGTAATCGGCTTTAATTGAATTTGTTAGAATCTGTGTGTGTGGTTCGTTTTCGCATAACTTCAAAACAACTGTACGTGTTAACTCTTAATTTTGCCTGCAGGTTTGTCATAACAACTTGTTTCAAGTCTCCAATTTCGGTAGTGATATAATTTTTAACACGAGAGTAATCGGCTTTAATTGAATTTGTTAGAATCTGTGTGTGTGGTTCGTTTTCGCATAACTTCAAAACAACTGTACGTGTTAACTCTTAATTTTGCCTGCAGGTTTGTTATAACAACTTGTTTCAAGTCTCCAATTTCATTCGTGATATAAATTTTAACACGGGAGTAATCGGCTTTAATTGAATTTTATAGGAATCGATACATGTGATTCGTTTTCGCGTAACTTCAAAACCACTGTACGTGTTAAGTCTAAATTTTGCCTGCAGGTTTGTTATAACAACTTGTTTCAAGTCTCCAATTTCGGTCGTGATATAAGTTTTAACACGACGGTAATCGGCTTTAATTGAATTTGTTAGAATCTGTGTGTGTGGTTCGTTTTCGCATAACTTCAAAACAACTCTACATGTTAACTCTAAATTTTGCCTGCAGGTTTGTTATAACAACTTGTCTCAAGTCTCTAATTTTGGTCGTGAAATAAGTTTTAACACGAGAGTAATCGGCTTTAATTGAATTTGTTAGAATCTGTGTGTGTGGATCGTTTCCGCATAACTTCAAAACAACTGTACGTGTTAACTCTTAATTTTGCCTGCAGGTTTTTCATAACAACTTGTTTCAAGTCTCCAATTTCGGTAGTGATATAAGTTTTAACACGATAGCAATCGGCTTTAATTGAATTTCTCGGAATCGATACGTGTGGTTCGTTTTCGCATAACTTCAAAACAACTGTACGTGTTAACTCTTAAATTTGCCTGCAGGTTTGTTTTAACAACTTGTTTCAAGTCTCCAATTTCCTTCGTGATATAAATTTTAACACGGGAGTAATCGGCTTTAATTGAATTTTATAGGAATCGATACATGTGATTCGTTTTCGCATAACTTCAAAACCACTCTACGTGTTAACTCTAAATTTTGCCTGCAGGTTTGTTATAACAACTTGTTTCAAGTCTCCAATTTCGGTCGTGATATATGTTTTAACACGAGAGTAATCGGCTTTAATTGAATTTGTTAGAATCTGTGTGTGTGGTTCGTTTTCGCATAACTTCAAAACAACTGTACGTGTTAACTATAAATTTTGCCTGCAGGTTTGTTATAACAACTTGTTTCAAGTCTCCAATTTCGGTCGTGATATAAGTTTTAACACGAGAGTAATCGGCTTTAATTGAATTTCTCGGAATCGATACGTGTGGTTTGTTTTCGCGTAACTTCAGAACCACTGTACGTGTTAACTCTAAATTTTGCCTGCAGGTTTGTTATAACAACTTGTTTCAAGTCTCCAATTTCGGTCGTGATATAAGTTTTAACACGAGAGTAATCGGCTTTAATTGAATTTCTCGGAATCGATACGTGTGGTTCGTTTTCGCATAACTTCAATACCACTGTACGTGTCCACTCTTAAATTTGCCTGCAGGTTTGTAATAACAACTTGTTTCAAGTCTTCAATTTCGGTCGTGATATAAGTTTTAACACGAGAGTAATCGGCTTTAATTGAATTTGTCAGAATCAGTATGTGTGGATTGTTTTCGCGTAACTTCAAAACCACTGTACGTGTTAACTCTAAATTTTGCCTGCAGGTTTGTTATAACAACTTGTTTCAAGTGTCCAATTTCCTTCGTGATATAAGTTTTAACACGACGGTAATCGGCTTTAATTGAATTTGTTAGAATCTGTGTGTGTGGTTCGTTTTCGCATAACTTCAAAAGCACTCTACGTGTTAACTCTAAATTTTGCCTGCAGGTTTGTTAGAACAACTTGTTTCAAGTCTCCAATTTCGGTCGTGATATAAGTTTGAACATGAGAGTAATCGGCTTTAATTGAATTTCTCGGAATCGATACGTGTGGTTCGTTTTCGCATAACTTCAAAACCACTGTACGTGACCACTCTTAAATTTGCCTGCAGGTTTGTAATAACAACTTGTTTCAAGTCTTCAATTTCGGTCGTGATATAAGTTTTAACACGAGAGCAATCGGCTTTAATTGAATTTGTCAGAATCAGTATGTGTGGTTTGTTTTCGCGTAACTTCAAAACCACTGTACGTGTTAACTCTAAATTTTGCCTGCAGGTTTGTTATAACAACTTGTTTCAAGTGTCTAATTTCCTTCGTGATATAAGTTTTAACACGACGGTAATCGGCTTTAATTGAATTTGTTAGAATCTGTGTGTGTGGTTCGTTGTCGCATAACTTCAAAACAACTGTACGTGTTAACTCTTAATTTTGCCTGCAGGTTTGTTATAACAACTTGTTTCAAGTCTCCAATTTCCTTCGTGATATAAATTTTAACACGGGAGCATTCGGCTTTAATTGAATTTTATAGGAATCGATACATGTGATTCGTTTTCGCATAACTTCAAAACCACTGTACGTGTTAACTCTAAAATTTGCCTGCAGGTTTGTTATAACAACTTGTTTCAAGTCTCCAATTTCGGTCGTGATATAAGTTTTAACACGAGAGTAATCGGCTTTAATTGAATTTCAAGGAATCCATACGTGTGGTTTGTTTTCGCGTAACTTCAAAACCACTGTACGTGTTAACTCTAAATTTTGCCTGCAGGTTTGTTATAACAACTTGTTTCAAGTCTCCAATTTCGGTCGTGATATAAGTTTTAAGACGACCGTAATCGGCTTTAATTGAATTTGTTAGAATCTGTGTGTGTGGTTCGTTTTCGCATAACTTCAAAATAACTGCACGTGTTAACTCTTAATTTTGCCTGCAGGTTTGTTATAACAACTTGTTTCAAGTCTCCAATTTCCTTCGTGATATAAATTTTAACACGGGAATAATCGGCTTTAATTGAATTTTATAGGAATCGATACATGTGATTCGTTTTCGCGTAACTTCAAAACCACTGTACGTGTTAACTCTTAATTTTGCCTGCAGGTTTGTCATAACAACTTGTTTCAAGTCTCCAATTTCGGTAGTGATATAAGTTTTAACACGATAGTAATCGGCTTTAATTGAATTTCTCGGAATCGATACGTGTGGTTCGTTTTCGCATAACTCCAAAACAACTGTACGTGTTAACTCTTAATTTTGCCTGCAGGTTTGTTATAACAACTTGTCTCAAGTCTCTAATTTTGGTCGTGAAATAAGTTTTAACACGAGAGTAATCGGCTTCAATTGAATTTGTTACAATCTGTGTGTGTGGTTCGTTTTCGCATAACTTCAAAACAACTGTACGTGTTAACTCTTAATTTTGCCTGCAGGTTTGTCATAACAACTTGTTTCAAGTCTCCAATTTCGGTAGTGATATAAGTTTTAACACGATAGTAATCGGCTTTAATTGAATTTCTCGGAATCGATACGTGTGGTTCGTTTTCGCATAACTCCAAAACAACTGTACGTGTTAACTCTTAAATTTTCCTGCAGGTTTGTTATAACAACTTGTTTCAAGTCTCCAATTTCGGTCTTGATATAAGTTTTAACACGAGAGTAATCGGCTTTAATTGAATTTCTCGGAATCGATACGTGTGGTTCGTTTTCGCATAACTTCAAAACCACTGTACGTGTCAACTCTTAAATTTGCCTGCAGGTTTGTAATAACAACTTGTTTCAAGTCTTTAATTTCGGTCGTGATATAAGTTTTAACACGAGAGTAATCGGCTTTAATTGAATTTGTGAGAATCAGTATGTGTGGTTTGTTTTCGCGTAACTTCAAAACCACTGTACGTGTTAACTCTAAATTTTGCCTGCAGGTTTGTTATAACAACTTGTTTCAAGTGTCCAATTTCCTTCGTGATATAAGTTTTAACACGACGGTAATCGGCTTTAATTGAATTTGTTAGAATCTGTGTGTGTGGTTCGTTTTCGCATAACTTCAAAACAACTCTACGTGTTAACTCTAAATTTTGCCTGCAGGTTTGTTATAACAACTTGTCTCAAGTCTCTAATTTCGGTCGTGAAATAAGTTTTAACACGAGAGTAATCGGCTTTAATTGAATTTGTTAGAATCTCTGTGTGTGGTTCGTTTTCGCATAACTTCAAAACAACTGTACGTGTTAACTATAAATTTTGCCTGCAGGTTTGTTATAACAACTTGTTTCAAGTCTCCAATTTCGGTCGTGATATAAGTTTTAACACGAGAGTAATCGGCTTTAATTGAATTTCTCGGAATCGATACGTGTGGTTTGTTTTCACGTAACTTCGAAACCACTGTACGTGTTAACTCTAAATTTTGCCTGCAGGTTTGTTATAACAACTTGTTTCAAGTCTTCAATTTCGGTCGTGATATAAGTTTTAACACGACGGTAATCGGCTTTAATTGAATTTGTTAGAATCTGTGTGTGTGGTTCGTTTTCGCATAACTTCAAAACAACTCTACGTGTTAACTCTAAATTTTGCCTGCAGGTTTGTTATAACAACTTGTCTCAAGTCTCTAATTTCGGTCGTGAAATAAGTTTTAACACGAGAGTAATCGGCTTTAATTGAATTTGTTAGAATCTCTGTGTGTGGTTCGTTTTCGCATCACTTCAAAACAACTGTACGTGTTAACTATAAATTTTGCCTGCAGGTTTGTTATAACAACTTGTTTCAAGTCTCCAATTTCGGTCGTGATATAAGTTTTAACACGAGAGTAATCGGCTTTAATTGAATTTCTCGGAATCGATACGTGTGGTTTGTTTTCACGTAACTTCGAAACCACTGTACGTGTTAACTCTAAATTTTGCCTGCAGGTTTGTTATAACAACTTGTTTCAAGTCTTCAATTTCGGTCGTGATATAAGTTTTAACACGAGAGTAATCGGCTTTAATTGAATTTCTCGGAATTGATACATGTGGTTCGTTTTCGCATAACTTCAAAACCACTCTATGTGTTAACTCTTAATTTTGCCTGCAGGTTCGTCATAACAACTTGTTTCAAGTCTCCAATTTCTGTCGTGATATAAGTTTTAACACGAGAGTAATCGGCTTTAATTGAATTTGTTAGAATCTGTGTGTGTGTTTCGTTTTCGCATAACTTCAAAACAACTGTACGTGTTAACTATAAATTTTGCCTGCAGGTTTGTTATAACAACTTGTTTCAAGTCTCCAATTTCGGTCGTGATATAAGTTTTAACACGAGAGTAATCGGCTTTAATTGAATTTCTCGGAATCGATACGTGTGGTTTGTTTTCACGTAACTTCGAAACCACTGTACGTGTTAACTCTAAATTTTGCCTGCAGGTTTGTTATAACAACTTGTTTCAAGTCTTCAATTTCGGTCTTGATATAAGTTTTAACACGAGAGTAATCGGCTTTAATTGAATTTCTCGGAATCGATACGTGTGGTTCGTTTTCGCATAACTTCAAACCACTGTACGTGTCAACTCTTAAATTTGCCTGCAGGTTTGTAATAACAACTTGTTTCAAGTCTTTAATTTCGGTCGTGATATAAGTTTTAACACGAGAGTAATCGGCTTTAATTGAATTTGTGAGAATCAGTATGTGTGGTTTGTTTTCGCGTAACTTCAAAACCACTGTACGTGTTAACTCTAAATTTTGCCTGCAGGTTTGTTATAACAACTTGTTTCAAGTGTCCAATTTCCTTCGTGATATAAGTTTTAACACGACGGTAATCGGCTTTAATTGAATTTGTTAGAATCTGTGTGTGTGGTTCGTTTTCGCATAACTTCAAAACCACTGTACGTGTTAACTCTAAAATTTGCCTGCAGGTTTGTTATAACAACTTGTTTCAAGTCTCCAATTTCGGTCGTAATATAAGTTTTAACACGACGGTAATCGGCTTTAATTGAATTTGTTAGAATCTGTGTGTGTGGTTCGTTTTCGCATAACTTCAAAACAACTGTACGTGTTAACTCTTAATTTTGCCTGCAGGTTTGTCATAACAACTTGTTTCAAGTCTCCAATTTCCTTCGTGATATAAATTTTAACACGGGAGTAATCGGCTTTAATTGAATTTTATAGGAATCGATACATGTGATTCGTTTTCGCATAACTTCAAAACCCCTGTACGTGTTAACTCTAAAATTTGCCTGCAGGTTTGTTATAACAACTTGTTTCAAGTCTCCAATTTCGGTCGTGATATAAGTTTTAACACGAGAGTAATCGGCTTTAATTGAATTTCTCGGAATCGATACGTGTGGATTGTTTTCGCCTAACTTCAAATCCACTGTACGTGTTAACTCTAAATTTTGCCTGCAGGTTTGTTATAACAACTTGTTTCAAGTCTCCAATTTCGGTCGTGATATAAGTTTTAACACGACGGTAATCGGCTTTAATTGAATTTGTTAGAATCTGTGTGTGTGGTTCGTTTTCGCATAACTTCAAAACAACTCTACGTGTTAACTCTAAATTTTGCCTGCAGGTTTGTTATAACAACTTGTCTCAAGTCTCTAATTTTGGTCGTGAAATAAGTTTTAACACGAGAGTAATCGGCTTCAATTGAATTTGTTACAATCTGTGTGTGTGGTTCGTTTTCGCATAACTTCAAAACAACTGTACGTGTTAACTCTTAATTTTGCCTGCAGGTTTGTCATAACAACTTGTTTCAAGTCTCCAATTTCGGTAGTGATATAAGTTTTAACACGATAGTAATCGGCTTTAATTGAATTTCTCGGAATCGATACGTGTGGTTCGTTTTCGCATAACTCCAAAACAACTGTACGTGTTAACTCTTAAATTTTCCTGCAGGTTTGTTATAACAACTTGTTTCAAGTCTCCAATTTCGGTCTTGATATAAGTTTTAACACGAGAGTAATCGGCTTTAATTGAATTTCTCGGAATCGATACGTGTGGTTCGTTTTCGCATAACTTCAAAACCACTGTACGTGTCAACTCTTAAATTTGCCTGCAGGTTTGTAATAACAACTTGTTTCAAGTCTTTAATTTCGGTCGTGATATAAGTTTTAACACGAGAGTAATCGGCTTTAATTGAATTTGTGAGAATCAGTATGTGTGGTTTGTTTTCGCGTAACTTCAAAACCACTGTACGTGTTAACTCTAAATTTTGCCTGCAGGTTTGTTATAACAACTTGTTTCAAGTGTCCAATTTCCTTCGTGATATAAGTTTTAACACGACGGTAATCGGCTTTAATTGAATTTGTTAGAATCTGTGTGTGTGGTTCGTTTTCGCATAACTTCAAAACAACTCTACGTGTTAACTCTAAATTTTGCCTGCAGGTTTGTTATAACAACTTGTCTCAAGTCTCTAATTTTGGTCGTGAAATAAGTTTTAACACGAGAGTAATCGGCTTTAATTGAATTTGTTAGAATCTGTGTGTGTGGATCGTTTCCGCATAACTTCAAAACAACTGTACGTGTTAACTCTTAATTTTGCCTGCAGGTTTTTCATAACAACTTGTTTCAAGTCTCCAATTTCGGTAGTGATATAAGTTTTAACACGATAGCAATCGGCTTTAATTGAATTTCTCGGAATCGATACGTGTGGTTCGTTTTCGCATAACTTCAAAACAACTGTACGTGTTAACTCTTAAATTTGCCTGCAGGTTTGTTTTAACAACTTGTTTCAAGTCTCCAATTTCCTTCGTGATATAAATTTTAACACGGGAGTAATCGGCTTTAATTGAATTTTATAGGAATCGATACATGTGATTCGTTTTCGCATAACTTCAAAACCACTCTACGTGTTAACTCTAAATTTTGCCTGCAGGTTTGTTATAACAACTTGTTTCAAGTCTCCAATTTCGGTCGTGATATATGTTTTAACACGAGAGTAATCGGCTTTAATTGAATTTGTTAGAATCTGTGTGTGTGGTTCGTTTTCGCATAACTTCAAAACAACTGTACGTGTTAACTATAAATTTTGCCTGCAGGTTTGTTATAACAACTTGTTTCAAGTCTCCAATTTCGGTCGTGATATAAGTTTTAACACGAGAGTAATCGGCTTTAATTGAATTTCTCGGAATCGATACGTGTGGTTTGTTTTCGCGTAACTTCAGAACCACTGTACGTGTTAACTCTAAATTTTGCCTGCAGGTTTGTTATAACAACTTGTTTCAAGTCTCCAATTTCGGTCGTGATATAAGTTTTAACACGAGAGTAATCGGCTTTAATTGAATTTCTCGGAATCGATACGTGTGGTTCGTTTTCGCATAACTTCAATACCACTGTACGTGTCCACTCTTAAATTTGCCTGCAGGTTTGTAATAACAACTTGTTTCAAGTCTTCAATTTCGGTCGTGATATAAGTTTTAACACGAGAGTAATCGGCTTTAATTGAATTTGTCAGAATCAGTATGTGTGGTTTGTTTTCGCGTAACTTCAAAACCACTGTACGTGTTAACTCTAAATTTTGCCTGCAGGTTTGTTATAACAACTTGTTTCAAGTGTCCAATTTCCTTCGTGATATAAGTTTTAACACGACGGTAATCGGCTTTAATTGAATTTGTTAGAATCTGTGTGTGTGGTTCGTTTTCGCATAACTTCAAAAGCACTCTACGTGTTAACTCTAAATTTTGCCTGCAGGTTTGTTAGAACAACTTGTTTCAAGTCTCCAATTTCGGTCGTGATATAAGTTTGAACATGAGAGTAATCGGCTTTAATTGAATTTCTCGGAATCGATACGTGTGGTTCGTTTTCGCATAACTTCAAAACCACTGTACGTGACCACTCTTAAATTTGCCTGCAGGTTTGTAATAACAACTTGTTTCAAGTCTTCAATTTCGGTCGTGATATAAGTTTTAACACGAGAGCAATCGGCTTTAATTGAATTTGTCAGAATCAGTATGTGTGGTTTGTTTTCGCGTAACTTCAAAACCACTGTACGTGTTAACTCTAAATTTTGCCTGCAGGTTTGTTATAACAACTTGTTTCAAGTGTCTAATTTCCTTCGTGATATAAGTTTTAACACGACGGTAATCGGCTTTAATTGAATTTGTTAGAATCTGTGTGTGTGGTTCGTTGTCGCATAACTTCAAAACAACTGTACGTGTTAACTCTTAATTTTGCCTGCAGGTTTGTTATAACAACTTGTTTCAAGTCTCCAATTTCCTTCGTGATATAAATTTTAACACGGGAGCATTCGGCTTTAATTGAATTTTATAGGAATCGATACATGTGATTCGTTTTCGCATAACTTCAAAACCACTGTACGTGTTAACTCTAAAATTTGCCTGCAGGTTTGTTATAACAACTTGTTTCAAGTCTCCAATTTCGGTCGTGATATAAGTTTTAACACGAGAGTAATCGGCTTTAATTGAATTTCAAGGAATCCATACGTGTGGTTTGTTTTCGCGTAACTTCAAAACCACTGTACGTGTTAACTCTAAATTTTGCCTGCAGGTTTGTTATAACAACTTGTTTCAAGTCTCCAATTTCGGTCGTGATATAAGTTTTAAGACGACCGTAATCGGCTTTAATTGAATTTGTTAGAATCTGTGTGTGTGGTTCGTTTTCGCATAACTTCAAAATAACTGCACGTGTTAACTCTTAATTTTGCCTGCAGGTTTGTTATAACAACTTGTTTCAAGTCTCCAATTTCCTTCGTGATATAAATTTTAACACGGGAATAATCGGCTTTAATTGAATTTTATAGGAATCGATACATGTGATTCGTTTTCGCGTAACTTCAAAACCACTGTACGTGTTAACTCTTAATTTTGCCTGCAGGTTTGTCATAACAACTTGTTTCAAGTCTCCAATTTCGGTAGTGATATAAGTTTTAACACGATAGTAATCGGCTTTAATTGAATTTCTCGGAATCGATACGTGTGGTTCGTTTTCGCATAACTCCAAAACAACTGTACGTGTTAACTCTTAATTTTGCCTGCAGGTTTGTTATAACAACTTGTCTCAAGTCTCTAATTTTGGTCGTGAAATAAGTTTTAACACGAGAGTAATCGGCTTCAATTGAATTTGTTACAATCTGTGTGTGTGGTTCGTTTTCGCATAACTTCAAAACAACTGTACGTGTTAACTCTTAATTTTGCCTGCAGGTTTGTCATAACAACTTGTTTCAAGTCTCCTATTTCGGTAGTGATATAAGTTTTAACACGATAGTAATCGGCTTTAATTGAATTTCTCGGAATCGATACGTGTGGTTCGTTTTCGCATAACTCCAAAACAACTGTACGTGTTAACTCTTAAATTTTCCTGCAGGTTTGTTATAACAACTTGTTTCAAGTCTCCAATTTCGGTCTTGATATAAGTTTTAACACGAGAGTAATCGGCTTTAATTGAATTTCTCGGAATCGATACGTGTGGTTCGTTTTCGCATAACTTCAAAACCACTGTACGTGTCAACTCTTAAATTTGCCTGCAGGTTTGTAATAACAACTTGTTTCAAGTCTTTAATTTCGGTCGTGATATAAGTTTTAACACGAGAGTAATCGGCTTTAATTGAATTTGTGAGAATCAGTATGTGTGGTTTGTTTTCGCGTAACTTCAAAACCACTGTACGTGTTAACTCTAAATTTTGCCTGCAGGTTTGTTATAACAACTTGTTTCAAGTGTCCAATTTCCTTCGTGATATAAGTTTTAACACGACGGTAATCGGCTTTAATTGAATTTGTTAGAATCTGTGTGTGTGGTTCGTTTTCGCATAACTTCAAAACAACTCTACGTGTTAACTCTAAATTTTGCCTGCAGGTTTGTTATAACAACTTGTCTCAAGTCTCTAATTTCGGTCGTGAAATAAGTTTCAACACGAGAGTAATCGGCTTTAATTGAATTTGTTAGAATCTCTGTGTGTGGTTCGTTTTCGCATAACTTCAAAACAACTGTACGTGTTAACTATAAATTTTGCCTGCAGGTTTGTTATAACAACTTGTTTCAAGTCTCCAATTTCGGTCGTGATATAAGTTTTAACACGAGAGTAATCGGCTTTAATTGAATTTCTCGGAATCGATACGTGTGGTTTGTTTTCACGTAACTTCGAAACCACTGTACGTGTTAACTCTAAATTTTGCCTGCAGGTTTGTTATAACAACTTGTTTCAAGTCTTCAATTTCGGTCGTGATATAAGTTTTAACACGACGGTAATCGGCTTTAATTGAATTTGTTAGAATCTGTGTGTGTGGTTCGTTTTCGCATAACTTCAAAACAACTCTACGTGTTAACTCTAAATTTTGCCTGCAGGTTTGTTATAACAACTTGTCTCAAGTCTCTAATTTCGGTCGTGAAATAAGTTTTAACACGAGAGTAATCGGCTTTAATTGAATTTGTTAGAATCTCTGTGTGTGGTTCGTTTTCGCATCACTTCAAAACAACTGTACGTGTTAACTATAAATTTTGCCTGCAGGTTTGTTATAACAACTTGTTTCAAGTCTCCAATTTCGGTCGTGATATAAGTTTTAACACGAGAGTAATCGGCTTTAATTGAATTTCTCGGAATCGATACGTGTGGTTTGTTTTCACGTAACTTCGAAACCACTGTACGTGTTAACTCTAAATTTTGCCTGCAGGTTTGTTATAACAACTTGTTTCAAGTCTTCAATTTCGGTCGTGATATAAGTTTTAACACGAGAGTAATCGGCTTTAATTGAATTTCTCGGAATTGATACATGTGGTTCGTTTTCGCATAACTTCAAAACCACTCTATGTGTTAACTCTTAATTTTGCCTGCAGGTTCGTCATAACAACTTGTTTCAAGTCTCCAATTTCTGTCGTGATATAAGTTTTAACACGAGAGTAATCGGCTTTAATTGAATTTGTTAGAATCTGTGTGTGTGTTTCGTTTTCGCATAACTTCAAAACAACTGTACGTGTTAACTATAAATTTTGCCTGCAGGTTTGTTATAACAAATTGTTTCAAGTCTCCAATTTCGGTCGTGATATAAGTTTTAACACGAGAGTAATCGGCTTTAATTGAATTTCTCGGAATCGATACGTGTGGTTTGTTTTCACGTAACTTCGAAACCACTGTACGTGTTAACTCTAAATTTTGCCTGCAGGTTTGTTATAACAACTTGTTTCAAGTCTTCAATTTCGGTCTTGATATAAGTTTTAACACGAGAGTAATCGGCTTTAATTGAATTTCTCGGAATCGATACGTGTGGTTCGTTTTCGCATAACTTCAAACCACTGTACGTGTCAACTCTTAAATTTGCCTGCAGGTTTGTAATAACAACTTGTTTCAAGTCTTTAATTTCGGTCGTGATATAAGTTTTAACACGAGAGTAATCGGCTTTAATTGAATTTGTGAGAATCAGTATGTGTGGTTTGTTTTCGCGTAACTTCAAAACCACTGTACGTGTTAACTCTAAATTTTGCCTGCAGGTTTGTTATAACAACTTGTTTCAAGTGTCCAATTTCCTTCGTGATATAAGTTTTAACACGACGGTAATCGGCTTTAATTGAATTTGTTAGAATCTGTGTGTGTGGTTCGTTTTCGCATAACTTCAAAACCACTGTACGTGTTAACTCTAAAATTTGCCTGCAGGTTTGTTATAACAACTTGTTTCAAGTCTCCAATTTCGGTCGTAATATAAGTTTTAACACGACGGTAATCGGCTTTAATTGAATTTGTTAGAATCTGTGTGTGTGGTTCGTTTTCGCATAACTTCAAAACAACTGTACGTGTTAACTCTTAATTTTGCCTGCAGGTTTGTCATAACAACTTGTTTCAAGTCTCCAATTTCCTTCGTGATATAAATTTTAACACGGGAGTAATCGGCTTTAATTGAATTTTATAGGAATCGATACATGTGATTCGTTTTCGCATAACTTCAAAACCCCTGTACGTGTTAACTCTAAAATTTGCCTGCAGGTTTGTTATAACAACTTGTTTCAAGTCTCCAATTTCGGTCGTGATATAAGTTTTAACACGAGAGTAATCGGCTTTAATTGAATTTCTCGGAATCGATACGTGTGGATTGTTTTCGCCTAACTTCAAATCCACTGTACGTGTTAACTCTAAATTTTGCCTGCAGGTTTGTTATAACAACTTGTTTCAAGTCTCCAATTTCGGTCGTGATATAAGTTTTAACACGACGGTAATCGGCTTTAATTGAATTTGTTAGAATCTGTGTGTGTGGTTCGTTTTCGCATAACTTCAAAACAACTCTACGTGTTAACTCTAAATTTTGCCTGCAGGTTTGTTATAACAACTTGTCTCAAGTCTCTAATTTTGGTCGTGAAATAAGTTTTAACACGAGAGTAATCGGCTTCAATTGAATTTGTTACAATCTGTGTGTGTGGTTCGTTTTCGCATAACTTCAAAACAACTGTACGTGTTAACTCTTAATTTTGCCTGCAGGTTTGTCATAACAACTTGTTTCAAGTCTCCAATTTCGGTAGTGATATAAGTTTTAACACGATAGTAATCGGCTTTAATTGAATTTCTCGGAATCGATACGTGTGGTTCGTTTTCGCATAACTCCAAAACAACTGTACGTGTTAACTCTTAAATTTTCCTGCAGGTTTGTTATAACAACTTGTTTCAAGTCTCCAATTTCGGTCTTGATATAAGTTTTAACACGAGAGTAATCGGCTTTAATTGAATTTCTCGGAATCGATACGTGTGGTTCGTTTTCGCATAACTTCAAAACCACTGTACGTGTCAACTCTTAAATTTGCCTGCAGGTTTGTAATAACAACTTGTTTCAAGTCTTTAATTTCGGTCGTGATATAAGTTTTAACACGAGAGTAATCGGCTTTAATTGAATTTGTGAGAATCAGTATGTGTGGTTTGTTTTCGCGTAACTTCAAAACCACTGTACGTGTTAACTCTAAATTTTGCCTGCAGGTTTGTTATAACAACTTGTTTCAAGTGTCCAATTTCCTTCGTGATATAAGTTTTAACACGACGGTAATCGGCTTTAATTGAATTTGTTAGAATCTGTGTGTGTGGTTCGTTTTCGCATAACTTCAAAACCTTTGTACGTGTTAACTCTAAAATTTGCCTGCAGGTTTGTTATAACAACTTGTTTCAAGTCTCCAATTTCGGTCGTAATATAAGTTTTAACACGACGGTAATCGGCTTTAATTGAATTTGTTAGAATCTGTGTGTGTGGTTCGTTTTCGCATAACTTCAAAACAACTGTACGTGTTAACTCTTAATTTTGCCTGCAGGTTTGCCATAACAACTTGTTTCAAGTCTCCAATTTCGGTAGTGATATAATTTTTAACACGAGAGTAATCGGCTTTAATTGAATTTGTTAGAATCTGTGTGTGTGGTTCGTTTTCGCATAACTTCAAAACAACTGTACGTGTTAACTCTTAATTTTGCCTGCAGGTTTGTTATAACAACTTGTTTCAAGTCTCCAATTTCATTCGTGATATAAATTTTAACACGGGAGTAATCGGCTTTAATTGAATTTTATAGGAATCGATACATGTGATTCGTTTTCGCGTAACTTCAAAACCACTGTACGTGTTAAGTCTAAATTTTGCCTGCAGGTTTGTTATAACAACTTGTTTCAAGTCTCCAATTTCGGTCGTGATATAAGTTTTAACACGACGGTAATCGGCTTTAATTGAATTTGTTAGAATCTGTGTGTGTGGTTCGTTTTCGCATAACTTCAAAACAACTCTACATGTTAACTCTAAATTTTGCCTGCAGGTTTGTTATAACAACTTGTCTCAAGTCTCTAATTTTGGTCGTGAAATAAGTTTTAACACGAGAGTAATCGGCTTTAATTGAATTTGTTAGAATCTGTGTGTGTGGATCGTTTCCGCATAACTTCAAAACAACTGTACGTGTTAACTCTTAATTTTGCCTGCAGGTTTTTCATAACAACTTGTTTCAAGTCTCCAATTTCGGTAGTGATATAAGTTTTAACACGATAGCAATCGGCTTTAATTGAATTTCTCGGAATCGATACGTGTGGTTCGTTTTCGCAAAACTTCAAAACAACTGTACGTGTTAACTCTTAAATTTGCCTGCAGGTTTGTTTTAACAACTTGTTTCAAGTCTCCAATTTCCTTCGTGATATAATTTTTAACACGGGAGTAATCGGCTTTAATTGAATTTTATAGGAATCGATACATGTGATTCGTTTTCGCATAACTTCAAAACCACTCTACGTGTTAACTCTAAATTTTGCCTGCAGGTTTGTTATAACAACTTGTTTCAAGTCTCCAATTTCGGTCGTGATATATGTTTTAACACGAGAGTAATCGGCTTTAATTGAATTTGTTAGAATCTGTGTGTGTGGTTCGTTTTCGCATAACTTCAAAACAACTGTACGTGTTAACTATAAATTTTGCCTGCAGGTTTGTTATAACAACTTGTTTCAAGTCTCCAATTTCGGTCGTGATATAAGTTTTAACACGAGAGTAATCGGCTTTAATTGAATTTCTCGGAATCGATACGTGTGGTTTGTTTTCGCGTAACTTCAGAACCACTGTACGTGTTAACTCTAAATTTTGCCTGCAGGTTTGTTATAACAACTTGTTTCAAGTCTCCAATTTCGGTCGTGATATAAGTTTTAACACGAGAGTAATCGGCTTTAATTGAATTTCTCGGAATCGATACGTGTGGTTCGTTTTCGCATAACTTCAATACCACTGTACGTGTCCACTCTTAAATTTGCCTGCAGGTTTGTAATAACAACTTGTTTCAAGTCTTCAATTTCGGTCGTGATATAAGTTTTAACACGAGAGTAATCGGCTTTAATTGAATTTGTCAGAATCAGTATGTGTGGTTTGTTTTCGCGTAACTTCAAAACCACTGTACGTGTTAACTCTAAATTTTGCCTGCAGGTTTGTTATAACAACTTGTTTCAAGTGTCCAATTTCCTTCGTGATATAAGTTTTAACACGACGGTAATCGGCTTTAATTGAATTTGTTAGAATCTGTGTGTGTGGTTCGTTTTCGCATAACTTCAAAACCACTCTACGTGTTAACTCTTAATTTTGCCTGCAGGTTTGTTATAACAACTTATTTCAAGTCTCCAATTTCGGTCGTGATATAAGTTTTAACACGAGAGTAATCGGCTTTAAATGAATTTCTCGGAATCGATACGTGTGGTTTGTTTTCGCGTAACTTCAAAACCACTGTACGTGTTAACTCTAAATTTTGCCTGCAGGTTTGTTATAACAACTTGTTTCAAGTCTCCAATTTCGGTCGTGATATAAGTTTGAACACGAGAGTAATCGGCTTTAATTGAATTTCTCGGAATCGATACGTGTGGTTCGTTTTCGCATAACTTCAAAACCACTGTACGTGTCCACTCTTAAATTTGCCTGCAGGTTTGTAATAACAACTTGTTTCAAGTGTCCAATTTCCTTCGTGATATAAGTTTTAACACGACGGTAATCGGCTTTAATTGAATTTGTTAGAATCTGTGTGTGTGGTTCGTTTTCGCATAACTTCAAAACAACTGTACGTGTTAACTATAAATTTTGCCTGCAGGTTTGTTATAACAACTTGTTTCAAGTCTCCAATTTCGGTCGTGATATAAGTTTTAACACGAGAGTAATCGGCTTTAATTGAATTTCTCGGAATCGATACGTGTGGTTTGTTTTCGCGTAACTTCAGAACCACTGTACGTGTTAACTCTAAATTTTGCCTGCAGGTTTGTTATAACAACTTGTTTCAAGTCTCCAATTTCGGTCGTGATATAAGTTTTAACACGAGAGTAATCGGCTTTAATTGAATTTCTCGGAATCGATACGTGTGGTTCGTTTTCGCATAACTTCAATACCACTGTACGTGTCCACTCTTAAATTTGCCTGCAGGTTTGTAATAACAACTTGTTTCAAGTCTTCAATTTCGGTCGTGATATAAGTTTTAACACGAGAGTAATCGGCTTTAATTGAATTTGTCAGAATCAGTATGTGTGGTTTGTTTTCGCGTAACTTCAAAACCACTGTACGTGTTAACTCTAAATTTTGCCTGCAGGTTTGTTATAACAACTTGTTTCAAGTGTCCAATTTCCTTCGTGATATAAGTTTTAACACGACGGTAATCGGCTTTAATTGAATTTGTTAGAATCTGTGTGTGTGGTTCGTTTTCGCATAACTTCAAAACCACTCTACGTGTTAACTCTTAATTTTGCCTGCAGGTTTGTTATAACAACTTATTTCAAGTCTCCAATTTCGGTCGTGATATAAGTTTTAACACGAGAGTAATCGGCTTTAAATGAATTTCTCGGAATCGATACGTGTGGTTTGTTTTCGCGTAACTTCAAAACCACTGTACGTGTTAACTCTAAATTTTGCCTGCAGGTTTGTTATAACAACTTGTTTCAAGTCTCCAATTTCGGTCGTGATATAAGTTTGAACACGAGAGTAATCGGCTTTAATTGAATTTCTCGGAATCGATACGTGTGGTTCGTTTTCGCATAACTTCAAAACCACTGTACGTGTCCACTCTTAAATTTGCCTGCAGGTTTGTAATAACAACTTGTTTCAAGTGTCCAATTTCCTTCGTGATATAAGTTTTAACACGACGGTAATCGGCTTTAATTGAATTTGTTAGAATCTGTGTGTGTGGTTCGTTTTCGCATAACTTCAAAACCACTGTACGTGTTAACTCTAAATTTTGCCTGCAGGTTTGTTATAACAACTTGTTTCAAGTGTCCAATTTCCTTCGTGATATAAGTTTTAACACGACGGTAATCGGCTTTAATTGAATTTGTTAGAATCTGTGTGTGTGGTTCGTTTTCGCATAACTTCAAAACCACTGTACGTGTTAACTCTAAAATTTGCCTGCAGGTTTGTTATAACAACTTGTTTCAAGTCTCCAATTTCGGTCGTAATATAAGTTTTAACACGACGGTAATCGGCTTTAATTGAATTTGTTAGAATCTGTGTGTGTGGTTCGTTTTCGCATAACTTCAAAACAACTGTACGTGTTAACTCTTAATTTTGCCTGCAGGTTTGTCATAACAACTTGTTTCAAGTCTCCAATTTCGGTAGTGATATAATTTTTAACACGAGAGTAATCGGCTTTAATTGAATTTGTTAGAATCTGTGTGTGTGGTTCGTTTTCGCATAACTTCAAAACAACTGTACGTGTTAACTCTTAATTTTGCCTGCAGGTTTGTTATAACAACTTGTTTCAAGTCTCCAATTTCATTCGTGATATAAATTTTAACACCGGAGTAATCGGCTTTAATTGAATTTTATAGGAATCGATACATGTGATTCGTTTTCGCGTAACTTCAAAACCACTGTACGTGTTAAGTCTAAATTTTGCCTGCAGGTTTGTTATAACAACTTGTTTCAAGTCTCCAATTTCGGTCGTGATATAAGTTTTAACACGACGGTAATCGGCTTTAATTGAATTTGTTAGAATCTGTGTGTGTGGTTCGTTTTCGCATAACTTCAAAACAACTCTACATGTTAACTCTAAATTTTGCCTGCAGGTTTGTTATAACAACTTGTCTCAAGTCTCTAATTTTGGTCGTGAAATAAGTTTTAACACGAGAGTAATCGGCTTTAATTGAATTTGTTAGAATCTGTGTGTGTGGATCGTTTCCGCATAACTTCAAAACAACTGTACGTGTTAACTCTTAATTTTGCCTGCAGGTTTTTCATAACAACTTGTTTCAAGTCTCCAATTTCGGTAGTGATATAAGTTTTAACACGATAGCAATCGGCTTTAATTGAATTTCTCGGAATCGATACGTGTGGTTCGTTTTCGCATAACTTCAAAACAACTGTACGTGTTAACTCTTAAATTTGCCTGCAGGTTTGTTTTAACAACTTGTTTCAAGTCTCCAATTTCCTTCGTGATATAAATTTTAACACGGGAGTAATCGGCTTTAATTGAATTTTATAGGAATCGATACATGTGATTCGTTTTCGCATAACTTCAAAACCACTCTACGTGTTAACTCTAAATTTTGCCTGCAGGTTTGTTATAACAACTTGTTTCAAGTCTCCAATTTCGGTCGTGATATATGTTTTAACACGAGAGTAATCGGCTTTAATTGAATTTGTTAGAATCTGTGTGTGTGGTTCGTTTTCGCATAACTTCAAAACAACTGTACGTGTTAACTATAAATTTTGCCTGCAGGTTTGTTATAACAACTTGTTTCAAGTCTCCAATTTCGGTCGTGATATAAGTTTTAACACGAGAGTAATCGGCTTTAATTGAATTTCTCGGAATCGATACGTGTGGTTTGTTTTCGCGTAACTTCAGAACCACTGTACGTGTTAACTCTAAATTTTGCCTGCAGGTTTGTTATAACAACTTGTTTCAAGTCTCCAATTTCGGTCGTGATATAAGTTTTAACACGAGAGTAATCGGCTTTAATTGAATTTCTCGGAATCGATACGTGTGGTTCGTTTTCGCATAACTTCAATACCACTGTACGTGTCCACTCTTAAATTTGCCTGCAGGTTTGTAATAACAACTTGTTTCAAGTCTTCAATTTCGGTCGTGATATAAGTTTTAACACGAGAGTAATCGGCTTTAATTGAATTTGTCAGAATCAGTATGTGTGGTTTGTTTTCGCGTAACTTCAAAACCACTGTACGTGTTAACTCTAAATTTTGCCTGCAGGTTTGTTATAACAACTTGTTTCAAGTGTCCAATTTCCTTCGTGATATAAGTTTTAACACGACGGTAATCGGCTTTAATTCAATTTGTTAGAATCTGTGTGTGTGTGGTTCGTTTTCGCATAACTTCAAAACAACTGTACGTGTTAACTCTTAATTTTGCCTGCAGGTTTGTTATAACAACTTGTTTCAAGTCTCCAATTTCATTCGTGATATAAATTTTAACACGGGAGTAATCGGCTTTAATTGAATTTTATAGGAATCGATACATGTGATTCGTTTTCGCGTAACTTCAAAACCACTGTACGTGTTAAGTCTAAATTTTGCCTGCAGGTTTGTTATAACAACTTGTTTCAAGTCTCCAATTTCGGTCGTGATATAAGTTTTAACACGACGGTAATCGGCTTTAATTGAATTTGTTAGAATCTGTGTGTGTGGTTCGTTTTCGCATAACTTCAAAACAACTCTACATGTTAACTCTAAATTTTGCCTGCAGGTTTGTTATAACAACTTGTCTCAAGTCTCTAATTTTGGTCGTGATATAAGTTTTAACACGATAGCAATCGGCTTTAATTGAATTTCTCGGAATCGATACGTGTGGTTCGTTTTCGCATAACTTCAAAACAACTGTACGTGTTAACTCTTAAATTTGCCTGCAGGTTTGTTTTAACAACTTGTTTCAAGTCTCCAATTTCCTTCGTGATATAAATTTTAACACGGGAGTAATCGGCTTTAATTGAATTTTATAGGAATCGATACATGTGATTCGTTTTCGCATAACTTCAAAACCACTCTACGTGTTAACTCTAAATTTTGCCTGCAGGTTTGTTATAACAACTTGTTTCAAGTCTCCAATTTCGGTCGTGATATATGTTTTAACACGAGAGTAATCGGCTTTAATTGAATTTGTTAGAATCTGTGTGTGTGGTTCGTTTTCGCATAACTTCAAAACAACTGTACGTGTTAACTATAAATTTTGCCTGCAGGTTTGTTATAACAACTTGTTTCAAGTCTCCAATTTCGGTCGTGATATAAGTTTTAACACGAGAGTAATCGGCTTTAATTGAATTTCTCGGAATCGATACGTGTGGTTTGTTTTCGCGTAACTTCAGAACCACTGTACGTGTTAACTCTAAATTTTGCCTGCAGGTTTGTTATAACAACTTGTTTCAAGTCTCCAATTTCGGTCGTGATATAAGTTTTAACACGAGAGTAATCGGCTTTAATTGAATTTCTCGGAATCGATACGTGTGGTTCGTTTTCGCATAACTTCAATACCACTGTACGTGTCCACTCTTAAATTTGCCTGCAGGTTTGTAATAACAACTTGTTTCAAGTCTTCAATTTCGGTCGTGATATAAGTTTTAACACGAGAGTAATCGGCTTTAATTGAATTTGTCAGAATCAGTATGTGTGGTTTGTTTTCGCGTAACTTCAAAACCACTGTACGTGTTAACTCTAAATTTTGCCTGCAGGTTTGTTATAACAACTTGTTTCAAGTGTCCAATTTCCTTCGTGATATAAGTTTTAACACGACGGTAATCGGCTTTAATTGAATTTGTTAGAATCTGTGTGTGTGGTTCGTTTTCGCATAACTTCAAAACCACTCTACGTGTTAACTCTAAATTTTGCCTGCAGGTTTGTTATAACAACTTATTTCAAGTCTCCAATTTCGGTCGTGATATAAGTTTTAACACGAGAGTAATCGGCTTTAAATGAATTTCTCGGAATCGATACGTGTGGTTTGTTTTCGCGTAACTTCAAAACCACTGTACGTGTTAACTCTAAATTTTGCCTGCAGGTTTGTTATAACAACTTGTTTCAAGTCTCCAATTTCGGTCGTGATATAAGTTTGAACACGAGAGTAATCGGCTTTAATTGAATTTCTCGGAATCGATACGTGTGGTTCGTTTTCGCATAACTTCAAAACCACTGTACGTGTCCACTCTTAAATTTGCCTGCAGGTTTGTAATAACAACTTGTTTCAAGTGTCCAATTTCCTTCGTGATATAAGTTTTAACACGACGGTAATCGGCTTTAATTGAATTTGTTAGAATCTGTGTGTGTGGTTCGTTTTCGCATAACTTCAAAACCACTCTACGTGTTAACTCTAAATTTTGCCTGCAGGTTTGTTAGAACAACTTGTTTCAAGTCTCATATTTCGGTCGTGATATAAGTTTGAACATGAGAGTAATCGGCTTTAATTGAATTTCTCGGAATCGATACGTGTGGTTCGTTTTCGCATAACTTCAAAACCACTGTACGTGACCACTCTTAAATTTGCCTGCAGGTTTGTAATAACAACTTGTTTCAAGTCTTCAATTTCGGTCGTGATATAAGTTTTAACACGAGAGCAATCGGCTTTAATTGAATTTGTCAGAATCAGTATGTGTGGTTTGTTTTCGCGTAACTTCAAAACCACTGTACGTGTTAACTCTAAATTTTGCCTGCAGGTTTGTTATAACAACTTGTTTCAAGTGTCTAATTTCCTTCGTGATATAAGTTTTAACACGACGGTAATCGGCTTTAATTGAATTTGTTAGAATCTGTGTGTGTGGTTCGTTTTCGCATAACTTCAAAACAACTGTACGTGTTAACTCTTAATTTTGCCTGCAGGTTTGTTATAACAACTTATTTCAAGTCTCCAATTTCCTTCGTGATATAAATTTTAACACGGGAGCATTCGGCTTTAATTGAATTTTATAGGAATCGATACATGTGATTCGTTTTCGCATAACTTCAAAACCACTGTACGTGTTAACTCTAAAATTTGCCTGCAGGTTTGTTATAACAACTTGTTTCAAGTCTCCAATTTCGGTCGTGATATAAGTTTTAACACGAGAGTAATCGGCTTTAATTGAATTTCAAGGAATCCATACGTGTGGTTTGTTTTCGCGTAACTTCAAAACCACTGTACGTGTTAACTCTAAATTTTGCCTGCAGGTTTGTTATAACAACTTGTTTCAAGTCTCCAATTTCGGTCGTGATATAAGTTTTAAGACGACCGTAATCGGCTTTAATTGAATTTGTTAGAATCTGTGTGTGTGGTTCGTTTTCGCATAACTTCAAAATAACTGCACGTGTTAACTCTTAATTTTGCCTGCAGGTTTGTTATAACAACTTGTTTCAAGTCTCCAATTTCCTTCGTGATATAAATTTTAACACGGGAATAATCGGCTTTAATTGAATTTTATAGGAATCGATACATGTGATTCGTTTTCGCGTAACTTCAAAACCACTGTACGTGTTAACTCTTAATTTTGCCTGCAGGTTTGTCATAACAACTTGTTTCAAGTCTCCAATTTCGGTAGTGATATAAGTTTTAACACGATAGTAATCGGCTTTAATTGAATTTCTCGAAATCGATACATGTGATTCGTTTTCGCATAACTTCAAAACCACTCTATGTGTTAACTCTTAATTTTGCCTGCAGGTTCGTCATAACAACTTGTTTCAAGTCTCCAATTTCTGTCGTGATATAAGTTTTAACACGAGAGTAATCGGCTTTAATTGAATTAGTTAGAATCTGTGTGTGTGGTTCGTTTTCGCATAACTTCAAAACAACTGTACGTGTTAACTCTTAAATTTGCCTGCAGGTTTGTTTTAACAACTTGTTTCAAGTCTCCAATTTCCTTCGTGATATAAATTTTAACACGGGAGTAATCGGCTTTAATTGAATTTTATAGGAATCGATACATGTGATTCGTTTTCGCATAACTTCAAAACCACTCTACGTGTTAACTCTAAATTTTGCCTGCAGGTTTGTTATAACAACTTGTTTCAAGTCTCCAATTTCGGTCGTGATATATGTTTTAACACGAGAGTAATCGGCTTTAATTGAATTTGTTAGAATCTATGTGTGTGGTTCGTTTTCGCATAACTTCAAAACAACTGTACGTGTTAACTATAAATTTTGCCTGCAGGTTTGTTATAACAACTTGTTTCAAATCTCCAATTTCGGTCGTGATATAAGTTTTAACACGAGAGTAATCGGCTTTAATTGAATTTCTCGGAATCGATACGTGTGGTTTGTTTTCGCGTAACTTCAGAACCACTGTACGTGTTAACTCTAAATTTTGCCTGCAGGTTTGTTATAACAACTTGTTTCAAGTCTCCAATTTCGGTCGTGATATAAGTTTTAACACGAGAGTAATCGGCTTTAATTGAATTTCTCGGAATCGATACGTGTGGTTCGTTTTCGCATAACTTCAATACCACTGTACGTGTCCACTCTTAAATTTGCCTGCAGGTTTGTAATAACAACTTGTTTCAAGTCTTCAATTTCGGTCGTGATATAAGTTTTAACACGAGAGTAATCGGCTTTAATTGAATTTGTCAGAATCAGTATGTGTGGTTTGTTTTCGCGTAACTTCAAAACCACTGTACGTGTTAACTCTAAATTTTGCCTGCAGGTTTGTTATAACAACTTGTTTCAAGTGTCTAATTTCCTTCGTGATATAAGTTTTAACACGACGGTAATCGGCTTTAATTGAATTTGTTAGAATCTGTGTGTGTGGTTCGTTTTCGCATAACTTCAAAACAACTGTACGTGTTAACTCTTAATTTTGCCTGCAGGTTTGTTATAACAACTTATTTCAAGTCTCCAATTTCCTTCGTGATATAAATTTTAACACGGGAGCATTCGGCTTTAATTGAATTTTATAGGAATCGATACATGTGATTCGTTTTCGCATAACTTCAAAACCACTGTACGTGTTAACTCTAAAATTTGCCTGCAGGTTTGTTATAACAACTTGTTTCAAGTCTCCAATTTCGGTCGTGATATAAGTTTTAACACGAGAGTAATCGGCTTTAATTGAATTTCAAGGAATCCATACGTGTGGTTTGTTTTCGCGTAACTTCAAAACCACTGTACGTGTTAACTCTAAATTTTGCCTGCAGGTTTGTTATAACAACTTGTTTCAAGTCTCCAATTTCGGTCGTGATATAAGTTTTAAGACGACCGTAATCGGCTTTAATTGAATTTGTTAGAATCTGTGTGTGTGGTTCGTTTTCGCATAACTTCAAAATAACTGCACGTGTTAACTCTTAATTTTGCCTGCAGGTTTGTTATAACAACTTGTTTCAAGTCTCCAATTTCCTTCGTGATATAAATTTTAACACGGGAATAATCGGCTTTAATTGAATTTTATAGGAATCGATACATGTGATTCGTTTTCGCGTAACTTCAAAACCACTGTACGTGTTAACTCTTAATTTTGCCTGCAGGTTTGTCATAACAACTTGTTTCAAGTCTCCAATTTCGGTAGTGATATAAGTTTTAACACGATAGTAATCGGCTTTAATTGAATTTCTCGAAATCGATACATGTGATTCGTTTTCGCATAACTTCAAAACCACTCTATGTGTTAACTCTTAATTTTGCCTGCAGGTTCGTCATAACAACTTGTTTCAAGTCTCCAATTTCTGTCGTGATATAAGTTTTAACACGAGAGTAATCGGCTTTAATTGAATTAGTTAGAATCTGTGTGTGTGGTTCGTTTTCGCATAACTTCAAAACAACTGTACGTGTTAACTCTTAAATTTGCCTGCAGGTTTGTTTTAACAACTTGTTTCAAGTCTCCAATTTCCTTCGTGATATAAATTTTAACACGGGAGTAATCGGCTTTAATTGAATTTTATAGGAATCGATACATGTGATTCGTTTTCGCATAACTTTAAAACCACTCTACGTGTTAACTCTAAATTTTGCCTGCAGGTTTGTTATAACAACTTGTTTCAAGTCTCCAATTTCGGTCGTGATATATGTTTTAACACGAGAGTAATCGGCTTTAATTGAATTTGTTAGAATCTGTGTGTGTGGTTCGTTTTCGCATAACTTCAAAACAACTGTACGTGTTAACTATAAATTTTGCCTGCAGGTTTGTTATAACAACTTGTTTCAAGTCTCCAATTTCGGTCGTGATATAAGTTTTAACACGAGAGTAATCGGCTTTAATTGAATTTCTCGGAATCGATACGTGTGGTTTGTTTTCGCGTAACTTCAGAACCACTGTACGTGTTAACTCTAAATTTTGCCTGCAGGTTTGTTATAACAACTTGTTTCAAGTCTCCAATTTCGGTCGTGATATAAGTTTTAACACGAGAGTAATCGGCTTTAATTGAATTTCTCGGAATCGATACGTGTGGTTCGTTTTCGCATAACTTCAATACCACTGTACGTGTCCACTCTTAAATTTGCCTGCAGGTTTGTAATAACAACTTGTTTCAAGTCTTCAATTTCGGTCGTGATATAAGTTTTAACACGAGAGTAATCGGCTTTAATTGAATTTGTCAGAATCAGTATGTGTGGTTTGTTTTCGCGTAACTTCAAAACCACTGTACGTGTTAACTCTAAATTTTGCCTGCAGGTTTGTTATAACAACTTGTTTCAAGTGTCCAATTTCCTTCGTGATATAAGTTTTAACACGACGGTAATCGGCTTTAATTGAATTTGTTAGAATCTGTGTGTGTGGTTCGTTTTCGCATAACTTTAAAACCACTCTACGTGTTAACTCTAAATTTTGCCTGCAGGTTTGTTATAACAACTTATTTCAAGTCTCCAATTTCGGTCGTGATATAAGTTTTAACACGAGAGTAATCGGCTTTAAATGAATTTCTCGGAATCGATACGTGTGGTTTGTTTTCGCGTAACTTCAAAACCACTGTACGTGTTAACTCTAAATTTTGCCTGCAGGTTTGTTATAACAACTTGTTTCAAGTCTCCAATTTCGGTCGTGATATAAGTTTGAACACGAGAGTAATCGGCTTTAATTGAATTTCTCGGAATCGATACGTGTGGTTCGTTTTCGCATAACTTCAAAACCACTGTACGTGTCCACTCTTAAATTTGCCTGCAGGTTTGTAATAACAACTTGTTTCAAGTGTCCAATTTCCTTCGTGATATAAGTTTTAACACGACGGTAATCGGCTTTAATTGAATTTGTTAGAATCTGTGTGTGTGGTTCGTTTTCGCATAACTTCAAAACCACTGTACGTGACCACTCTTAAATTTGCCTGCAGGTTTGTAATAACAACTTGTTTCAAGTCTTCAATTTCGGTCGTGATATAAGTTTTAACACGAGAGCAATCGGCTTTAATTGAATTTGTCAGAATCAGTATGTGTGGTTTGTTTTCGCGTAACTTCAAAACCACTGTACGTGTTAACTCTAAATTTTGCCTGCAGGTTTGTTATAACAACTTGTTTCAAGTGTCTAATTTCCTTCGTGATATAAGTTTTAACACGACGGTAATCGGCTTTAATTGAATTTGTTAGAATCTGTGTGTGTGGTTCGTTTTCGCATAACTTCAAAACAACTGTACGTGTTAACTCTTAATTTTGCCTGCAGGTTTGTTATAACAACTTATTTCAAGTCTCCAATTTCCTTCGTGATATAAATTTTAACACGGGAATAATCGGCTTTAATTGAATTTTATAGGAATCGATACATGTGATTCGTTTTCGCGTAACTTCAAAACCACTGTACGTGTTAACTCTTAATTTTGCCTGCAGGTTTGTCATAACAACTTGTTTCAAGTCTCCAATTTCGGTAGTGATATAAGTTTTAACACGATAGTAATCGGCTTTAATTGAATTTCTCGAAATCGATACGTGTGGTTCGTTTTCGCATAACTTCAAAACAACTGTACGTGTTAACTCTTAAATTTGCCTGCAGGTTTGTTATAACAACTTGTTTCAAGTCTCCAATTTCCTTCGTGATATAAATTTTAACACGGGAGTAATCGGCATTAATTGAATTTTATAGGAATCGATACATGTGATTCGTTTTCGCATAACTTCAAAACCACTGTACGTGTTAACTCTAAATTTTGCCTGCAGGTTTGTTATAACAACTTGTCTCAAGTCTCTAATTTTGGTCGTGAAATAAGTTTTAACACGAGAGTAATCGGCTTCAATTGAATTTGTTACAATCTGTGTGTGTGGTTCGTTTTCGCATAACTTCAAAACAACTGTACGTGTTAACTCTTAATTTTGCCTGCAGGTTTGTTATAACAACTTGTCTCAAGTCTCTAATTTTGGTCGTGAAATAAGTTTTAACACGAGAGTAATCGGCTTCAATTGAATTTGTTACAATCTGTGTGTGTGGTTCGTTTTCGCATAACTTCAAAACAACTGTACGTGTTAACTCTTAATTTTGCCTGCAGGTTTGTCATAACAACTTGTTTCAAGTCTCCAATTTCGGTAGTGATATAAGTTTTAACACGATAGTAATCGGCTTTAATTGAATTTCTCGGAATCCATACGTGTGGTTCGTTTTCGCATAACTCCAAAACAACTGTACGTGTTAACTCTTAAATTTTCCTGCAGGTTTGTTATAACAACTTGTTTCAAGTCTCCAATTTCGGTCTTGATATAAGTTTTAACACGAGAGTAATCGGCTTTAATTGAATTTCTCGGAATCGATACGTGTGGTTCGTTTTCGCATAACTTCAAAACCACTGTACGTGTCAACTCTTAAATTTGCCTGCAGGTTTGTAATAACAACTTGTTTCAAGTCTTTAATTTCGGTCGTGATATAAGTTTTAACACGAGAGTAATCGGCTTTAATTGAATTTGTGAGAATCAGTATGTGTGGTTTGTTTTCGCGTAACTTCAAAACCACTGTACGTGTTAACTCTAAATTTTGCCTGCAGGTTTGTTATAACAACTTGTTTCAAGTGTCCAATTTCCTTCGTGATATAAGTTTTAACACGACGGTAATCGGCTTTAATTGAATTTGTTAGAATCTGTGTGTGTGGTTCGTTTTCGCATAACTTCAAAACCACTGTACGTGTTAACTCTAAAATTTGCCTGCAGGTTTGTTATAACAACTTGTTTCAAGTCTCCAATTTCGGTCGTAATATAAGTTTTAACACGACGGTAATCGGCTTTAATTGAATTTGTTAGAATCTGTGTGTGTGGTTCGTTTTCGCATAACTTCAAAACAACTGTACGTGTTAACTCTTAATTTTGCCTGCAGGTTTGTCATAACAACTTGTTTCAAGTCTCCAATTTCGGTAGTGATATAATTTTTAACACGAGAGTAATCGGCTTTAATTGAATTTGTTAGAATCTGTGTGTGTTGTTCGTTTTCGCATAACTTCAAAACAACTGTACGTGTTAACTCTTAATTTTGCCTGCAGGTTTGTTATAACAACTTGTTTCAAGTCTCCAATTTCATTCGTGATATATATTTTAACACGGGAGTAATCGGCTTTAATTGAATTTTATAGGAATCGATACATGTGATTCGTTTTCGCGTAACTTCAAAACCACTGTACGTGTTAAGTCTAAATTTTGCCTGCAGGTTTGTTATAACAACTTGTTTCAAGTCTCCAATTTCGGTCGTGATATAAGTTTTAACACGACGGTAATCGGCTTTAATTGAATTTGTTAGAATCTGTGTGTGTGGTTCGTTTTCGCATAACTTCAAAACAACTGTACGTGTTAACTATAAATTTTGCCTGCAGGTTTGTTATAACAACTTGTTTCAAGTCTCCAATTTCGGTCGTGATATAAGTTTTAACACGAGAGTAATCGGCTTTAATTGAATTTCTCGGAATCGATACGTGTGGTTTGTTTTCGCTTAACTTCAGAACCGCTGTACGTGTTAACTCTAAATTTTGCCTGCAGGTTTGTTATAACAACTTGTTTCAAGTCTCCAATTTCGGTCGTGATATAAGTTTTAACACGAGAGTAATCGGCTTTAATTGAATTTCTCGGAATCGATACGTGTGGTTCGTTTTCGCATAACTTCAATACCACTGTACGTGTCCACTCTTAAATTTGCCTGCAGGTTTGTAATAACAACTTGTTTCAAGTCTTCAATTTCGGTCGTGATATAAGTTTTAACACGAGAGTAATCGGCTTTAATTGAATTTGTCAGAATCAGTATGTGTGGTTTGTTTTCGCGTAACTTCAAAACCACTGTACGTGTTAACTCTAAATTTTGCCTGCAGGTTTGTTATAACAACTTGTTTCAAGTGTCCAATTTCCTTCGTGATATAAGTTTTAACACGACGGTAATCGGCTTTAATTGAATTTGTTAGAATCTGTGTGTGTGGTTTGTTTTCGCATAACTTCAAAACCACTCTACGTGTTAACTCTAAATTTTGCCTGCAGGTTTGTTATAACAACTTGTTTGAAGTCTCCAATTTCGGTCGTGATATAAGTTTTAACACGAGAGTAATCGGCTTTAAATGAATTTCTCGGAATCGATACGTGTGGTTTGTTTTCGCGTAACTTCAAAACCACTGTACGTGTTAACTCTAAATTTTGCCTGCAGGTTTGTTATAACAACTTGTTTCAAGTCTCCAATTTCGGTCGTGATATAAGTTTGAACACGAGAGTAATCGGCTTTAATTGAATTTCTCGGAATCGATACGTGTGGTTCGTTTTCGCATAACTTCAAAACCACTGTACGTGTCCACTCTTAAATTTGCCTGCAGGTTTGTAATAACAACTTGTTTCAAGTGTCCAATTTCCTTCGTGATATAAGTTTTAACACGACGGTAATCGGCTTTAATTGAATTTGTTAGAATCTGTGTGTGTGGTTCGTTTTCGCATAACTTCAAAACCACTCTACGTGTTAACTCTAAATTTTGCCTGCAGGTTTGTTATAACAACTTATTTCAAGTCTCCAATTTCGGTCGTGATATAAGTTTTAACACGAGAGTAATCGGCTTTAAATGAATTTCTCGGAATCGATACGTGTGGTTTGTTTTCGCGTAACTTCAAAACCACTGTACGTGTTAACTCTAAATTTTGCCTGCAGGTTTGTTATAACAACTTGTTTCAAGTCTCCAATTTCGGTCGTGATATAAGTTTGAACACGAGAGTAATCGGCTTTAATTGAATTTCTCGGAATCGATACGTGTGGTTCGTTTTCGCATAACTTCAAAACCACTGTACGTGTCCACTCTTAAATTTGCCTGCAGGTTTGTAATAACAACTTGTTTCAAGTGTCCAATTTCCTTCGTGATATAAGTTTTAACACGACGGTAATCGGCTTTAATTGAATTTGTTAGAATCTGTGTGTGTGGTTCGTTTTCGCATAACTTCAAAACCACTCTACGTGTTAACTCTAAATTTTGCCTGCAGGTTTGTTAGAACAACTTGTTTCAAGTCTCCAATTTCGGTCGTGATATAAGTTTGAACATGAGAGTAATCGGGTTTAATTGAATTTCTCGGAATCGATACGTGTGGTTCGTTTTCGCATAACTTCAAAACCACTGTACGTGACCACTCTTAAATTTGCCTGCAGGTTTGTAATAACAACTTGTTTCAAGTCTTCAATTTCGGTCGTGATATAAGTTTTAACACGAGAGCAATCGGCTTTAATTGAATTTGTCAGAATCAGTATGTGTGGTTTGTTTTCGCGTAACTTCAAAACCACTGTACGTGTTAACTCTAAATTTTGCCTGCAGGTTTGTTATAACAACTTGTTTCAAGTGTCTAATTTCCTTCATGATATAAGTTTTAACACGACGGTAATCGGCTTTAATTGAATTTGTTAGAATCTGTGTGTGTGGTTCGTTTTCGCATAACTTCAAAACAACTGTACGTGTTAACTCTTAATTTTGCCTGCAGGTTTGTTATAACAACTTATTTCAAGTCTCCAATTTCCTTCGTGATATAAATTTTAACACGGGAATAATCGGCTTTAATTGAATTTTATAGGAATCGATACATGTGATTCGTTTTCGCGTAACTTCAAAACCACTGTACGTGTTAACTCTTAATTTTGCCTGCAGGTTTGTCATAACAACTTGTTTCAAGTCTCCAATTTCGGTAGTGATATAAGTTTTAACACGATAGTAATCGGCTTTAATTGAATTTCTCGAAATCGATACGTGTGGTTCGTTTTCGCATAACTTCAAAACAACTGTACGTGTTAACTCTTAAATTTGCCTGCAGGTTTGTTATAACAACTTGTTTCAAGTCTCCAATTTCCTTCGTGATATAAATTTTAACACGGGAGTAATCGGCTTTAATTGAATTTTATAGGAATCGATACATGTGATTCGTTTTCGCATAACTTCAAAACCACTGTACGTGTTAACTCTAAATTTTGCCTGCAGGTTTGTTATAACAACTTGTCTCAAGTCTCTAATTTTGGTCGTGAAATAAGTTTTAACACGAGAGTAATCGGCTTCAATTGAATTTGTTACAATCTGTGTGTGTGGTTCGTTTTCGCATAACTTCAAAACAACTGTACGTGTTAACTCTTAATTTTGCCTGCAGGTTTGTTATAACAACTTGTCTCAAGTCTCTAATTTTGGTCGTGAAATAAGTTTTAACACGAGAGTAATCGGCTTCAATTGAATTTGTTACAATCTGTGTGTGTGGTTCGTTTTCGCATAACTTCAAAACAACTGTACGTGTTAACTCTTAATTTTGCCTGCAGGTTTGTCATAACAACTTGTTTCAAGTCTCCAATTTCGGTAGTGATATAAGTTTTAACACGATAGTAATCGGCTTTAATTGAATTTCTCGGAATCGATACGTGTGGTTCGTTTTCGCATAACTCCAAAACAACTGTACGTGTTAACTCTTAAATTTTCCTGCAGGTTTGTTATAACAACTTGTTTCAAGTCTCCAATTTCGGTCTTGATATAAGTTTTAACACGAGAGTAATCGGCTTTAATTGAATTTCTCGGAATCGATACGTGTGGTTCGTTTTCGCATAACTTCAAAACCACTGTACGTGTCAACTCTTAAATTTGCCTGCAGGTTTGTAATAACAACTTGTTTCAAGTCTTTAATTTCGGTCGTGATATAAGTTTTAACACGAGAGTAATCGGCTTTAATTGAATTTGTGAGAATCAGTATGTGTGGTTTGTTTTCGCGTAACTTCAAAACCACTGTACGTGTTAACTCTAAATTTTGCCTGCAGGTTTGTTATAACAACTTGTTTCAAGTGTCCAATTTCCTTCGTGATATAAGTTTTAACACGACGGTAATCGGCTTTAATTGAATTTGTTAGAATCTGTGTGTGTGGTTCGTTTTCGCATAACTTCAAAACCACTGTACGTGTTAACTCTAAAATTTGCCTGCAGGTTTGTTATAACAACTTGTTTCAAGTCTCCAATTTCGGTCGTAATATAAGTTTTAACACGACGGTAATCGGCTTTAATTGAATTTGTTAGAATCTGTGTGTGTGGTTCGTTTTCGCATAACTTCAAAACAACTGTACGTGTTAACTCTTAATTTTGCCTGCAGGTTTGTCATAACAACTTGTTTCAAGTCTCCAATTTCGGTAGTGATATAATTTTTAACACGAGAGTAATCGGCTTTAATTGAATTTGTTAGAATCTGTGTGTGTTGTTCGTTTTCGCATAACTTCAAAACAACTGTACGTGTTAACTCTTAATTTTGCCTGCAGGTTTGTTATAACAACTTGTTTCAAGTCTCCAATTTCATTCGTGATATAAATTTTAACACGGGAGTAATCGGCTTTAATTAAATTTTATAGGAATCGATACATGTGATTCGTTTTCGCGTAACTTCAAAACCACTGTACGTGTTAAGTCTAAATTTTGCCTGCAGGTTTGTTATAACAACTTGTTTCAAGTCTCCAATTTCGGTCGTGATATAAGTTTTAACACGACGGTAATCGGCTTTAATTGAATTTGTTAGAATCTGTGTGTGTGGTTCGTTTTCGCATAACTTCAAAACAACTGTACGTGTTAACTATAAATTTTGCCTGCAGGTTTGTTATAACAACTTGTTTCAAGTCTCCAATTTCGGTCGTGATATAAGTTTTAACACGAGAGTAATCGGCTTTAATTGAATTTCTCGGAATCGATACGTGTGGTTTGTTTTCGCTTAACTTCAGAACCACTGTACGTGTTAACTCTAAATTTTGCCTGCAGGTTTGTTATAACAACTTGTTTCAAGTCTCCAATTTCGGTCGTGATATAAGTTTTAACACGAGAGTAATCGGCTTTAATTGAATTTCTCGGAATCGATACGTGTGGTTCGTTTTCGCATATCTTCAATACCACTGTACGTGTCCACTCTTAAATTTGCCTGCAGGTTTGTAATAACAACTTGTTTCAAGTCTTCAATTTCGGTAGTGATATAAGTTTTAACACGAGAGTAATCGGCTTTAATTGAATTTGTCAGAATCAGTATGTGTGGTTTGTTTTCGCGTAACTTCAAAACCACTGTACGTGTTAACTCTAAATTTTGCCTGCAGGTTTGTTATAACAACTTGTTTCAAGTGTCCAATTTCCTTCGTGATATAAGTTTTAACACGACGGTAATCGGCTTTAATTGAATTTGTTAGAATCTGTGTGTGTGGTTCGTTTTCGCATAACTTCAAAACCACTCTACGTGTTAACTCTAAATTTTGCCTGCAGGTTTGGTATAACAACTTGTTTCAAGTCTCCAATTTCGGTCGTGATATAAGTTTTAACACGAGAGTAATCGGCTTTAAATGAATTTCTCGGAATCGATACGTGTGGTTTGTTTTCGCGTAACTTCAAAACCACTGTACGTGTTAACTCTAAATTTTGCCTGCAGGTTTGTTATAACAACTTGTTTCAAGTGTCCAATTTCCTTCGTGATATAAGTTTTAACACGACGGTAATCGGCTTTAATTGAATTTGTTAGAATCTGTGTGTGTGGTTCGTTTTCGCATAACTTCAAAACCACTCTACGTGTTAACTCTAAATTTTGCCTGCAGGTTTGTTATAACAACTTGTTTCAAGTCTCCAATTTCGGTCGTGATATAAGTTTGAACACGAGAGTAATCGGCTTTAATTGAATTTCTCGGAATCGATACGTGTGGTTCGTTTTCGCATAACTTCAAAACCACTGTACGTGACCACTCTTAAATTTGCCTGCAGGTTTGTAATTACAACTTGTTTCAAGTCTTCAATTTCGGTCGTGATATAAGTTTTAACACGAGAGTAATCGGCTTTAATTGAATTTGTCAGAATCAGTATGTGTGGTTTGTTTTCGCGTAACTTCAAAACCACTGTACGTGTTAACTCTAAATTTTGCCTGCAGGTTTGTTATAACAACTTGTTTCAAGTGTCTAATTTCCTTCGTGATATAAGTTTTAACACGACGGTAATCGGCTTTAATTGAATTTGTTAGAATCTGTGTGTGTGGTTCGTTTTCGCATAACTTCAAAACAACTGTACGTGTTAACTCTTAATTTTGCCTGCAGGTTTGTTATAACAACTTATTTCAAGTCTCCAATTTCCTTCGTGATATAAATTTTAACACGGGAGTAATCGGCTTTAATTGAATTTTATAGGAATCGATACATGTGATTCGTTTTCGCATAACTTCAAAACCACTGTACGTGTTAACTCTAAAATTTGCCTGCAGGTTTGTTATAACAACTTGTTTCAAGTCTCCAATTTCGGTCGTGATATAAGTTTTAACACGACGGTAATCGGCTTTAATTGAATTTGTTAGAATCTGTGTGTGTGGTTCGTTTTCGCATAACTTCAAAACAACTGTACGTGTTAACTATAAATTTTGCCTGCAGGTTTGTTATAACAACTTGTTTCAAGTCTCCAATTTCGGTCGTGATATAAGTTTTAACACGAGAGTAATCGGCTTTAATTGAATTTCTCGGAATCGATACGTGTGGTTTGTTTTCGCTTAACTTCAGAACCACTGTACGTGTTAACTCTAAATTTTGCCTGCAGGTTTGTTATAACAACTTGTTTCAAGTCTCCAATTTCGGTCGTGATATAAGTTTTAACACGAGAGTAATCGGCTTTAATTGAATTTCTCGGAATCGATACGTGTGGTTCGTTTTCGCATATCTTCAATACCACTGTACGTGTCCACTCTTAAATTTGCCTGCAGGTTTGTAATAACAACTTGTTTCAAGTCTTCAATTTCGGTCGTGATATAAGTTTTAACACGAGAGTAATCGGCTTTAATTGAATTTGTCAGAATCAGTATGTGTGGTTTGTTTTCGCGTAACTTCAAAACCACTGTACGTGTTAACTCTAAATTTTGCCTGCAGGTTTGTTATAACAACTTGTTTCAAGTGTCCAATTTCCTTCGTGATATAAGTTTTAACACGACGGTAATCGGCTTTAATTGAATTTGTTAGAATCTGTGTGTGTGGTTCGTTTTCGCATAACTTCAAAACCACTCTACGTGTTAACTCTAAATTTTGCCTGCAGGTTTGGTATAACAACTTGTTTCAAGTCTCCAATTTCGGTCGTGATATAAGTTTTAACACGACGGTAATCGGCTTTAATTGAATTTGTTAGAATCTGTGTGTGTGGTTCGTTTTCGCATAACTTCAAAACCACTCTACGTGTTAACTCTAAATTTTGCCTGCAGGTTTGTTATAACAACTTGTTTCAAGTCTCCAATTTCGGTCGTGATATAAGTTTGAACACGAGAGTAATCGGCTTTAATTGAATTTCTCGGAATCGATACGTGTGGTTCGTTTTCGCATAACTTCAAAACCACTGTACGTGACCACTCTTAAATTTGCCTGCAGGTTTGTAATAACAACTTGTTTCAAGTCTTCAATTTCGGTCGTGATATAAGTTTTAACACGAGAGTAATCGGCTTTAATTGAATTTGTCAGAATCAGTATGTGTGGTTTGTTTTCGCGTAACTTCAAAACCACTGTACGTGTTAACTCTAAATTTTGCCTGCAGGTTTGTTATAACAACTTGTTTCAAGTGTCTAATTTCCTTCGTGATATAAGTTTTAACACGACGGTAATCGGCTTTAATTGAATTTGTTAGAATCTGTGTGTGTGGTTCGTTTTCGCATAACTTCAAAACAACTGTACGTGTTAACTCTTAATTTTGCCTGCAGGTTTGTTATAACAACTTATTTCAAGTCTCCAATTTCCTTCGTGATATAAATTTTAACACGGGAGTAATCGGCTTTAATTGAATTTTATAGGAATCGATACATGTGATTCGTTTTCGCATAACTTCAAAACCACTGTACGTGTTAACTCTAAAATTTGCCTGCAGGTTTGTTATAACAACTTGTTTCAAGTCTCCAATTTCGGTCGTGATATAAGTTTTAACACGAGAGTAATCGGCTTTAATTGAATTTCAAGGAATCCATACGTGTGGTTTGTTTTCGCGTAACTTCAAAACCACTGTACGTGTTAACTCTAAATTTTGCCTGCAGGTTTGTTATAACAACTTGTTTCAAGTCTCCAATTTCGGTCGTGATATAAGTTTTAAGACGACCGTAATCGGCTTTAATTGAATTTGTTAGAATCTGTGTGTGTGGTTCGTTTTCGCATAACTTCAAAATAACTGCACGTGTTAACTCTAAATTTTGCCTGCAGGTTTGTTATAACAACTTGTTTCAAGTCTCCAATTTCGGTCGTGATATAAGTTTGAACACGAGAGTAATCGGCTTTAATTGAATTTCTCGGAATCGATACGTGTGGTTCGTTTTCGCATAACTTCAAAACCACTGTACGTGTCCACTCTTAAATTTGCCTGCAGGTTTGTAATAACAACTTGTTTCAAGTGTCCAATTTCCTTCGTGATATAAGTTTTAACACGACGGTAATCGGCTTTAATTGAATTTGTTAGAATCTGTGTGTGTGGTTCGTTTTCGCATAACTTCAAAACCACTCTACGTGTTAACTCTAAATTTTGCCTGCAGGTTTGTTAGAACAACTTGTTTCAAGTCTCCAATTTCGGTCGTGATATAAGTTTGAACATGAGAGTAATCGGGTTTAATTGAATTTCTCGGAATCGATACGTGTGGTTCGTTTTCGCATAACTTCAAAACCACTGTACGTGACCACTCTTAAATTTGCCTGCAGGTTTGTAATAACAACTTGTTTCAAGTCTTCAATTTCGGTCGTGATATAAGTTTTAACACGAGAGCAATCGGCTTTAATTAAATTTGTCAGAATCAGTATGTGTGGTTTGTTTTCGCGTAACTTCAAAACCACTGTACGTGTTAACTCTAAATTTTGCCTGCAGGTTTGTTATAACAACTTGTTTCAAGTGTCTAATTTCCTTCGTGATATAAGTTTTAACACGACGGTAATCGGCTTTAATTGAATTTGTTAGAATCTGTGTGTGTGGTTCGTTTTCGCATAACTTCAAAACAACTGTACGTGTTAACTCTTAATTTTGCCTGCAGGTTTGTTATAACAACTTATTTCAAGTCTCCAATTTCCTTCGTGATATAAATTTTAACACGGGAATAATCGGCTTTAATTGAATTTTATAGGAATCGATACATGTGATTCGTTTTCGCGTAACTTCAAAACCACTGTACGTGTTAACTCTTAATTTTGCCTGCAGGTTTGTCATAACAACTTGTTTCAAGTCTCCAATTTCGGTAGTGATATAAGTTTTAACACGATAGTAATCGGCTTTAATTGAATTTCTCGAAATCGATACGTGTGGTTCGTTTTCGCATAACTTCAAAACAACTGTACGTGTTAACTCTTAAATTTGCCTGCAGGTTTGTTATAACAACTTGTTTCAAGTCTCCAATTTCCTTCGTGATATAAATTTTAACACGGGAGTAATCGGCTTTAATTGAATTTTATAGGAATCGATACATGTGATTCGTTTTCGCATAACTTCAAAACCACTGTACGTGTTAACTCTAAATTTTGCCTGCAGGTTTGTTATAACAACTTGTCTCAAGTCTCTAATTTTGGTCGTGAAATAAGTTTTAACACGAGAGTAATCGGCTTCAATTGAATTTGTTACAATCTGTGTGTGTGGTTCGTTTTCGCATAACTTCAAAACAACTGTACGTGTTAACTCTTAATTTTGCCTGCAGGTTTGTTATAACAACTTGTCTCAAGTCTCTAATTTTGGTCGTGAAATAAGTTTTAACACGAGAGTAATCGGCTTCAATTGAATTTGTTACAATCTGTGTGTGTGGTTCGTTTTCGCATAACTTCAAAACAACTGTACGTGTTAACTCTTAATTTTGCCTGCAGGTTTGTCATAACAACTTGTTTCAAGTCTCCAATTTCGGTAGTGATATAAGTTTTAACACGATAGTAATCGGCTTTAATTGAATTTCTCGGAATCGATACGTGTGGTTCGTTTTCGCATAACTCCAAAACAACTGTACGTGTTAACTCTTAAATTTTCCTGCAGGTTTGTTATAACAACTTGTTTCAAGTCTCCAATTTCGGTCTTGATATAAGTTTTAACACGAGAGTAATCGGCTTTAATTGAATTTCTCGGAATCGATACGTGTGGTTCGTTTTCGCATAACTTCAAAACCACTGTACGTGTCAACTCTTAAATTTGCCTGCAGGTTTGTAATAACAACTTGTTTCAAGTCTTTAATTTCGGTCGTGATATAAGTTTTAACACGAGAGTAATCGGCTTTAATTGAATTTGTGAGAATCAGTATGTGTGGTTTGTTTTCGCGTAACTTCAAAACCACTGTACGTGTTAACTCTAAATTTTGCCTGCAGGTTTGTTATAACAACTTGTTTCAAGTGTCCAATTTCCTTCGTGATATAAGTTTTAACACGACGGTAATCGGCTTTAATTGAATTTGTTAGAATCTGTGTGTGTGGTTCGTTTTCGCATAACTTCAAAACCACTGTACGTGTTAACTCTAAAATTTGCCTGCAGGTTTGTTATAACAACTTGTTTCAAGTCTCCAATTTCGGTCGTAATATAAGTTTTAACACGACGGTAATCGGCTTTAATTGAATTTGTTAGAATCTGTGTGTGTGGTTCGTTTTCGCATAACTTCAAAACAACTGTACGTGTTAACTCTTAATTTTGCCTGCAGGTTTGTCATAACAACTTGTTTCAAGTCTCCAATTTCGGTAGTGATATAATTTTTAACACGAGAGTAATCGGCTTTAATTGAATTTGTTAGAATCTGTGTGTGTTGTTCGTTTTCGCATAACTTCAAAACAACTGTACGTGTTAACTCTTAATTTTGCCTGCAGGTTTGTTATAACAACTTGTTTCAAGTCTCCAATTTCATTCGTGATATAAATTTTAACACGGGAGTAATCGGCTTTAATTGAATTTTATAGGAATCGATACATGTGATTCGTTTTCGCGTAACTTCAAAACCACTGTACGTGTTAAGTCTAAATTTTGCCTGCAGGTTTGTTATAACAACTTGTTTCAAGTCTCCAATTTCGGTCGTGATATAAGTTTTAACACGACGGTAATCGGCTTTAATTGAATTTGTTAGAATCTGTGTGTGTGGTTCGTTTTCGCATAACTTCAAAACAACTGTACGTGTTAACTATAAATTTTGCCTGCAGGTTTGTTATAACAACTTGTTTCAAGTCTCCAATTTCGGTCGTGATATAAGTTTTAACACGAGAGTAATCGGCTTTAATTGAATTTCTCGGAATCGATACGTGTGGTTTGTTTTCGCTTAACTTCAGAACCACTGTACGTGTTAACTCTAAATTTTGCCTGCAGGTTTGTTATAACAACTTGTTTCAAGTCTCCAATTTCGGTCGTGATATAAGTTTTAACACGAGAGTAATCGGCTTTAATTGAATTTCTCGGAATCGATACGTGTGGTTCGTTTTCGCATAACTTCAATACCACTGTACGTGTCCACTCTTAAATTTGCCTGCAGGTTTGTAATAACAACTTGTTTCAAGTCTTCAATTTCGGTCGTGATATAAGTTTTAACACGAGAGTAATCGGCTTTAATTGAATTTGTCAGAATCAGTATGTGTGGTTTGTTTTCGCGTAACTTCAAAACCACTGTACGTGTTAACTCTAAATTTTGCCTGCAGGTTTGTTATAACAACTTGTTTCAAGTGTCCAATTTCCTTCGTGATATAAGTTTTAACACGACGGTAATCGGCTTTAATTGAATTTGTTAGAATCTGTGTGTGTGGTTCGTTTTCGCATAACTTCAAAACCACTCTACGTGTTAACTCTAAATTTTGCCTGCAGGTTTGGTATAACAACTTGTTTCAAGTCTCCAATTTCGGTCGTGATATAAGTTTTAACACGAGAGTAATCGGCTTTAAATGAATTTCTCGGAATCGATACGTGTGGTTTGTTTTCGCGTAACTTCAAAACCACTGTACGTGTTAACTCTAAATTTTGCCTGCAGGTTTGTTATAACAACTTGTTTCAAGTGTCCAATTTCCTTCGTGATATAAGTTTTAACACGACGGTAATCGGCTTTAATTGAATTTGTTAGAATCTGTGTGTGTGGTTCGTTTTCGCATAACTTCAAAACCACTCTACGTGTTAACTCTAAATTTTGCCTGCAGGTTTGTTATAACAACTTGTTTCAAGTCTCCAATTTCGGTCGTGATATAAGTTTGAACACGAGAGTAATCGGCTTTAATTGAATTTCTCGGAATCGATACGTGTGGTTCGTTTTCGCATAACTTCAAAACCACTGTACGTGACCACTCTTAAATTTGCCTGCAGGTTTGTAATAACAACTTGTTTCAAGTCTTCAATTTCGGTCGTGATATAAGTTTTAACACGAGAGTAATCGGCTTTAATTGAATTTGTCAGAATCAGTATGTGTGGTTTGTTTTCGCGTAACTTCAAAACCACTGTACGTGTTAACTCTAAATTTTGCCTGCAGGTTTGTTATAACAACTTGTTTCAAGTGTCTAATTTCCTTCGTGATATAAGTTTTAACACGACGGTAATCGGCTTTAATTGAATTTGTTAGAATCTGTGTGTGTGGTTCGTTTTCGCATAACTTCAAAACAACTGTACGTGTTAACTCTTAATTTTGCCTGCAGGTTTGTTATAACAACTTATTTCAAGTCTCCAATTTCCTTCGTGATATAAATTTTAACACGGGAGTAATCGGCTTTAATTGAATTTTATAGGAATCGATACATGTGATTCGTTTTCGCATAACTTCAAAACCACTGTACGTGTTAACTCTAAAATTTGCCTGCAGGTTTGTTATAACAACTTGTTTCAAGTCTCCAATTTCGGTCGTGATATAAGTTTTAACACGAGAGTAATCGGCTTTAATTGAATTTCAAGGAATCCATACGTGTGGTTTGTTTTCGCGTAACTTCAAAACCACTGTACGTGTTAACTCTAAATTTTGCCTGCAGGTTTGTTATAACAACTTGTTTCAAGTCTCCAATTTCGGTCGTGATATAAGTTTTAAGACGACCGTAATCGGCTTTAATTGAATTTGTTAGAATCTGTGTGTGTGGTTCGTTTTCGCATAACTTCAAAATAACTGCACGTGTTAACTCTTAATTTTGCCTGCAGGTTTGTTATAACAACTTGTTTCAAGTCTCCAATTTCCTTCGTGATATAAATTTTAACACGGGAATAATCGGCTTTAATTGAATTTTATAGGAATCGATACATGTGATTCGTTTTCGCGTAACTTCAAAACCACTGTACGTGTTAACTCTAAATTTTGCCTGCAGGTTTGTTATAACAACTTGTTTCAAGTCTCCAATTTCGGTCGTGATATAAGTTTTAACACGACGGTAATCGGCTTTAATTGAATTTGTTAGAATCTGTGTGTGTGGTTCGTTTTCGCATAACTTCAAAACAACTGTACGTGTTAACTCTTAATTTTGCCTGCAGGTTTGTCATAACAACTTGTTTCAAGTCTCCAATTTCGGTAGTGATATAAGTTTTAACACGGGAGTAATCGGCTTTAATTGAATTTTATAGGAATCGATACGTGTGGTTCGTTTTCGCATAACTTCAAAACAACTGTACGTGTTAACTCTTAAATTTGCCTGCAGGTTTGTTATAACAACTTGTTTCAAGTCTCCAATTTCCTTCGTGATATAAATTTTAACACGGGAGTAATCGGCTTTAATTGAATTTTATAGGAATCGATACATGTGATTCGTTTTCGCATAACTTCAAAACCACTGTACGTGTTAACTCTAAAATTTGCCTGCAGGTTTGTTATAACAACTTGTTTCAAGTCTCCAATTTCGGTCGTGATATAAGTTTTAACACGAGAGTAATCGGATTTAATTGAATTTCTCGGAATCCATACGTGTGGTTTGTTTTCGCGTAACTTCAAAACCACTGTACGTGTTAACTCTAAATTTTGCCTGCAGGTTTGTTATAACAATTTGTTTCAAGTCTCCAATTTCGGTCGTGATATAAGTTTTAAGACGACCGTAATCGGCTTTAATTGAATTTGTTAGAATCTGTGTGTGTGGTTCGTATTGGCATAACTTCAAAACAACTCTACGTGTTAACTCTAAATTTTGCCTGCAGGTTTGTTATAACAACTTGTTTCAAGTCTCTAATTTCGGTGGTGATATAAGTTTTAACACGAGAGTAATCGGCTTTAATTGAATTTCTCGGAATCGATACGTGTGGTTCGTTTTCGCATAACTTCAAAACCACTGTACGTGTCCACTCTTAAATTTGCCTGCAGGTTTGTAATAACAACTTGTTTCAAGTCTTCAATTTCGGTCGTGATATAAGTTTTAACACGAGAGTAATCGACTTTAATTGAATTTGTCAGAATCAGTATGTGTGGTTTGTTTTCGCGTAACTTCAAAACCACTGTACGTGTTAACTCTAAATTTTGCCTGCAGGGTTGTTATAACAACTTGTTTCAAGAGTCCAATTTCCTTTGTGATATAAGTTTTAACACGTCGGTAATCGGCTTTAATTGAATTTGTTAGAATCTGTGTGTGTGGTTCGTTTTCGCATAACTTCAAAACCACTCTACGTGTTAACTCTAAATTTTGCCTGCAGGTTTGTTATAACAACTTGTTTCAAGTCTCCAAATTCGGTCTTGATATAAGTTTTAACACGAGAGTAATCGGCTTTAATTGAATTTGTTAGAATCTGTGTGTGTGGTTCGTTTTCGCATAACTTTAAAACAACTGTACGTGTTAACTATAAATTTTGCCTGCAGGTTTGTTATAACAACTTGTTTCAAGTCTCCAATTTCGGTCGTGATATATGTTTTAACACGAGAGTAATCGGCTTTAATTGAATTTCTCGGAATCGATACGTGTGGTTTGTTTTCGCGTAACTTCAAAACCACTGTACGTGTTAACTCTAAATTTTGCCTGCAGGTTTGTTATAACAACTTGTTTCAAGTCTCCAATTTCGGTAGTGATATAAGTTTTAACACGAGAGTAATCGGCTTTAATTGTATTTCTCGGAATCGATACGTGTGGTTCGTTTTCGCATAACTTCAAAACCATTGTACGTGTCCACTCTTATATTTGCCTGCAGGTTTGTAATAACAACTTGTTTCAAGTCTTCAATTTCGGTCGTGATATAAGTTTTAACACGAGAGTAATCGGCTTTAATTGAATTTGTCAGAATCAGTATGTGTGGTTTGTTTTCGCGTAACTTCCAAACCACTGTACGTGTTAACTCTAAATTTTGCCTGCAGGTTTGTTATAACAACTTGTTTCAAGTGTCCAATTTCCTTCGTGATATAAGTTTTAACACGACGGTAATCGGCTTTAATTGAATTTCTTAGAATCTGTGTGTGTGGTTCGTTTTCGCATAACTTCAAAACCACTCTAAGTGTTAACTCTAAATTTCGCCTGCAGGTTTGTTATAACAACTTGTTTCAAGTCTCCAATTTCGGTCGTGATATAAGTTTTAACACGAGAGTAATCGGCTTTAATTGAATTTGTTAGAATCTGTGTGTGTGGTTCGTTTTCGCATAACTTCAAAACAACTGTACGTGTTAACTATAAATTTTGCCTGCAGGTTTGTTATAACAACTTGTTTCAAGTCTCCAATTTCGGTCGTGATATAAGTTTTAACACGAGAGTAATCGGCTTTAAATGAATTTCTCGGAATCGATACGTGTGGTTTGTTTTCGCGTAACTTCAAAACCACTGTACGTGCTAACTCTAAATTTTGCCTGCAGGTTTGTTATAACAACTTGTTTCAAGTCTCCAATTTCAGTCGTGATATAAGTTTTAACACGACGGTAATCGGCTTTAATTGAATTTGTTAGAATCTGTGTGTGTGGTTCGTTTTCGCATAACTTCAAAACCACTGTACGTGTCAACTCTTAAATTTGCCTGCAGGTTTGTTATAACAACTTGTTTCAAGTCTCCAATTTCAGTCGTGATATAAGTTTTAACACGACGGTAATCGGCTTTAATTGAATTTGTTAGAATCTGTGTGTGTGGTTCGTTTTCGCATAACTTCAAAACAACTGTACGTGTTAACTCCTAAATTTGCCTGCAGGTTTGTTATAACAAGTTGTTTCAAGTCTCCAATTTCCTTCGTGATATAAATTTTAACACGGGAGTAATCGGCTTTAATTGAATTTTATAGGAATCGATACATGTGATTCGTTTTCGCATAACTTCAAAACCACTGTACGTGTTATTTCTAAAATTTGCCTGCAGGTTTGTTATAACAACTTGTTTCAAGTCTCCAATTTCGGTCGTGATATAAGTTTTAACACGAGAGTAATCGGATTTAATTGAATTTCTCGGAATCCATACGTGTGGTTTGTTTTCGCATATCTTCAAAACCACTGTACGTGTTAACTCTAAATTTTGCCTGCAGGTTTGTTATAACAATTTGTTTCAAGTCTCCAATTTCGGTCGTGATATAAGTTTTAAGACGACCGTAATCGGCTTTAATTGAATTTGTTAGAATCTGTGTGTGTGGTTCGTTTTCGCATAACTTCAAAACAACTCTACGTGTTAACTCTAAATTTTGCCTGCAGGTTTGTTATAACAACTTGTTTCAAGTCTCCAATTTCGGTCGTGATATAAGTTTTAACACGAGAGTAATCGGCTTTAATTGAATTTCTCGGAATCGATACGTGTGGTTCGTTTTCGCATAACTTCAAAACCACTGTACGTGTCCACTCTTAAATTTCCCTGCAGGTTTGTAATAACAACTTGTTTCAAGTCTTCAATTTCGGTCGTGATATAAGTTTTAACACGAGAGTAATCGGCTTTAATTGAATTTGTCAGAATCAGTATGTGTGGTTTGTTTTCGCGTAACTTCAAAACCACTGTACGTGTTAACTCTAAATTTTGCCTGCAGGTTTGTTATAACAACTTGTTTCAAGTCTCCAATTTCCTTCGTGATATAAATTTTAACACGGGAGTAATCGGCTTTAATTGAATTTTATAGGAATGGATACATGTGATTCGTTTTCGCATAACTTTAAACCCACTGTACTTGTTAACTCTAAAATTTGCCTGCAGGTTTGTTATAACAACTTGTTTCAAGTCTCCAATTTCGGTCGTGATATATGTTTTAACACGAGAGTAATCGGCTTTAACTGAATTTCTCGGAATCGATACGTGTGGATTGTTTTCGCCTAACTTCAAATCCACTGTACGTGTTAACTCTAAATTTTGCCTGCAGGTTTGTTATAACAACTTGTTTCAAGTCTCCAATTTCGGTCGTGATATAAGTTTTAACACGACGGTAATCGGCTTTATTTGAATTTGTTAGAATCTGTGTGTGTGGTTCGTTTTCGCATAACTTCAAAACAACTGTACGTGTTAACTATAAATTTTGCCTGCATGTTTGTTATAACAACTTGTTTCAAGTCTCCAATTTCGGTCGTGATATAAGTTTTAACACGAGAGTAATCGGCTTTAAATGAATTTCTCGGAATCGATACGTGTGGTTTGTTTTCGCGTAACTTCAAAACCACTGTACGTGTTAACTCTAAATTTTGCCTGCAGGTTTGTTATAACAACTTGTTTCAAGTCTCCAATTTCCTTCGTGATATAAGCTTTAACACGACGGTAATCGGCTTTAATTGAATTTGTTAGAATCTGTGTGTGTGGTTCGTTTTCGCATAACTTCAAAACCACTGTACGTGTCAACTCTAAATTTTGCCTGCAGGTTTGTTATAACAACTTGTTTCAAGTCTCCAATTTCAGTCGTGATATAAGTTTTAACACGACGGTAATCGGCTTTAATTGAATTTGTTAGAATCTGTGTGTGTGGTTCGTTTTCGCATAACTTCAAAACAACTGTACGTGTTAACTCCTAAATTTGCCTGCAGGTTTGTTATAACAAGTTGTTTCAAGTCTCCAATTTCCTTCGTGATATAAATTTTAACACGGGAGTAATCGGCTTTAATTGAATTTTATAGGAATCGATACATGTGATTCGTTTTCGCATAACTTCAAAACCACTGTACGTGTTATTTCTAAAATTTGCCTGCAGGTTTGTTATAACAACTTGTTTCAAGTCTCCAATTTCGGTCGTGATATAAGTTTTAACACGAGAGTAATCGGATTTAATTGAATTTCTCGGAATCCATACGTGTGGTTTGTTTTCGCATATCTTCAAAACCACTGTACGTGTTAACTCTAAATTTTGCCTGCAGGTTTGTTATAACAATTTGTTTCAAGTCTCCAATTTCGGTCGTGATATAAGTTTTAAGACGACCGTAATCGGCTTTAATTGAATTTGTTAGAATCTGTGTGTGTGGTTCGTTTTCGCATAACTTCAAAACAACTCTACGTGTTAACTCTAAATTTTGCCTGCAGGTTTGTTATAACAACTTGTTTCAAGTCTCCAATTTCGGTCGTGATATAAGTTTTAACACGAGAGTAATCGGCTTTAATTGAATTTCTCGGAATCGATACGTGTGGTTCGTTTTCGCATAACTTCAAAACCACTGTACGTGTCCACTCTTAAATTTCCCTGCAGGTTTGTAATAACAACTTGTTTCAAGTCTTCAATTTCGGTCGTGATATAAGTTTTAACACGAGAGTAATCGGCTTTAATTGAATTTGTCAGAATCAGTATGTGTGGTTTGTTTTCGCGTAACTTCAAAACCACTGTACGTGTTAACTCTAAATTTTGCCTGCAGGTTTGTTATAACAACTTGTTTCAAGTCTCCAATTTCCTTCGTGATATAAATTTTAACACGGGAGTAATCGGCTTTAATTGAATTTTATAGGAATGGATACATGTGATTCGTTTTCGCATAACTTTAAACCCACTGTACTTGTTAACTCTAAAATTTGCCTGCAGGTTTGTTATAACAACTTGTTTCAAGTCTCCAATTTCGGTCGTGATATATGTTTTAACACGAGAGTAATCGGCTTTAACTGAATTTCTCGGAATCGATACGTGTGGATTGTTTTCGCCTAACTTCAAATCCACTGTACGTGTTAACTCTAAATTTTGCCTGCAGGTTTGTTATAACAACTTGTTTCAAGTCTCCAATTTCGGTCGTGATATAAGTTTTAACACGACGGTAATCGGCTTTATTTGAATTTGTTAGAATCTGTGTGTGTGGTTCGTTTTCGCATAACTTCAAAACAACTGTACGTGTTAACTATAAATTTTGCCTGCATGTTTGTTATAACAACTTGTTTCAAGTCTCCAATTTCGGTCGTGATATAAGTTTTAACACGAGAGTAATCGGCTTTAAATGAATTTCTCGGAATCGATACGTGTGGTTTGTTTTCGCGTAACTTCAAAACCACTGTACGTGTTAACTCTAAATTTTGCCTGCAGGTTTGTTATAACAACTTGTTTCAAGTCTCCAATTTCCTTCGTGATATAAGCTTTAACACGACGGTAATCGGCTTTAATTGAATTTGTTAGAATCTGTGTGTGTGGTTCGTTTTCGCATAACTTCAAAACTACTCTACGTGTTAACTCTAAATTTTGCCTGCAGGTTTGTTATAACAACTTGTTTCAAGTCTCCAATTTCCTTCGTGATATAAGCTTTAACACGACGGTAATCGGCTTTAATTGAATTTGTTAGAATCAGTATGTGTGGTTTGTTTTCGCGTAACTTCAAAACCACTGTACGTGTTAACTCTAAAATTTGCCTGCAGGTTTGTTATAACAACTTGTTTCAAGTCTCCAATTTCGGTCGTGATATAAGTTTTAACACGAGAATAATCGGCTTTAATTGAATTTCTCGGAATCGATACGTGTGGTTTGTTTTTGCGTAACTTCAAAACCACTGTACGTGTTAACTCTAAATTTTGCCTGCAGGTGTGTTATAACAACTTGTTTCAAGTCTCCAATTTCGGACGTGATATAAGTTTTAACACGACGGTAATCGGCTTTAATTGAATTTGTTAGAATCTGTGTGTGTGGTTCGTTTTCGCATAACTTCAAAACAACTCTACGTGTTAACTCTAAATTTTGCCTGCAGGTTTGTTATAACAACTTGTCTCAAGTCTCTAATTTCGGTCGTGAAATAAGTTTTAACACGAGAGTAATCGGCTTTAATTGAATTTGTTAGAATCTCTGTGTGTGGTTCGTTTTCGCATAACTTCAAAACAACTGTACGTGTTAACTATAAATTTTGCCTGCAGGTTTGTTATAACAACTTGTTTCAAGTCTCCAATTTCGGTCGTGATATAAGTTTTAACACGAGAGTAATCGGCTTTAATTGAATTTCTCGGAATCGATACGTGTGGTTTGTTTTCACGTAACTTCGAAACCACTGTACGTGTTAACTCTAAATTTTGCCTGCAGGTTTGTTATAACAACTTATTTCAAGTCTTCAATTTCGGTCGTGATATAAGTTTTAACACGAGAGTAATCGGCTTTAATTGAATTTCTCGGAATTGATACATGTGGTTCGTTTTCGCATAACTTCAAAACCACTCTATGTGTTAACTCTTAATTTTGCCTGCAGGTTCGTCATAACAACTTGTTTCAAGTCTCCAATTTCTGTCGTGATATAAGTTTTAACACGAGAGTAATCGGCTTTAATTGAATTTGTTAGAATCTGTGTGTGTGGTTCGTTTTCGCATAACTTCAAAACAACTGTACGTGTTAACTCTTAATTTTGCCTGCAGGTTTGTTATAACAACTTGTTTCAAGTCTCCAATTTCCTTCGTGATATAAATTTTAACACAGGAGTAATCGGCTTTAATTGAATTTTATAGGAATCGATACATGTGATTCGTTTTCGCATAACTTCAAAACCACTGTACTTGTTAACTCTAAATTTTGCCTGCAGGTTTGTTATAACAACTTGTTTCAAGTCTCCAATTTCGGTCGTGATATAAGTTTTAACACGAGAGTAATCGGCTTTAATTGAATTTCTCGGAATCGATACGTGTGGTTCGTTTTCGCATAACTTCAAAACCACTGTACGTGTCAACTCTTAAATTTGCCTGCAGGTTTGTAATAACAACTTGTTTCAAGTCTTCAATTTCGGTCGTGATATAAGTTTTAACACGAGAGTAATCGGCTTTAATTAAATTTGTCAGAATCAGTATGTAAGGTTTGTTTTCGCGTAACTTCAAAACCACTGTACGTGTCAACTCTTAAATTTCCCTGCAGGTTTGTAATAACAACTTGTTTCAAGTCTTCAATTTCGGTCGTGATATAAGTTTTAACACGAGAGTAATCGGCTTTAATTGAATTTGTCAGAATCAGTATGTGTGGTTTGTTTTCGCGTAACTTCAAAACCACTGTACGTGTTAACTCTAAATTTTGCCTGCAGGTTTGTTATAACAACTTGTTTCAAGTCTCCAATTTCCTTCGTGATATAAATTTTAACACGGGAGTAATCGGCTTTAATTGAATTTTATAGGAATGGATACATGTGATTCGTTTTCGCATAACTTCAAAACCACTGTACTTGTTAACTCTAAAATTTGCCTGCAGGTTTGTTATAACAACTTGTTTCAAGTCTCCAATTTCGGTCGTGATATATGTTTTAACACGAGAGTAATCGGCTTTAATTGAATTTCTCGGAATCGATACGTGTGGATTGTTTTCGCCTAACTTCAAATCCACTGTACGTGTTAACTCTAAATTTTGCCTGCAGGTTTGTTATAACAACTTGTTTCAAGTCTCCAATTTCGGTCGTGATATAAGTTTTAACACGAGAGTAATCGGCTTTAATTGAATTTCTCGGAATCGATACGTGTGGATTGTTTTCGCCTAACTTCAAATCCACTGTACGTGTTAACTCTAAATTTTGCCTGCAGGTTTGTTATAACAACTTGTTTCAAGTCTCCAATTTCAGTCGTGATATAAGTTTTAACACGACGGTAATCGGCTTTAATTGAATTTGTTAGAATCTGTGTGTGTGGTTCGTTTTCGCATAACTTCAAAACAACTCTACGTGTTAACTCTAAATTTTGCCTGCAGGTTTGTTATAACAACTTGTCTCAAGTCTCTAATTTTGGTCGTGAAATAAGTTTTAACACGAGAGTAATCGGCTTTAATTGAATTTGTTACAATCTGTGTGTGTGGTTCGTTTTCGCATAACTTCAAAACAACTGTACGTGTTAACTCTTAATTTTGCCTGCAGGTTTGTCATAACAACTTGTTTCAAGTCTCCAATTTCGGTAGTGATATAAGTTTTAACACGATAGTAATCGGCTTTAATTGAATTTCTCGGAATCGATACGTGTGGTTCGTTTTCGCATAACTCCAAAACAACTGTACGTGTTAACTCTTAAATTTTCCTGCAGGTTTGTTATAACAACTTGTTTCAAGTCTCCAATTTCGGTCTTGATATAAGTTTTAACACGAGAATAATCGGCTTTAATTGAATTTCTCGGAATCGATACGTGTGGTTTGTTTTCGCGTAACTTCAAAACCACTGTACGTGTTAACTCTAAATTTTGCCTGCAGGTGTGTTATAACAACTTGTTTCAAGTCTCCAATTTCGGTCGTGATATAAGTTTTAACACGACGGTAATCGGCTTTAATTGAATTTGTTAGAATCTGTGTGTGTGGTTCGTTTTCGCATAACTTCAAAACAACTCTACGTGTTAACTCTAAATTTTGCCTGCAGGTTTGTTATAACAACTTGTCTCAAGTCTCTAATTTCGGTCGTGAAATAAGTTTTAACACGAGAGTAATCGGCTTTAATTGAATTTGTTAGAATCTCTGTGTGTGGTTCGTTTTCGCATAACTTCAAAACAACTGTACGTGTTAACTATAAATTTTGCCTGCAGGTTTGTTATAACAACTTGTTTCAAGTCTCCAATTTCGGTCGTGATATAAGTTTTAACACGAGAGTAATCGGCTTTAATTGAATTTCTCGGAATCGATACGTGTGGTTTGTTTTCCCGTAACTTCGAAACCACTGTACGTGTTAACTCTAAATTTTGCCTGCAGGTTTGTTATAACAATTTGTTTCAAGTCTTCAATTTCGGTCGTGATATAAGTTTTAACACGAGAGTAATCGGCTTTAATTGAATTTCTCGGAATTGATACGTGTGGTTCGTTTTCGCATAACTTCAAAACCACTCTATGTGTTAACTCTTAATTTTGCCTGCAGGTTCGTCATAACAACTTGTTTCAAGTCTCCAATTTCTGTCGTGATATAAGTTTTAACACGAGAGTAATCGGCTTTAATTGAATTTGTTAGAATCTGTGTGTGTGGTTCGTTTTCGCATAACTTCAAAACAACTGTACGTGTTAACTCTTAATTTTGCCTGAAGGTTTGTTATAACAACTTGTTTCAAGTCTCCAATTTCCTTCGTGATATAAATTTTAACACGGGAGTAATCGGCTTTAATTGAATTTTATAGGAATGGATACATGTGATTCGTTTTCGCATAACTTCAAAACCACTGTACTTGTTAACTCTAAAATTTGCCTGCAGGTTTGTTATAACAACTTGTTTCAAGTCTCCAATTTCGGTCGTGATATATGTTTTAACACGAGAGTAATCGGCTTTAATTGAATTTCTCGGAATCGATACGTGTGGATTGTTTTCGCCTAACTTCAAATCCATTGTACGTGTTAACTCTAAATTTTGCCTGCAGGTTTGTTATAACAACTTGTTTCAAGTCTCCAATTTCGGTCGTGATATAAGTTTTAACACGACGGTAATCGGCTTTAATTGAATTTTTTAGAATCTGTGTGTGTGGTTCGTTTTCGCATAACTTCAAAACAACTGTACGTGTTAACTCTTAATTTTGCCTGCAGGTTTGTCATAACAACTTGTTTCAAGTCTCCAATTTCGTAAGTGATATAAGTTTTAACACGATAGTAATCGGCTTTAATTGAATTTCTCGGAATCGATACGTGTGGTTCGTTTTCGCATAACTTCAAAACAACTGTACGTGTTAACTCTTAAATTTTCCTGCAGGTTTGTTATAACAACTTGTTTCAAGTCTCCAATTTCGGTCGTGATATAAGTTTTAACACGAGAGTAATCGGCTTTAATTGAATTTCTCGGAATCGATACGTGTGGTTCGTTTTCGCATAACTTCAAAACCACTGTACGTGTCAACTCTTAAATTTCCCTGCAGGTTTGTAATAACAACTTGTTTCAAGTCTTCAATTTCGGTCGTGATATAAGTTTTAACACGACGGTAATCGGCTTTAATTGAATTTGTTAGAATCTGTGTGTGTGGTTCGTTTTCGCATAACTTCAAAACAACTCTACGTGTTAACTCTAAATTTTGCCTGCAGGTTTGTTATAACAACTTGTCTCAAGTCTCTAATTTCGGTCGTGAAATAAGTTTTAACACGAGAGTAATCGGCTTTAATTGAATTTGTTAGAATCTCTGTGTGTGGTTCGTTTTCGCATAACTTCAAAACAACTGTACGTGTTAACTATAAATTTTGCCTGCAGGTTTGTTATAACAACTTGTTTCAAGTCTCCAATTTCGGTCGTGATATAAGTTTTAACACGAGAGTAATCGGCTTTAATTGAATTTCTCGGAATCGATACGTGTGGTTTGTTTTCACGTAACTTCGAAACCACTGTACGTGTTAACTCTAAATTTTGCCTGCAGGTTTGTTATAACAACTTGTTTCAAGTCTTCAATTTCGGTCGTGATATAAGTTTTAACACGAGAGTAATCGGCTTTAATTGAATTTCTCGGAATTGATACGTGTGGTTCGTTTTCGCATAACTTCAAAACCACTCTATGTGTTAACTCTTAATTTTGCCTGCAGGTTCGTCATAACAACTTGTTTCAAGTCTCCAATTTCTGTCGTGATATAAGTTTTAACACGAGAGTAATCGGCTTTAATTGAATTTGTTAGAATCTGTGTGTGTGGTTCGTTTTCGCATAACTTCAAAACAACTGTACGTGTTAACTCTTAATTTTGCCTGAAGGTTTGTTATAACAACTTGTTTCAAGTCTCCAATTTCCTTCGTGATATAAATTTTAACACGGGAGTAATCGGCTTTAATTGAATTTTATAGGAATGGATACATGTGATTCGTTTTCGCATAACTTCAAAACCACTGTACTTGTTAACCCTAAAATTTGCCTGCAGGTTTGTTATAACAACTTGTTTCAAGTCTCCAATTTCGGTCGTGATATATGTTTTAACACGAGAGTAATCGGCTTTAATTGAATTTCTCGGAATCGATACGTGTGGATTGTTTTCGCCTAACTTCAAATCCACTGTACGTGTTAACTCTAAATTTTGCCTGCAGGTTTGTTATAACAACTTGTTTCAAGTCTCCAATTTCGGTCGTGATATAAGTTTTAACACGACGGTAATCGGCTTTAATTGAATTTGTTAGAATCTGTGTGTCTGGTTCGTTTTCGCATAACTTCAAAACAACTGTACGTGTTAACTCTTAATTTTGCCTGCAGGTTTGTCATAACAACTTGTTTCAAGTCTCCAATTTCGTAAGTGATATAAGTTTTAACACGATAGTAATCGGCTTTAATTGAATTTCTCGAAATCGATACGTGTGGTTCGTTTTCGCATAACTTCAAAACAACTGTACGTGTTAACTCTTAAATTTTCCTGCAGGTTTGTTATAACAACTTGTTTCAAGTCTCCAATTTCGGTCGTGATATAAGTTTTAACACGAGAGTAATCGGCTTTAATTGAATTTCTCAGAATCGATACGTGTGGTTCGTTTTCGCATAACTTCAAAACCACTGTACGTGTCAACTCTTAAATTTCCCTGCAGGTTTGTAATAACAACTTGTTTCAAGTCTTCAATTTCGGTCGTGATATAAGTTTTAACACGAGAGTAATCGGCTTTAATTGAATTTGTCAGAATCAGTATGTGAGGTTTGTTTTCGCGTAACTTCAAAACCACTCTAAGTGTTAACTCTAAATTTCGCCTGCAGGTTTGTTATAACAACTTGTTTCAAGTCTCCAATTTCGGTCGTGATATAAGTTTTAACACGAGAGTAATCGGCTTTAATTGAATTTGTTAGAATCTGTGTGTGTGGTTCGTTTTCGCATAACTTCAAAACAACTGTACGTGTTAACTATAAATTTTGCCTGCAGGTTTGTTATAACAACTTGTTTCAAGTCTCCAATTTCGGTCGTGATATAAGTTTTAACACGAGAGTAATCGGCTTTAAATGAATTTCTCGGAATCGATACGTGTGGTTTGTTTTCGCGTAACTTCAAAACCACTGTACGTGCTAACTCTAAATTTTGCCTGCAGGTTTGTTATAACAACTTGTTTCAAGTCTCCAATTTCAGTCGTGATATAAGTTTTAACACGACGGTAATCGGCTTTAATTGAATTTGTTAGAATCTGTGTGTGTGGTTCGTTTTCGCATAACTTCAAAACCACTGTACGTGTCAACTCTTAAATTTGCCTGCAGGTTTGTTATAACAACTTGTTTCAAGTCTCCAATTTCAGTCGTGATATAAGTTTTAACACGAGAGTAATCGGCTTTAATTGAATTTCTCGGAATCGATACGTGTGGTTCGTTTTCGCATAACTTCAAAACCACTGTACGTGTCAACTCTTAAATTTGCCTGCAGGTTTGTAATAACAACTTGTTTCAAGTCTCCAATTTCCTTCGTGATATAAGTTTTAACACGACGGTAATCGGCTTTAATTGAATTTGTTAGAATCTGTGTGTGTGGTTCGTTTTCGCATAACTTCAAAACAACTGTACGTGTTAACTCCTAAATTTGCCTGCAGGTTTGTTATAACAAGTTGTTTCAAGTCTCCAATTTCCTTCGTGATATAAATTTTAACACGGGAGTAATCGGCTTTAATTGAATTTTATAGGAATCGATACATGTGATTCGTTTTCGCATAACTTCAAAACCACTGTACGTGTTATTTCTAAAATTTGCCTGCAGGTTTGTTATAACAACTTGTTTCAAGTCTCCAATTTCGGTCGTGATATAAGTTTTAACACGAGAGTAATCGGATTTAATTGAATTTCTCGGAATCCATACGTGTGGTTTGTTTTCGCATATCTTCAAAACCACTGTACGTGTTAACTCTAAATTTTGCCTGCAGGTTTGTTATAACAATTTGTTTCAAGTCTCCAATTTCGGTCGTGATATAAGTTTTAAGACGACCGTAATCGGCTTTAATTGAATTTGTTAGAATCTGTGTGTGTGGTTCGTTTTCGCATAACTTCAAAACAACTCTACGTGTTAACTCTAAATTTTGCCTGCAGGTTTGTTATAACAACTTGTTTCAAGTCTCCAATTTCGGTCGTGATATAAGTTTTAACACGAGAGTAATCGGCTTTAATTGAATTTCTCGGAATCGATACGTGTGGTTCGTTTTCGCATAACTTCAAAACCACTGTACGTGTCCACTCTTAAATTTCCCTGCAGGTTTGTAATAACAACTTGTTTCAAGTCTTCAATTTCGGTCGTGATATAAGTTTTAACACGAGAGTAATCGGCTTTAATTGAATTTGTCAGAATCAGTATGTGTGGTTTGTTTTCGCGTAACTTCAAAACCACTGTACGTGTTAACTCTAAATTTTGCCTGCAGGTTTGTTATAACAACTTGTTTCAAGTCTCCAATTTCGGTCGTGATATAAGTTTTAACACGACGGTAATCGGCTTTATTTGAATTTGTTAGAATCTGTGTGTGTGGTTCGTTTTCGCATAACTTCAAAACAACTGTACGTGTTAACTATAAATTTTGCCTGCATGTTTGTTATAACAACTTGTTTCAAGTCTCCAATTTCGGTCGTGATATAAGTTTTAACACGAGAGTAATCGGCTTTAAATGAATTTCTCGGAATCGATACGTGTGGTTTGTTTTCGCGTAACTTCAAAACCACTGTACGTGTTAACTCTAAATTTTGCCTGCAGGTTTGTTATAACAACTTGTTTCAAGTCTCCAATTTCCTTCGTGATATAAGCTTTAACACGACGGTAATCGGCTTTAATTGAATTTGTTAGAATCTGTGTGTGTGGTTCGTTTTCGCATAACTTCAAAACTACTCTACGTGTTAACTCTAAATTTTGCCTGCAGGTTTGTTATAACAACTTGTTTCAAGTCTCCAATTTCCTTCGTGATATAAGCTTTAACACGACGGTAATCGGCTTTAATTGAATTTGTTAGAATCAGTATGTGTGGTTTGTTTTCGCGTAACTTCAAAACCACTGTACGTGTTAACTCTAAAATTTGCCTGCAGGTTTGTTATAACAACTTGTTTCAAGTCTCCAATTTCGGTCGTGATATAAGTTTTAACACGAGAATAATCGGCTTTAATTGAATTTCTCGGAATCGATACGTGTGGTTTGTTTTTGCGTAACTTCAAAACCACTGTACGTGTTAACTCTAAATTTTGCCTGCAGGTGTGTTATAACAACTTGTTTCAAGTCTCCAATTTCGGACGTGATATAAGTTTTAACACGACGGTAATCGGCTTTAATTGAATTTGTTAGAATCTGTGTGTGTGGTTCGTTTTCGCATAACTTCAAAACAACTCTACGTGTTAACTCTAAATTTTGCCTGCAGGTTTGTTATAACAACTTGTCTCAAGTCTCTAATTTCGGTCGTGAAATAAGTTTTAACACGAGAGTAATCGGCTTTAATTGAATTTGTTAGAATCTCTGTGTGTGGTTCGTTTTCGCATAACTTCAAAACAACTGTACGTGTTAACTATAAATTTTGCCTGCAGGTTTGTTATAACAACTTGTTTCAAGTCTCCAATTTCGGTCGTGATATAAGTTTTAACACGAGAGTAATCGGCTTTAATTGAATTTCTCGGAATCGATACGTGTGGTTTGTTTTCACGTAACTTCGAAACCACTGTACGTGTTAACTCTAAATTTTGCCTGCAGGTTTGTTATAACAACTTATTTCAAGTCTTCAATTTCGGTCGTGATATAAGTTTTAACACGAGAGTAATCGGCTTTAATTGAATTTCTCGGAATTGATACATGTGGTTCGTTTTCGCATAACTTCAAAACCACTCTATGTGTTAACTCTTAATTTTGCCTGCAGGTTCGTCATAACAACTTGTTTCAAGTCTCCAATTTCTGTCGTGATATAAGTTTTAACACGAGAGTAATCGGCTTTAATTGAATTTGTTAGAATCTGTGTGTGTGGTTCGTTTTCGCATAACTTCAAAACAACTGTACGTGTTAACTCTTAATTTTGCCTGCAGGTTTGTTATAACAACTTGTTTCAAGTCTCCAATTTCCTTCGTGATATAAATTTTAACACAGGAGTAATCGGCTTTAATTGAATTTTATAGGAATCGATACATGTGATTCGTTTTCGCATAACTTCAAAACCACTGTACTTGTTAACTCTAAATTTTGCCTGCAGGTTTGTTATAACAACTTGTTTCAAGTCTCCAATTTCGGTCGTGATATAAGTTTTAACACGAGAGTAATCGGCTTTAATTGAATTTCTCGGAATCGATACGTGTGGTTCGTTTTCGCATAACTTCAAAACCACTGTACGTGTCAACTCTTAAATTTGCCTGCAGGTTTGTAATAACAACTTGTTTCAAGTCTTCAATTTCGGTCGTGATATAAGTTTTAACACGAGAGTAATCGGCTTTAATTAAATTTGTCAGAATCAGTATGTAAGGTTTGTTTTCGCGTAACTTCAAAACCACTGTACGTGTCAACTCTTAAATTTCCCTGCAGGTTTGTAATAACAACTTGTTTCAAGTCTTCAATTTCGGTCGTGATATAAGTTTTAACACGAGAGTAATCGGCTTTAATTGAATTTGTCAGAATCAGTATGTGTGGTTTGTTTTCGCGTAACTTCAAAACCACTGTACGTGTTAACTCTAAATTTTGCCTGCAGGTTTGTTATAACAACTTGTTTCAAGTCTCCAATTTCCTTCGTGATATAAATTTTAACACGGGAGTAATCGGCTTTAATTGAATTTTATAGGAATGGATACATGTGATTCGTTTTCGCATAACTTCAAAACCACTGTACTTGTTAACTCTAAAATTTGCCTGCAGGTTTGTTATAACAACTTGTTTCAAGTCTCCAATTTCGGTCGTGATATATGTTTTAACACGAGAGTAATCGGCTTTAATTGAATTTCTCGGAATCGATACGTGTGGATTGTTTTCGCCTAACTTCAAATCCACTGTACGTGTTAACTCTAAATTTTGCCTGCAGGTTTGTTATAACAACTTGTTTCAAGTCTCCAATTTCGGTCGTGATATAAGTTTTAACACGAGAGTAATCGGCTTTAATTGAATTTCTCGGAATCGATACGTGTGGATTGTTTTCGCCTAACTTCAAATCCACTGTACGTGTTAACTCTAAATTTTGCCTGCAGGTTTGTTATAACAACTTGTTTCAAGTCTCCAATTTCAGTCGTGATATAAGTTTTAACACGACGGTAATCGGCTTTAATTGAATTTGTTAGAATCTGTGTGTGTGGTTCGTTTTCGCATAACTTCAAAACAACTCTACGTGTTAACTCTAAATTTTGCCTGCAGGTTTGTTATAACAACTTGTCTCAAGTCTCTAATTTTGGTCGTGAAATAAGTTTTAACACGAGAGTAATCGGCTTTAATTGAATTTGTTACAATCTGTGTGTGTGGTTCGTTTTCGCATAACTTCAAAACAACTGTACGTGTTAACTCTTAATTTTGCCTGCAGGTTTGTCATAACAACTTGTTTCAAGTCTCCAATTTCGGTAGTGATATAAGTTTTAACACGATAGTAATCGGCTTTAATTGAATTTCTCGGAATCGATACGTGTGGTTCGTTTTCGCATAACTCCAAAACAACTGTACGTGTTAACTCTTAAATTTTCCTGCAGGTTTGTTATAACAACTTGTTTCAAGTCTCCAATTTCGGTCTTGATATAAGTTTTAACACGAGAATAATCGGCTTTAATTGAATTTCTCGGAATCGATACGTGTGGTTTGTTTTCGCGTAACTTCAAAACCACTGTACGTGTTAACTCTAAATTTTGCCTGCAGGTGTGTTATAACAACTTGTTTCAAGTCTCCAATTTCGGTCGTGATATAAGTTTTAACACGACGGTAATCGGCTTTAATTGAATTTGTTAGAATCTGTGTGTGTGGTTCGTTTTCGCATAACTTCAAAACAACTCTACGTGTTAACTCTAAATTTTGCCTGCAGGTTTGTTATAACAACTTGTCTCAAGTCTCTAATTTCGGTCGTGAAATAAGTTTTAACACGAGAGTAATCGGCTTTAATTGAATTTGTTAGAATCTCTGTGTGTGGTTCGTTTTCGCATAACTTCAAAACAACTGTACGTGTTAACTATAAATTTTGCCTGCAGGTTTGTTATAACAACTTGTTTCAAGTCTCCAATTTCGGTCGTGATATAAGTTTTAACACGAGAGTAATCGGCTTTAATTGAATTTCTCGGAATCGATACGTGTGGTTTGTTTTCCCGTAACTTCGAAACCACTGTACGTGTTAACTCTAAATTTTGCCTGCAGGTTTGTTATAACAATTTGTTTCAAGTCTTCAATTTCGGTCGTGATATAAGTTTTAACACGAGAGTAATCGGCTTTAATTGAATTTCTCGGAATTGATACGTGTGGTTCGTTTTCGCATAACTTCAAAACCACTCTATGTGTTAACTCTTAATTTTGCCTGCAGGTTCGTCATAACAACTTGTTTCAAGTCTCCAATTTCTGTCGTGATATAAGTTTTAACACGAGAGTAATCGGCTTTAATTGAATTTGTTAGAATCTGTGTGTGTGGTTCGTTTTCGCATAACTTCAAAACAACTGTACGTGTTAACTCTTAATTTTGCCTGAAGGTTTGTTATAACAACTTGTTTCAAGTCTCCAATTTCCTTCGTGATATAAATTTTAACACGGGAGTAATCGGCTTTAATTGAATTTTATAGGAATGGATACATGTGATTCGTTTTCGCATAACTTCAAAACCACTGTACTTGTTAACTCTAAAATTTGCCTGCAGGTTTGTTATAACAACTTGTTTCAAGTCTCCAATTTCGGTCGTGATATATGTTTTAACACGAGAGTAATCGGCTTTAATTGAATTTCTCGGAATCGATACGTGTGGATTGTTTTCGCCTAACTTCAAATCCATTGTACGTGTTAACTCTAAATTTTGCCTGCAGGTTTGTTATAACAACTTGTTTCAAGTCTCCAATTTCGGTCGTGATATAAGTTTTAACACGACGGTAATCGGCTTTAATTGAATTTTTTAGAATCTGTGTGTGTGGTTCGTTTTCGCATAACTTCAAAACAACTGTACGTGTTAACTCTTAATTTTGCCTGCAGGTTTGTCATAACAACTTGTTTCAAGTCTCCAATTTCGTAAGTGATATAAGTTTTAACACGATAGTAATCGGCTTTAATTGAATTTCTCGGAATCGATACGTGTGGTTCGTTTTCGCATAACTTCAAAACAACTGTACGTGTTAACTCTTAAATTTTCCTGCAGGTTTGTTATAACAACTTGTTTCAAGTCTCCAATTTCGGTCGTGATATAAGTTTTAACACGAGAGTAATCGGCTTTAATTGAATTTCTCGGAATCGATACGTGTGGTTCGTTTTCGCATAACTTCAAAACCACTGTACGTGTCAACTCTTAAATTTCCCTGCAGGTTTGTAATAACAACTTGTTTCAAGTCTTCAATTTCGGTCGTGATATAAGTTTTAACACGACGGTAATCGGCTTTAATTGAATTTGTTAGAATCTGTGTGTGTGGTTCGTTTTCGCATAACTTCAAAACAACTCTACGTGTTAACTCTAAATTTTGCCTGCAGGTTTGTTATAACAACTTGTCTCAAGTCTCTAATTTCGGTCGTGAAATAAGTTTTAACACGAGAGTAATCGGCTTTAATTGAATTTGTTAGAATCTCTGTGTGTGGTTCGTTTTCGCATAACTTCAAAACAACTGTACGTGTTAACTATAAATTTTGCCTGCAGGTTTGTTATAACAACTTGTTTCAAGTCTCCAATTTCGGTCGTGATATAAGTTTTAACACGAGAGTAATCGGCTTTAATTGAATTTCTCGGAATCGATACGTGTGGTTTGTTTTCACGTAACTTCGAAACCACTGTACGTGTTAACTCTAAATTTTGCCTGCAGGTTTGTTATAACAACTTGTTTCAAGTCTTCAATTTCGGTCGTGATATAAGTTTTAACACGAGAGTAATCGGCTTTAATTGAATTTCTCGGAATTGATACGTGTGGTTCGTTTTCGCATAACTTCAAAACCACTCTATGTGTTAACTCTTAATTTTGCCTGCAGGTTCGTCATAACAACTTGTTTCAAGTCTCCAATTTCTGTCGTGATATAAGTTTTAACACGAGAGTAATCGGCTTTAATTGAATTTGTTAGAATCTGTGTGTGTGGTTCGTTTTCGCATAACTTCAAAACAACTGTACGTGTTAACTCTTAATTTTGCCTGAAGGTTTGTTATAACAACTTGTTTCAAGTCTCCAATTTCCTTCGTGATATAAATTTTAACACGGGAGTAATCGGCTTTAATTGAATTTTATAGGAATGGATACATGTGATTCGTTTTCGCATAACTTCAAAACCACTGTACTTGTTAACTCTAAAATTTGCCTGCAGGTTTGTTATAACAACTTGTTTCAAGTCTCCAATTTCGGTCGTGATATATGTTTTAACACGAGAGTAATCGGCTTTAATTGAATTTCTCGGAATCGATACGTGTGGATTGTTTTCGCCTAACTTCAAATCCACTGTACGTGTTAACTCTAAATTTTGCCTGCAGGTTTGTTATAACAACTTGTTTCAAGTCTCCAATTTCGGTCGTGATATAAGTTTTAACACGACGGTAATCGGCTTTAATTGAATTTGTTAGAATCTGTGTGTCTGGTTCGTTTTCGCATAACTTCAAAACAACTGTACGTGTTAACTCTTAATTTTGCCTGCAGGTTTGTCATAACAACTTGTTTCAAGTCTCCAATTTCGTAAGTGATATAAGTTTTAACACGATAGTAATCGGCTTTAATTGAATTTCTCGAAATCGATACGTGTGGTTCGTTTTCGCATAACTTCAAAACAACTGTACGTGTTAACTCTTAAATTTTCCTGCAGGTTTGTTATAACAACTTGTTTCAAGTCTCCAATTTTGGTCGTGATATAAGTTTTAACACGAGAGTAATCGGCTTTAATTGAATTTCTCAGAATCGATACGTGTGGTTCGTTTTCGCATAACTTCAAAACCACTGTACGTGTCAACTCTTAAATTTCCCTGCAGGTTTGTAATAACAACTTGTTTCAAGTCTTCAATTTCGGTCGTGATATAAGTTTTAACACGAGAGTAATCGGCTTTAATTGAATTTGTCAGAATCAGTATGTGAGGTTTGTTTTCGCGTAACTTCAAAACCACTGTACGTGTTAACTCTAAATTTTGCCTGCAGGTTTGTTATAACAACTTGTTTCAAGTCTCCAATTTCCTTCGTGATATAAATTTTAACACGGGAGTAATCGGCTTTAATTGAATTTTATAGGAATCGATACATGTGATTCGTTTTCGCATAACTTCAAAACCCCTGTACGTGTTAACTCTAAAATTTGCCTGCAGGTTTGTTATAACAACTTGTTTCAAGTCTCCAATTTCGGTCGTGATATAAGTTTTAACACGAGAGTAATCGGCTTTAATTGAATTTCTCAGAATCGATACGTGTGGATTGTTTTCGCCTAACTTCAAATCCACTGTACGTGTTAACTCTAAATTTTGCCTGCAGGTTTGTTATAACAACTTGTTTCAAGTCTCCAATTTCGGTCGTGATATAAGTTTTAACACGACGGTAATCGGCTTTAATTGAATTTGTTAGAATCTGTGTGTGTGGTTCGTTTTCGCATAACTTCAAAACCACTGTACGTGTTAACTCTAAATTTTGCCTGCAGGTTTGTTATAACAACTTGTTTCAAGTGTCCAATTTCCTTCGTGATATAAGTTTTAACACGACGGTAATCGGCTTTAATTGAATTTGTTAGAATCTGTGTGTGTGGTTCGTTTTCGCATAACTTCAAAACCACTGTACGTGTTAACTCTAAAATTTGCCTGCAGGTTTGTTATAACAACTTGTTTCAAGTCTCCAATTTCGGTAGTGATATAAGTTTTAACACGATAGTAATCGGCTTTAATTGAATTTCTCGGAATCGATACGTGTGGTTCGTTTTCGCATAACTCCAAAACAACTGTACGTGTTAACTCTTAAATTTTCCTGCAGGTTTGTTATAACAACTTGTTTCAAGTCTCCAATTTCGGTCTTGATATAAGTTTTAACACGAGAGTAATCGGCTTTAATTGAATTTCTCGGAATCGATACGTGTGGTTCGTTTTCGCATAACTTCAAAACCACTGTACGTGTCAACTCTTAAATTTGCCTGCAGGTTTGTAATAACAACTTGTTTCAAGTCTTTAATTTCGGTCATGATATAAGTTTTAACACGAGAGTAATCGGCTTTAATTGAATTTGTGAGAATCAGTATGTGTGGTTTGTTTTCGCGTAACTTCAAAACCACTGTACGTGTTAACTCTAAATTTTGCCTGCAGGTTTGTTATAACAACTTGTTTCAAGTGTCCAATTTCCTTCGTGATATAAGTTTTAACACGACGGTAATCGGCTTTAATTGAATTTGTTAGAATCTGTGTGTGTGGTTCGTTTTCGCATAACTTCAAAACCACTGTACGTGTTAACTCTAAAATTTGCCTGCAGGTTTGTTATAACAACTTGTTTCAAGTCTCCAATTTCGGTCGTAATATAAGTTTTAACACGACGGTAATCGGCTTTAATTGAATTTGTTAGAATCTGTGTGTGTGGTTCGTTTTCGCATAACTTCAAAACAACTGTACGTGTTAACTCTTAATTTTGCCTGCAGGTTTGTCATAACAACTTGTTTCAAGTCTCCAATTTCCTTCGTGATATAAATTTTAACACGGGAGTAATCGGCTTTAATTGAATTTCTCGGAATCGATACGTGTGGTTCGTTTTCGCATAACTTCAAAACCACTGTACGTGTCAACTCTTAAATTTCCCTGCAGGTTTGTAATAACAACTTGTTTCAAGTCTTCAATTTCGGTCGTGATATAAGTTTTAACACGAGAGTAATCGGCTTTAATTGAATTTGTCAGAATCAGTATGTGTGGTTTGTTTTCGCGTAACTTCAAAACCACTGTACATGTTAACTCTAAATTTTGCCTGCAGGTTTGTTATAACAACTTGTTTCAAGTCTCCAATTTCCTTCGTGATATAAATTTTAACACGGGAGTAATCGGCTTTAATTGAATTTTATAGGAATCGATACATGTGATTCGTTTTCGCATAACTTCAAAACCCCTGTACGTGTTAACTCTAAAATTTGCCTGCAGGTTTGTTATAACAACTTGTTTCAAGTCTCCAATTTCGGTCGTGATATAAGTTTTAACACGAGAGTAATCGGCTTTAATTGAATTTCTCGGAATCGATACGTGTGGATTGTTTTCGCCTAACTTCAAATCCACTGTACGTGTTAACTCTAAATTTTGCCTGCCGGTTTGTTATAACAACTTGTTTCAAGTCTCCAATTTCAGTCGTGATATAAGTTTTAACACGACGGTAATCGGCTTTAATTGAATTTGTTAGAATCTGTGTGTGTGGTTCGTTTTCGCATAACTTCAAAACAACTCTACGTGTTAACTCTAAATTTTGCCTGCAGGTTTGTTATAACAACTTGTCTCAAGTCTCTAATTTTGGTCGTGAAATAAGTTTTAACACGAGAGTAATCGGCTTTAATTGAATTTGTTACAATCTGTGTGTGTGGTTCGTTTTCGCATAACTTCAAAACAACTGTACGTGTTAACTCTTAATTTTGCCTGCAGGTTTGTCATAACAACTTGTTTCAAGTCTCCAATTTCGGTAGTGATATAAGTTTTAACACGATAGTAATCGGCTTTAATTGAATTTCTCGGAATCGATACGTGTGGTTCGTTTTCGCATAACTCCAAAACAACTGTACGTGTTAACTCTTAAATTTTCCTGCAGGTTTGTTATAACAACTTGTTTCAAGTCTCCAATTTCGGTCTTGATATAAGTTTTAACACGAGAATAATCGGCTTTAATTGAATTTCTCGGAATCGATACGTGTGGTTTGTTTTCGCGTAACTTCAAAACCACTGTACGTGTTAACTCTAAATTTTGCCTGCAGGTGTGTTATAACAACTTGTTTCAAGTCTCCAATTTCGGTCGTGATATAAGTTTTAACACGACGGTAATCGGCTTTAATTGAATTTGTTAGAATCTGTGTGTGTGGTTCGTTTTCGCATAACTTCAAAACAACTCTACGTGTTAACTCTAAATTTTGCCTGCAGGTTTGTTATAACAACTTGTCTCAAGTCTCTAATTTCGGTCGTGAAATAAGTTTTAACACGAGAGTAATCGGCTCTAATTGAATTTGTTAGAATCTCTGTGTGTGGTTCGTTTTCGCATAACTTCAAAACAACTGTACGTGTTAACTATAAATTTTGCCTGCAGGTTTGTTATAACAACTTGTTTCAAGTCTCCAATTTCGGTCGTGATATAAGTTTTAACACGAGAGTAATCGGCTTTAATTGAATTTCTCGGAATCGATACGTGTGGTTTGTTTTCACGTAACTTCGAAACCACTGTACGTGTTAACCCTAAATTTTGCCTGCAGGTTTGTTATAACAATTTGTTTCAAGTCTTCAATTTCGGTCGTGATATAAGTTTTAACACGAGAGTAATCGGCTTTAATTGAATTTCTCGGAATTGATACGTGTGGTTCGTTTTCGCATAACTTCAAAACCACTCTATGTGTTAACTCTTAATTTTGCCTGCAGGTTCGTCATAACAACTTGTTTCAAGTCTCCAATTTCTGTCGTGATATAAGTTTTAACACGAGAGTAATCGGCTTTAATTGAATTTGTTAGAATCTGTGTGTGTGGTTCGTTTTCGCATAACTTCAAAACAACTGTACGTGTTAACTCTTAATTTTGCCTGAAGGTTTGTTATAACAACTTGTTTCAAGTCTCCAATTTCCTTCGTGATATAAATTTTAACACGGGAGTAATCGGCTTTAATTGAATTTTATAGGAATGGATACATGTGATTCGTTTTCGCATAACTTCAAAACCACTGTACTTGTTAACTCTAAAATTTGCCTGCAGGTTTGTTATAACAACTTGTTTCAAGTCTCCAATTTCGGTCGTGATATATGTTTTAACACGAGAGTAATCGGCTTTAATTGAATTTCTCGGAATCGATACGTGTGGATTGTTTTCGCCTAACTTCAAATCCATTGTACGTGTTAACTCTAAATTTTGCCTGCAGGTTTGTTATAACAACTTGTTTCAAGTCTCCAATTTCGGTCGTGATATAAGTTTTAACACGACGGTAATCGGCTTTAATTGAATTTGTTAGAATCTGTGTGTGTGGTTCGTTTTCGCATAACTTCAAAACAACTGTACGTGTTAACTCTTAATTTTGCCTGCAGGTTTGTCATAACAACTTGTTTCAAGTCTCCAATTTCGTAAGTGATATAAGTTTTAACACGATAGTAATCGGCTTTAATTGAATTTCTCGGAATCGATACGTGTGGTTCGTTTTCGCATAACTTCAAAACAACTGTACGTGTTAACTCTTAAATTTTCCTGCAGGTTTGTTATAACAACTTGTTTCAAGTCTCCAATTTCGGTCGTGATATAAGTTTTAACACGAAAGTAATCGGCTTTAAATGAATTTCTCGGAATCGATACGTGTGGTTCGTTTTCGCATAACTTCAAAACCACTGTACGTGTCAACTCTTAAATTTCCCTGCAGGTTTGTAATAACAACTTGTTTCAAGTCTTCAATTTCGGTCGTGATATAAGTTTTAACACGACGGTAATCGGCTTTAATTGAATTTGTTAGAATCTGTGTGTGTGGTTCGTTTTCGCATAACTTCAAAACAACTCTACGTGTTAACTCTTAAATTTTCCTGCAGGTTTGTTATAACAACTTGTTTCAAGTCTCCAATTTCGGTCGTGATATAAGTTTTAACACGAAAGTAATCGGCTTTAAATGAATTTCTCGGAATCGATACGTGTGGTTCGTTTTCGCATAACTTCAAAACAACTGTACGTGTTAACTCTTAAATTTTCCTGCAGGTTTGTTATAACAACTTGTTTCAAGTCTCCAATTTCGGTCGTGATATAAGTTTTAACACGAAAGTAATCGGCTTTAAATGAATTTCTCGGAATCGATACGTGTGGTTCGTTTTCGCATAACTTCAAAACCACTGTACGTGTCAACTCTTAAATTTCCCTGCAGGTTTGTAATAACAACTTGTCTCAAGTCTCTAATTTCGGTCGTGAAATAAGTTTTAACACGAGAGTAATCGGCTTTAATTGAATTTGTTAGAATCTCTGTGTGTGGTTCGTTTTCGCATAACTTCAAAACAACTGTACGTGTTAACTCTTAAATTTTCCTGCAGGTTTGTTATAACAACTTGTTTCAAGTCTCCAATTTCGGTCTTGATATAAGTTTTAACACGAGAGTAATCGGCTTTAATTGAATTTCTCGGAATCGATACGTGTGGTTCGTTTTCGCATAACTTCAAAACCACTGTACGTGTCAACTCTTAAATTTGCCTGCAGGTTTGTAATAACAACTTGTTTCAAGTCTTTAATTTCGGTCGTGATATAAGTTTTAACACGAGAGTAATCGGCTTTAATTGAATTTGTGAGAATCAGTATGTGTGGTTTGTTTTCGCGTAACTTCAAAACCACTGTACGTGTTAACTCTAAATTTTGCCTGCAGGTTTGTTATAACAACTTGTTTCAAGTGTCCAATTTCCTTCGTGATATAAGTTTTAACACGACGGTAATCGGCTTTAATTGAATTTGTTAGAATCTGTGTGTGTGGTTCGTTTTCGCATAACTTCAAAACCACTGTACGTGTTAACTCTAAAATTTGCCTGCAGGTTTGTTATAACAACTTGTTTCAAGTCTCCAATTTCGGTCGTAATATAAGTTTTAACACGACGGTAATCGGCTTTAATTGAATTTGTTAGAATCTGTGTGTGTGGTTCGTTTTCGCATAACTTCAAAACAACTGTACGTGTTAACTCTTAATTTTGCCTGCAGGTTTGTCATAACAACTTGTTTCAAGTCTCCAATTTCCTTCGTGATATAAATTTTAACACGGGAGTAATCGGCTTTAATTGAATTTTATAGGAATCGATACATGTGATTCGTTTTCGCATAACTTCAAAACCCCTGTACGTGTTAACTCTAAAATTTGCCTGCAGGTTTGTTATAACAACTTGTTTCAAGTCTCCAATTTCGGTCGTGATATAAGTTTTAACACGAGAGTAATCGGCTTTAATTGAATTTCTCGGAATCGATACGTGTGGATTGTTTTCGCCTAACTTCAAATCCACTGTACGTGTTAACTCTAAATTTTGCCTGCAGGTTTGTTATAACAACTTGTTTCAAGTCTCCAATTTCGGTCGTGATATAAGTTTTAACACGACGGTAATCGGCTTTAATTGAATTTGTTAGAATCTGTGTGTGTGGTTCGTTTTCGCATAACTTCAAAACAACTCTACGTGTTAACTCTAAATTTTGATTGCAGGTTTGTTATAACAACTTGTCTCAAGTCTCTAATTTTGGTCGTGAAATAAGTTTTAACACGAGAGTAATCGGCTTCAATTGAATTTGTTACAATCTGTGTGTGTGGTTCGTTTTCGCATAACTTCAAAACAACTGTACGTGTTAACTCTTAATTTTGCCTGCAGGTTTGTCATAACAACTTGTTTCAAGTCTCCAATTTCGGTAGTGATATAAGTTTTAACACGATAGTAATCGGCTTTAATTGAATTTCTCGGAATCGATACGTGTGGTTCGTTTTCGCGTAACTTCAAAACCACTGTACGTGTTAACTCTAAATTTTCCTGCAAGTTTGTTATAACAACTTGTTTCAAGTCTCCAATTTCGGTCTTGATATAAGTTTTAACACGAGAATAATCGGCTTTAATTGAATTTCTCGGAATCGATACGTGTGGTTTGTTTTCGCGTAACTTCAAAACCACTGTACGTGTTAACTCTAAATTTTGCCTGCAGGTGTGTTATAACAACTTGTTTCAAGTCTCCAATTTCGGTCGTGATATAAGTTTTAACACGACGGTAATCGGCTTTAATTGAATTTGTTAGAATCTGTGTGTGTGGTTCGTTTTCGCATAACTTCAAAACAACTCTACGTGTTAACTCTAAATTTTGCCTGCAGGTTTGTTATAACAACTTGTCTCAAGTCTCTAATTTCGGTCGTGAAATAAGTTTTAACACGAGAGTAATCGGCTTTAATTGAATTTGTTAGAATCTCTGTGTGTGGTTCGTTTTCGCATAACTTCAAAACAACTGTACGTGTTAACTATAAATTTTGCCTGCAGGTTTGTTTTAACAACTTGTTTCAAGTCTCCAATTTCGGTCGTGATATAAGTTTTAACACGAGAGTAATCGGCTTTAATTGAATTTCTCGGAATCGATACGTGTGGTTTGTTTTCACGTAACTTCGAAACCACTGTACGTGTTAACTCTAAATTTTGCCTGCAGGTTTGTTATAACAATTTGTTTCAAGTCTTCAATTTCGGTCGTGATATAAGTTTTAACACGAGAGTAATCGGCTTTAATTGAATTTCTCGGAATTGATACGTGTGGTTCGTTTTCGCATAACTTCAAAACCACTCTATGTGTTAACTCTTAATTTTGCCTGCAGGTTCGTCATAACAACTTGTTTCAAGTCTCCAATTTCTGTCGTGATATAAGTTTTAACACGAGAGTAATCGGCTTTAATTGAATTTGTTAGAATCTGTGTGTGTGGTTCGTTTTCGCATAACTTCAAAACAACTGTACGTGTTAACTCTTAATTTTGCCTGAAGGTTTGTTATAACAACTTGTTTCAAGTCTCCAATTTCCTTCGTGATATAAATTTTAACACGGGAGTAATCGGCTTTAATTGAATTTTATAGGAATGGATACATGTGATTCGTTTTCGCATAACTTCAAAACCACTGTACTTGTTAACTCTAAAATTTGCCTGCAGGTTTGTTATAACAACTTGTTTCAAGTCTCCAATTTCGGTCGTGATATATGTTTTAACACGAGAGTAATCGGCTTTAATTGAATTTCTCGGAATCGATACGTGTGGATTGTTTTCGCCTAACTTCAAATCCATTGTACGTGTTAACTCTAAATTTTGCCTGCAGGTTTGTTATAACAACTTGTTTCAAGTCTCCAATTTCGGTCGTGATATAAGTTTTAACACGACGGTAATCGGCTTTAATTGAATTTGTTAGAATCTGTGTGTGTGGTTCGTTTTCGCATAACTTCAAAACAACTCTACGTGTTAACTCTAAATTTTGCCTGCAGGTTTGTTATAACAACTTGTCTCAAGTCTCTAATTTCGGTCGTGAAATAAGTTTTAACACGAGAGTAATCGGCTTTAATTGAATTTGTTAGAATCTCTGTGTGTGGTTCGTTTTCGCATAACTTCAAAACAACTGTACGTGTTAACTATAAATTTTGCCTGCAGGTTTGTTATAACAACTTGTTTCAAGTCTCCAATTTCGGTCGTGATATAAGTTTTAACACGAGAGTAATCGGCTTTAATTGAATTTCTCGGAATCGATACGTGTGGTTTGTTTTTACGTAACTTCGAAACCACTGTACGTGTTAACTCTAAATTTTGCCTGCAGGTTTGTTATAACAACTTGTTTCAAGTCTTCAATTTCGGTCGTGATATAAGTTTTAACACGAGAGTAATCGGCTTTAATTGAATTTCTCGGAATTGATACGTGTGGTTCGTTTTCGCATAACTTCAAAACCACTCTATGTGTTAACTCTTAATTTTGCCTGCAGGTTCGTCATAACAACTTGTTTCAAGTCTCCAATTTCTGTCGTGATATAAGTTTTAACACGAGAGTAATCGGCTTTAATTGAATTTGTTAGAATCTGTGTGTGTGGTTCGTTTTCGCATAACTTCAAAACAACTGTACGTGTTAACTCTTAATTTTGCCTGAAGGTTTGTTATAACAACTTGTTTCAAGTCTCCAATTTCCTTCGTGATATAAATTTTAACACGGGAGTAATCGGCTTTAATTGAATTTTATAGGAATGGATACATGTGATTCGTTTTCGCATAACTTCAAAACCACTGTACTTGTTAACTCTAAAATTTGCCTGCAGGTTTGTTATAACAACTTGTTTCAAGTCTCCAATTTCGGTCGTGATATATGTTTTAACACGAGAGTAATCGGCTTTAATTGAATTTCTCGGAATCGATACGTGTGGATTGTTTTCGCCTAACTTCAAATCCACTGTACGTGTTAACTCTAAATTTTGCCTGCAGGTTTGTTATAACAACTTGTTTCAAGTCTCCAATTTCGGTCGTGATATAAGTTTTAACACGACGGTAATCGGCTTTAATTGAATTTGTTAGAATCTGTGTGTGTGGTTCGTTTTCGCATAACTTCAAAACAACTGTACGTGTTAACTCTTAATTTTGCCTGCAGGTTTGTCATAACAACTTGTTTCAAGTCTCCAATTTCGTAAGTGATATAAGTTTTAACACGATAGTAATCGGCTTTAATTGAATTTCTCGAAATCGATACGTGTGGTTCGTTTTCGCATAACTTCAAAACAACTGTACGTGTTAACTCTTAAATTTTCCTGCAGGTTTGTTATAACAACTTGTTTCAAGTCTCCAATTTCGGTCGTGATATAAGTTTTAACACGAGAGTAATCGGCTTTAATTGAATTTCTCGGAATCGATACGTGTGGTTCGTTTTCGCATAACTTCAAAACCACTGTACGTGTCAACTCTTAAATTTCCCTGCAGGTTTGTAATAACAACTTGTTTCAAGTCTTCAATTTCGGTCGTGATATAAGTTTTAACACGAGAGTAATCGGCTTTAATTGAAATTGTCAGAATCAGTATGTGTGGTTTGTTTTCGCGTAACTTCAAAACCACTGTACGTGTTAACTCTAAATTTTGCCTGCAGGTTTGTTATAACAACTTGTTTCAAGTCTCCAATTTCCTTCGTGATATAAATTTTAACACGGGAGTAATCGGCTTTAATTGAATTTTATAGGAATCGATACATGTGATTCGTTTTCGCATAACTTCAAAACCCCTGTACGTGTTAACTCTAAAATTTGCCTGCAGGTTTGTTATAACAACTTGTTTCAAGTCTCCAATTTCGGTCGTGATATAAGTTTTAACACGAGAGTAATCGGCTTTAATTGAATTTCTCGGAATCGATACGTGTGGATTGTTTTCGCCTAACTTCAAATCCACTGTACGTGTTAACTCTAAATTTTGCCTGCAGGTTTGTTATAACAACTTGTTTCAAGTCTCCAATTTCGGTCGTGATATAAGTTTTAACACGACGGTAATCGGCTTTAATTGAATTTGTTAGAATCTGTGTGTGTGGTTCGTTTTCGCATAACTTCAAAACCACTGTACGTGTTAACTCTAAATTTTGCCTGCAGGTTTGTTATAACAACTTGTTTCAAGTGTCCAATTTCCTTCGTGATATAAGTTTTAACACGACGGTAATCGGCTTTAATTGAATTTGTTAGAATCTGTGTGTGTGGTTCGTTTTCGCATAACTTCAAAACCACTGTACGTGTTAACTCTAAAATTTGCCTGCAGGTTTGTTATAACAACTTGTTTCAAGTCTCCAATTTCGGTAGTGATATAAGTTTTAACACGATAGTAATCGGCTTTAATTGAATTTCTCGGAATCGATACGTGTGGTTCGTTTTCGCATAACTCCAAAACAACTGTACGTGTTAACTCTTAAATTTTCCTGCAGGTTTGTTATAACAACTTGTTTCAAGTCTCCAATTTCGGTCTTGATATAAGTTTTAACACGAGAGTAATCGGCTTTAATTGAATTTCTCGGAATCGATACGTGTGGTTCGTTTTCGCATAACTTCAAAACCACTGTACGTGTCAACTCTTAAATTTGCCTGCAGGTTTGTAATAACAACTTGTTTCAAGTCTTTAATTTCGGTCGTGATATAAGTTTTAACACGAGAGTAATCGGCTTTAATTGAATTTGTGAGAATCAGTATGTGTGGTTTGTTTTCGCGTAACTTCAAAACCACTGTACGTGTTAACTCTAAATTTTGCCTGCAGGTTTGTTATAACAACTTGTTTCAAGTGTCCAATTTCCTTCGTGATATAAGTTTTAACACGACGGTAATCGGCTTTAATTGAATTTGTTAGAATCTGTGTGTGTGGTTCTTTTTCGCATAACTTCAAAACCACTGTACGTGTTAACTCTAAAATTTGCCTGCAGGTTTGTTATAACAACTTGTTTCAAGTCTCCAATTTCGGTCGTAATATAAGTTTTAACACGACGGTAATCGGCTTTAATTGAATTTGTTAGAATCTGTGTGTGTGGTTCGTTTTCGCATAACTTCAAAACAACTGTACGTGTTAACTCTTAATTTTGCCTGCAGGTTTGTCATAACAACTTGTTTCAAGTCTCCAATTTCCTTCGTGATATAAATTTTAACACGGGAGTAATCGGCTTTAATTGAATTTTATAGGAATCGATACATGTGATTCGTTTTCGCATAACTTCAAAACCCCTGTACGTGTTAACTCTAAAATTTGCCTGCAGGTTTGTTATAACAACTTGTTTCAAGTCTCCAATTTCGGTCGTGATATAAGTTTTAACACGAGAGTAATCGGCTTTAATTGAATTTCTCGGAATCGATACGTGTGGATTGTTTTCGCCTAACTTCAAATCCACTGTACGTGTTAACTCTAAATTTTGCCTGCAGGTTTGTTATAACAACTTGTTTCAAGTCTCCAATTTCGGTCGTGATATAAGTTTTAACACGACGGTAATCGGCTTTAATTGAATTTGTTAGAATCTGTGTGTGTGGTTCGTTTTCGCATAACTTCAAAACAACTCTACGTGTTAACTCTAAATTTTGATTGCAGGTTTGTTATAACAACTTGTCTCAAGTCTCTAATTTTGGTCGTGAAATAAGTTTTAACACGAGAGTAATCGGCTTCAATTGAATTTGTTACAATCTGTGTGTGTGGTTCGTTTTCGCATAACTTCAAAACAACTGTACGTGTTAACTCTTAATTTTGCCTGCAGGTTTGTCATAACAACTTGTTTCAAGTCTCCAATTTCGGTAGTGATATAAGTTTTAACACGATAGTAATCGGCTTTAATTGAATTTCTCGGAATCGATACGTGTGGTTCGTTTTCGCATAACTCCAAAACAACTGTACGTGTTAACTCTTAAATTTTCCTGCAGGTTTGTTATAACAACTTGTTTCAAGTCTCCAATTTCGGTCTTGATATAAGTTTTAACACGAGAGTAATCGGCTTTAATTGAATTTCTCGGAATCGATACGTGTGGTTCGTTTTCGCATAACTTCAAAACCACTGTACGTGTCAACTCTTAAATTTGCCTGCAGGTTTGTAATAACAACTTGTTTCAAGTCTTTAATTTCGGTCGTGATATAAGTTTTAACACGAGAGTAATCGGCTTTAATTGAATTTGTGAGAATCAGTATGTGTGGTTTGTTTTCGCGTAACTTCAAAACCACTGTACGTGTTAACTCTAAATTTTGCCTGCAGGTTTGTTATAACAACTTGTTTCAAGTGTCCAATTTCCTTCGTGATATAAGTTTTAACACGACGGTAATCGGCTTTAATTGAATTTGTTAGAATCTGTGTGTGTGGTTCGTTTTCGCATAACTTCAAAACCACTGTACGTGTTAACTCTAAAATTTGCCTGCAGGTTTGTTATAACAACTTGTTTCAAGTCTCCAATTTCGGTCGTAATATAAGTTTTAACACGACGGTAATCGGCTTTAATTGAATTTGTTAGAATCTGTGTGTGTGGTTCGTTTTCGCATAACTTCAAAACAACTGTACGTGTTAACTCTTAATTTTGCCTGCAGGTTTGTCATAACAACTTGTTTCAAGTCTCTAATTTCCTTCGTGATATAAATTTTAACACGGGAGTAATCGGCTTTAATTGAATTTTATAGGAATCGATACATGTGATTCGTTTTCGCATAACTTCAAAACCCCTGTACGTGTTAACTCTAAAATTTGCCTGCAGGTTTGTTATAACAACTTGTTTCAAGTCTCCAATTTCGGTCGTGATATAAGTTTTAACACGAGAGTAATCGGCTTTAATTGAATTTCTCGGAATCGATACGTGTGGATTGTTTTCGCCTAACTTCAAATCCACTGTACGTGTTAACTCTAAATTTTGCCTGCAGGTTTGTTATAACAACTTGTTTCAAGTCTCCAATTTCGGTCGTGATATAAGTTTTAACACGACGGTAATCGGCTTTAATTGAATTTGTTAGAATCTGTGTGTGTGGTTCGTTTTCGCATAACTTCAAAACAACTCTACGTGTTAACTCTAAATTTTGATTGCAGGTTTGTTATAACAACTTGTCTCAAGTCTCTAATTTTGGTCGTGAAATAAGTTTTAACACGAGAGTAATCGGCTTCAATTGAATTTGTTACAATCTGTGTGTGTGGTTCGTTTTCGCATAACTTCAAAACAACTGTACGTGTTAACTCTTAATTTTGCCTGCAGGTTTCTCATAACAACTTGTTTCAAGTCTCCAATTTCGGTAGTGATATAAGTTTTAACACGATAGTAATCGGCTTTAATTGAATTTCTCGGAATCGATACGTGTGGTTCGTTTTCGCATAACTCGAAAACAACTGTACGTGTTAACTCTTAAATTTTCCTGCAGGTTTGTTATAACAACTTGTTTCAAGTCTCCAATTTCGGTCTTGATATAAGTTTTAACACGAGAGTAATCGGCTTTAATTGAATTTCTCGGAATCGATACGTGTGGTTCGTTTTCGCATAACTTCAAAACCACTGTACGTGTCAACTCTTAAATTTGCCTGCAGGTTTGTAATAACAACTTGTTTCAAGTCTTTAATTTCGGTCGTGATATAAGTTTTAACACGAGAGTAATCGGCTTTAATTGAATTTGTGAGAATCAGTATGTGTGGTTTGTTTTCGCGTAACTTCAAAACCACTGTACGTGTTAACTCTAAATTTTGCCTGCAGGTTTGTTATAACAACTTGTTTCAAGTGTCCAATTTCCTTCGTGATATAAGTTTTAACACGACGGTAATCGGCTTTAATTGAATTTGTTAGAATCTGTGTGTGTGGTTCGTTTTCGCATAACTTCAAAACCACTGTACGTGTTAACTCTAAAATTTGCCTGCAGGTTTGTTATAACAACTTGTTTCAAGTCTCCAATTTCGGTCGTAATATAAGTTTTAACACGACGGTAATCGGCTTTAATTGAATTTGTTAGAATCTGTGTGTGTGGTTCGTTTTCGCATAACTTCAAAACAACTGTACGTGTTAACTCTTAATTTTGCCTGCAGGTTTGTCATAACAACTTGTTTCAAGTCTCCAATTTCGGTAGTGATATAATTTTTAACACGAGAGTAATCGGCTTTAATTGAATTTGTTAGAATCTGTGTGTGTGGTTCGTTTTCGCATAACTTCAAAACAACTGTACGTGTTAACTCTTAATTTTGCCTGCAGGTTTGTTATAACAACTTGTTTCAAGTCTCCAATTTCATTCGTGATATAAATTTTAACACGGGAGTAATCGGCTTTAATTGAATTTTATAGGAATCGATACATGTGATTCGTTTTCGCGTAACTTCAAAACCACTGTACGTGTTAAGTCTAAATTTTGCCTGCAGGTTTGTTATAACAACTTGTTTCAAGTCTCCAATTTCGGTCGTGATATAAGTTTTAACACGACGGTAATCGGCTTTAATTGAATTTGTTAGAATCTGTGTGTGTGGTTCGTTTTCGCATAACTTCAAAACAACTCTACATGTTAACTCTAAATTTTGCCTGCAGGTTTGTTATAACAACTTGTCTCAAGTCTCTAATTTTGGTCGTGAAATAAGTTTTAACACGAGAGTAATCGGCTTTAATTGAATTTGTTAGAATCTGTGTGTGTGGATCGTTTCCGCATAACTTCAAAACAACTGTACGTGTTAACTCTTAATTTTGCCTGCAGGTTTTTCATAACAACTTGTTTCAAGTCTCAAATTTCGGTAGTGATATAAGTTTTAACACGATAGCAATCGGCTTTAATTGAATTTCTCGGAATCGATACGTGTGGTTCGTTTTCGCATAACTTCAAAACAACTGTACGTGTTAACTCTTAAATTTGCCTGCAGGTTTGTTTTAACAACTTGTTTCAAGTCTCCAATTTCCTTCGTGATATAAATTTTAACACGGGAGTAATCGGCTTTAATTGAATTTTATAGGAATCGATACATGTGATACGTTTTCGCATAACTTCAAAACCACTCTACGTGTTAACTCTAAATTTTGCCTGCAGGTTTGTTATAACAACTTGTTTCAAGTCTCCAATTTCGGTCGTGATATATGTTTTAACACGAGAGTAATCGGCTTTAATTGAATTTGTTAGAATCTGTGTGTGTGGTTCGTTTTCGCATAACTTCAAAACAACTGTACGTGTTAACTATAAATTTTGCCTGCAGGTTTGTTATAACAACTTGTTTCAAGTCTCCAATTTCGGTCGTGATATAAGTTTTAACACGAGAGTAATCGGCTTTAATTGAATTTCTCGGAATCGATACGTGTGGTTTGTTTTCGCGTAACTTCAGAACCACTGTACGTGTTAACTCTAAATTTTGCCTGCAGGTTTGTTATAACAACTTGTTTCAAGTCTCCAATTTCGGTCGTGATATAAGTTTTAACACGAGAGTAATCGGCTTTAAATGAATTTCTCGGAATCGATACGTGTGGTTTGTTTTCGCGTAACTTCAAAACCACTGTACGTGTTAACTCTAAATTTTGCCTGCAGGTTTGTTATAACAACTTGTTTCAAGTCTCCAATTTCGGTCGTGATATAAGTTTGAACACGAGAGTAATCGGCTTTAATTGGATTTCTCGGAATCGATACGTGTGGTTCGTTTTCGCATAACTTCAAAACCACTGTACGTGTCCACTCTTAAATTTGCCTGCAGGTTTGTAATAACAACTTGTTTCAAGTGTCCAATTTCCTTCGTGATATAAGTTTTAACACGACGGTAATCGGCTTTAATTGAATTTGTTAGAATCTGTGTGTGTGGTTCGTTTTCGCATAACTTCAAAACCACTCTACGTGTTAACTCTAAATTTTGCCTGCAGGTTTGTTATAACAACTTGTTTCAAGTCTCCAATTTCGGTCGTGATATAAGTTTGAACACGAGAGTAATCGGCTTTAATTGAATTTCTCGGAATCGATACGTGTGGTTCGTTTTCGCATAACTTCAAAACCACTGTACGTGACCACTCTTAAATTTGCCTGCAGGTTTGTAATAACAACTTGTTTCAAGTCTTCAATTTCGGTCGTGATATAAGTTTTAACACGAGAGTAATCGGCTTTAATTGAATTTGTCAGAATCAGTATGTGTGGTTTGTTTTCGCGTAACTTCAAAACCACTGTACGTGTTAACTCTAAATTTTGCCTGCAGGTTTGTTATAACAACTTGTTTCAAGTGTCTAATTTCCTTCGTGATATAAGTTTTAACACGACGGTAATCGGCTTTAATTGAATTTGTTAGAATCTGTGTGTGTGGTTCGTTTTCGCATAACTTCAAAACAACTGTACGTGTTAACTCTTAATTTTGCCTGCAGGTTTGTTATAACAACTTATATCAAGTCTCCAATTTCCTTCGTGATATAAATTTTAACACGGGAGTAATCGGCTTTAATTGAATTTTATAGGAATCGATACATGTGATTCGTTTTCGCATAACTTCAAAACCACTGTACGTGTTAACTCTAAAATTTGCCTGCAGGTTTGTTATAACAACTTGTTTCAAGTCTCCAATTTCGGTCGTGATATAAGTTTTAACACGAGAGTAATCGGCTTTAATTGAATTTCAAGGAATCCATACGTGTGGTTTGTTTTCGCGTAACTTCAAAACCACTGTACGTGTCAACTCTTAAATTTGCCTGCAGGTTTGTTATAACAACTTGTTTCAAGTCTTTAATTTCGGTCGTGATATAAGTTTTAACACGAGAGTAATCGGCTTTAATTGAATTTGTGAGAATCAGTATGTGTGGTTTGTTTTCGCGTAACTTCAAAACCACTGTACGTGTTAACTCTAAATTTTGCCTGCAGGTTTGTTATAACAACTTGTTTCAAGTGTCCAATTTCCTTCGTGATATAAGTTTTAACACGACGGTAATCGGCTTTAATTGAATTTGTTAGAATCTGTGTGTGTGGTTCGTTTTCGCATAACTTCAAAACCACTGTACGTGTTAACTCTAAAATTTGCCTGCAGGTTTGTTATAACAACTTGTTTCAAGTCTCCAATTTCGGTCGTAATATAAGTTTTAACACGACGGTAATCGGCTTTAATTGAATTTGTTAGAATCTGTGTGTGTGGTTCGTTTTCGCATAACTTCAAAACAACTGTACGTGTTAACTCTTAATTTTGCCTGCAGGTTTGTCATAACAACTTGTTTCAAGTCTCCAATTTCGGTAGTGATATAATTTTTAACACGAGAGTAATCGGCTTTAATTGAATTTGTTAGAATTTGGTGTGGTTCGTTTTCGCATAACTTCAAAACAACTGTACGTGTTAACTCTTAATTTTGCCTGCAGGTTTGTTATAACAACTTGTTTCAAGTCTCCAATTTCATTCGTGATATAAATTTTAACACGGGAGTAATCGGCTTTAATTGAATTTTATAGGAATCGATACATGTGATTCGTTTTCGCGTAACTTCAAAACCACTGTACGTGTTAAGTCTAAATTTTGCCTGCAGGTTTGTTATAACAACTTGTTTCAAGTCTCCAATTTCGGTCGTGATATAAGTTTTAACACGACGGTAATCGGCTTTAATTGAATTTGTTAGAATCTGTGTGTGTGGTTCGTTTTCGCATAACTTCAAAACAACTCTACATGTTAACTCTAAATTTTGCCTGCAGGTTTGTTATAACAACTTGTCTCAAGTCTCTAATTTTGGTCGTGAAATAAGTTTTAACACGAGAGTAATCGGCTTTAATTGAATTTGTTAGAATCTGTGTGTGTGGATCGTTTCCGCATAACTTCAAAACAACTGTACGTGTTAACTCTTAATTTTGCCTGCAGGTTTTTCATAACAACTTGTTTCAAGTCTCAAATTTCGGTAGTGATATAAGTTTTAACACGATAGCAATCGGCTTTAATTGAATTTCTCGGAATCGATACGTGTGGTTCGTTTTCGCATAACTTCAAAACAACTGTACGTGTTAACTCTTAAATTTGCCTGCAGGTTTGTTTTAACAACTTGTTTCAAGTCTCCAATTTCCTTCGTGATATAAATTTTAACACGGGAGTAATCGGCTTTAATTGAATTTTATAGGAATCGATACATGTGATTCGTTTTCGCATAACTTCAAAACCACTCTACGTGTTAACTCTAAATTTTGCCTGCAGGTTTGTTATAACAACTTGTTTCAAGTCTCCAATTTCGGTCGTGATATATGTTTTAACACGAGAGTAATCGGCTTTAATTGAATTTGTTAGAATCTGTGTGTGTGGTTCGTTTTCGCATAACTTCAAAACAACTGTACGTGTTAACTATAAATTTTGCCTGCAGGTTTGTTATAACAACTTGTTTCAAGTCTCCAATTTCGGTCGTGATATAAGTTTTAACACGAGAGTAATCGGCTTTAATTGAATTTCTCGGAATCGATACGTGTGGTTTGTTTTCGCGTAACTTCAGAACCACTGTACGTGTTAACTCTAAATTTTGCCTGCAGGTTTGTTATAACAACTTGTTTCAAGTCTCCAATTTCGGTCGTGATATAAGTTTTAACACGAGAGTAATCGGCTTTAATTGAATTTCTCGGAATCGATACGTGTGGTTCGTTTTCGCATAACTTCAATACCACTGTACGTGTCCACTCTTAAATTTGCCTGCAGGTTTGTAATAACAACTTGTTTCAAGTCTCCAATTTCGGTCGTGATATAAGTTTTAACACGAGAGTAATCGGCTTTAAATGAATTTCTCGGAATCGATACGTGTGGTTTGTTTTCGCGTAACTTCAAAACCACTGTACGTGTTAACTCTAAATTTTGCCTGCAGGTTTGTTATAACAACTTGTTTCAAGTCTCCAATTTCGGTCGTGATATAAGTTTGAACACGAGAGTAATCGGCTTTAATTGGATTTCTCGGAATCGATACCTGTGGTTCGTTTTCGCATAACTTCAAAACCACTGTACGTGTCCACTCTAAAATTTGCCTGCAGGTTTGTAATAACAACTTGTTTCAAGTGTCCAATTTCCTTCGTGATATAAGTTTTAACACGACGGTAATCGGCTTTAATTGAATTTGTTAGAATCTGTGTGTGTGGTTCGTTTTCGCATAACTTCAAAACCACTCTACGTGTTAACTCTAAATTTTGCCTGCAGGTTTGTTATAACAACTTGTTTCAAGTCTCCAATTTCGGTCGTGATATAAGTTTGAACACGAGAGTAATCGGCTTTAATTGAATTTCTCGGAATCGATACGTGTGGTTCGTTTTCGCATAACTTCAAAACCACTGTACGTGACCACTCTTAAATTTGCCTGCAGGTTTGTAATAACAACTTGTTTCAAGTCTTCAATTTCGGTCGTGATATAAGTTTTAACACGAGAGTAATCGGCTTTAATTGAATTTGTCAGAATCAGTATGTGTGGTTTGTTTTCGCGTAACTTCAAAACCACTGTACGTGTTAACTCTAAATTTTGCCTGCAGGTTTGTTATAACAACTTGTTTCAAGTGTCTAATTTCCTTCGTGATATAAGTTTTAACACGACGGTAATCGGCTTTAATTGAATTTGTTAGAATCTGTGTGTGTGGTTCGTTTTCGCATAACTTCAAAACAACTGTACGTGTTAACTCTTAATTTTGCCTGCAGGTTTGTTATAACAACTTATTTCAAGTCTCCAATTTCCTTCGTGATATAAATTTTAACACGGGAGTAATCGGCTTTAATTGAATTTTATAGGAATCGATACATGTGATTCGTTTTCGCATAACTTCAAAACCACTGTACGTGTTAACTCTAAAATTTGCCTGCAGGTTTGTTATAACAACTTGTTTCAAGTCTCCAATTTCGGTCGTGATATAAGTTTTAACACGAGAGTAATCGGCTTTAATTGAATTTCAAGGAATCCATACGTGTGGTTTGTTTTCGCGTAACTTCAAAACCACTGTACGTGTTAACTCTAAATTTTGCCTGCAGGTTTGTTATAACAACTTGTTTCAAGTCTCCAATTTCGGTCGTGATATAAATTTTAACACGGGAATAATCGGCTTTAATTGAATTTTATAGGAATCGATACATGTGATTCGTTTTCGCGTAACTTCAAAACCACTGTACGTGTTAACTCTAAATTTTGCCTGCAGGTTTGTTATAACAACTTGTTTCAAGTCTCCAATTTCGGTCGTGATATAAGTTTTAACACGACGGTAATCGGCTTTAATTGAATTTGTTAGAATCTGTGTGTGTGGTTCGTTTTCGCATAACTTCAAAACAACTGTACGTGTTAACTCTTAATTTTGCCTGCAGGTTTGTCATAACAACTTGTTTCAAGTCTCCAATTTCGGTAGTGATATAAGTTTTAACACGATAGTAATCGGCTTTAATTGAATTTCTCGAAATCGATACGTGTGGTTCGTTTTCGCATAACTTCAAAACAACTGTACGTGTTAACTCTTAAATTTGCCTGCAGGTTTGTTATAACAACTTGTTTCAAGTCTCCAATTTCCTTCGTGATATAAATTTTAACACGGGAGTAATCGGCTTTAATTGAATTTTATAGGAATCGATACATGTGATTCGTTTTCGCATAACTTCAAAACCACTGTACGTGTTAACTCTAAATTTTGCCTGCAGGTTTGTTATAACAACTTGTCTCAAGTCTCTAATTTTGGTCGTGAAATAAGTTTTAACACGAGAGTAATCGGCTTCAATTGAATTTGTTACAATCTGTGTGTGTGGTTCGTTTTCGCATAACTTCAAAACAACTGTACGTGTTAACTCTTAATTTTGCCTGCAGGTTTGTTATAACAACTTGTCTCAAGTCTCTAATTTTGGTCGTGAAATAAGTTTTAACACGAGAGTAATCGGCTTCAATTGAATTTGTTACAATCTGTGTGTGTGGTTCGTTTTCGCATAACTTCAAAACAACTGTACGTGTTAACTCTTAATTTTGCCTGCAGGTTTGTCATAACAACTTGTTTCAAGTCTCCAATTTCGGTAGTGATATAAGTTTTAACACGATAGTAATCGGCTTTAATTGAATTTCTCGGAATCGATACGTGTGGTTCGTTTTCGCATAACTCCAAAACAACTGTACGTGTTAACTCTTAAATTTTCCTGCAGGTTTGTTATAACAACTTGTTTCAAGTCTCCAATTTCGGTCTTGATATAAGTTTTAACACGAGAGTAATCGGCTTTAATTGAATTTCTCGGAATCGATACGTGTGGTTTGTTTTCGCGTAACTTCAGAACCACTGTACGTGTTAACTCTAAATTTTGCCTGCAGGTTTGTTATAACAACTTGTTTCAAGTCTCCAATTTCGGTCGTGATATAAGTTTTAACACGAGAGTAATCGGCTTTAATTGAATTTCTCGGAATCGATACGTGTGGTTCGTTTTCGCATAACTTCAATACCACTGTACGTGTCCACTCTTAAATTTGCCTGCAGGTTTGTAATAACAACTTGTTTCAAGTCTCCAATTTCGGTCGTGATATAAGTTTTAACACGAGAGTAATCGGCTTTAAATGAATTTCTCGGAATCGATACGTGTGGTTTGTTTTCGCGTAACTTCAAAACCACTGTACGTGTTAACTCTAAATTTTGCCTGCAGGTTTGTTATAACAACTTGTTTCAAGTCTCCAATTTCGGTCGTGATATAAGTTTGAACACGAGAGTAATCGGCTTTAATTGGATTTCTCGGAATCGATACGTGTGGTTCGTTTTCGCATAACTTCAAAACCACTGTACGTGTCCACTCTTAAATTTGCCTGCAGGTTTGTAATAACAACTTGTTTCAAGTGTCCAATTTCCTTCGTGATATAAGTTTTAACACGACGGTAATCGGCTTTAATTGAATTTGTTAGAATCTGTGTGTGTGGTTCGTTTTCGCATAACTTCAAAACCACTCTACGTGTTAACTCTAAATTTTGCCTGCAGGTTTGTTATAACAACTTGTTTCAAGTCTCCAATTTCGGTCGTGATATAAGTTTGAACACGAGAGTAATCGGCTTTAATTGAATTTCTCGGAATCGATACGTGTGGTTCGTTTTCGCATAACTTCAAAACCACTGTACGTGACCACTCTTAAATTTGCCTGCAGGTTTGTAATAACAACTTGTTTCAAGTCTTCAATTTCGGTCGTGATATAAGTTTTAACACGAGAGTAATCGGCTTTAATTGAATTTGTCAGAATCAGTATGTGTGGTTTGTTTTCGCGTAACTTCAAAACCACTGTACGTGTTAACTCTAAATTTTGCCTGCAGGTTTGTTATAACAACTTGTTTCAAGTGTCTAATTTCCTTCGTGATATAAGTTTTAACACGACGGTAATCGGCTTTAATTGAATTTGTTAGAATCTGTGTGTGTGGTTCGTTTTCGCATAACTTCAAAACAACTGTACGTGTTAACTCTTAATTTTGCCTGCAGGTTTGTTATAACAACTTATTTCAAGTCTCCAATTTCCTTCGTGATATAAATTTTAACACGGGAGTAATCGGCTTTAATTGAATTTTATAGGAATCGATACATGTGATTCGTTTTCGCATAACTTCAAAACCACTGTACGTGTTAACTCTAAAATTTGCCTGCAGGTTTGTTATAACAACTTGTTTCAAGTCTCCAATTTCGGTCGTGATATAAGTTTTAACACGAGAGTAATCGGCTTTAATTGAATTTCAAGGAATCCATACGTGTGGTTTGTTTTCGCGTAACTTCAAAACCACTGTACGTGTCAACTCTTAAATTTGCCTGCAGGTTTGTTATAACAACTTGTTTCAAGTCTTTAATTTCGGTCGTGATATAAGTTTTAACACGAGAGTAATCGGCTTTAATTGAATTTGTGAGAATCAGTATGTGTGGTTTGTTTTCGCGTAACTTCAAAACCACTGTACGTGTTAACTCTAAATTTTGCCTGCAGGTTTGTTATAACAACTTGTTTCAAGTGTCCAATTTCCTTCGTGATATAAGTTTTAACACGACGGTAATCGGCTTTAATTGAATTTGTTAGAATCTGTGTGTGTGGTTCGTTTTCGCATAACTTCAAAACCACTGTACGTGTTAACTCTAAAATTTGCCTGCAGGTTTGTTATAACAACTTGTTTCAAGTCTCCAATTTCGGTCGTAATATAAGTTTTAACACGACGGTAATCGGCTTTAATTGAATTTGTTAGAATCTGTGTGTGTGGTTCGTTTTCGCATAACTTCAAAACAACTGTACGTGTTAACTCTTAATTTTGCCTGCAGGTTTGTCATAACAACTTGTTTCAAGTCTCCAATTTCGGTAGTGATATAATTTTTAACACGAGAGTAATCGGCTTTAATTGAATTTGTTAGAATCTGTGTGTGTGGTTCGTTTTCGCATAACTTCAAAACAACTGTACGTGTTAACTCTTAATTTTGCCTGCAGGTTTGTTATAACAACTTGTTTCAAGTCTCCAATTTCATTCGTGATATAAATTTTAACACGGGAGTAATCGGCTTTAATTGAATTTTATAGGAATCGATACATGTGATTCGTTTTCGCGTAACTTCAAAACCACTGTACGTGTTAAGTCTAAATTTTGCCTGCAGGTTTGTTATAACAACTTGTTTCAAGTCTCCAATTTCGGTCGTGATATAAGTTTTAACACGACGGTAATCGGCTTTAATTGAATTTGTTAGAATCTGTGTGTGTGGTTCGTTTTCGCATAACTTCAAAACAACTCTACATGTTAACTCTAAATTTTGCCTGCAGGTTTGTTATAACAACTTGTCTCAAGTCTCTAATTTTGGTCGTGAAATAAGTTTTAACACGAGAGTAATCGGCTTTAATTGAATTTGTTAGAATCTGTGTGTGTGGATCGTTTCCGCATAACTTCAAAACAACTGTACGTGTTAACTCTTAATTTTGCCTGCAGGTTTTTCATAACAACTTGTTTCAAGTCTCAAATTTCGGTAGTGATATAAGTTTTAACACGATAGCAATCGGCTTTAATTGAATTTCTCGGAATCGATACGTGTGGTTCGTTTTCGCATAACTTCAAAACAACTGTACGTGTTAACTCTTAAATTTGCCTGCAGGTTTGTTTTAACAACTTGTTTCAAGTCTCCAATTTCCTTCGTGATATAAATTTTAACACGGGAGTAATCGGCTTTAATTGAATTTTATAGGAATCGATACATGTGATTCGTTTTCGCATAACTTCAAAACCACTCTACGTGTTAACTCTAAATTTTGCCTGCAGGTTTGTTATAACAACTTGTTTCAAGTCTCCAATTTCGGTCGTGATATATGTTTTAACACGAGAGTAATCGGCTTTAATTGAATTTGTTAGAATCTGTGTGTGTGGTTCGTTTTCGCATAACTTCAAAACAACTGTACGTGTTAACTATAAATTTTGCCTGCAGGTTTGTTATAACAACTTGTTTCAAGTCTCCAATTTCGGTCGTGATATAAGTTTTAACACGAGAGTAATCGGCTTTAATTGAATTTCTCGGAATCGATACGTGTGGTTTGTTTTCGCGTAACTTCAGAACCACTGTACGTGTTAACTCTAAATTTTGCCTGCAGGTTTGTTATAACAACTTGTTTCAAGTCTCCAATTTCGGTCGTGATATAAGTTTTAACACGAGAGTAATCGGCTTTAATTGAATTTCTCGGAATCGATACGTGTGGTTCGTTTTCGCATAACTTCAATACCACTGTACGTGTCCACTCTTAAATTTGCCTGCAGGTTTGTAATAACAACTTGTTTCAAGTCTCCAATTTCGGTCGTGATATAAGTTTTAACACGAGAGTAATCGGCTTTAAATGAATTTCTCGGAATCGATACGTGTGGTTTGTTTTCGCGTAACTTCAAAACCACTGTACGTGTTAACTCTAAATTTTGCCTGCAGGTTTGTTATAACAACTTGTTTCAAGTCTCCAATTTCGGTCGTGATATAAGTTTGAACACGAGAGTAATCGGCTTTAATTGGATTTCTCGGAATCGATACGTGTGGTTCGTTTTCGCATAACTTCAAAACCACTGTACGTGTCCACTCTTAAATTTGCCTGCAGGTTTGTAATAACAACTTGTTTCAAGTGTCCAATTTCCTTCGTGATATAAGTTTTAACACGACGGTAATCGGCTTTAATTGAATTTGTTAGAATCTGTGTGTGTGGTTCGTTTTCGCATAACTTCAAAACCACTCTACGTGTTAACTCTAAATTTTGCCTGCAGGTTTGTTATAACAACTTGTTTCAAGTCTCCAATTTCGGTCGTGATATAAGTTTGAACACGAGAGTAATCGGCTTTAATTGAATTTCTCGGAATCGATACGTGTGGTTCGTTTTCGCATAACTTCAAAACCACTGTACGTGACCACTCTTAAATTTGCCTGCAGGTTTGTAATAACAACTTGTTTCAAGTCTTCAATTTCGGTCGTGATATAAGTTTTAACACGAGAGTAATCGGCTTTAATTGAATTTGTCAGAATCAGTATGTGTGGTTTGTTTTCGCGTAACTTCAAAACCACTGTACGTGTTAACTCTAAATTTTGCCTGCAGGTTTGTTATAACAACTGGTTTCAAGTGTCTAATTTCCTTCGTGATATAAGTTTTAACACGACGGTAATCGGCTTTAATTGAATTTGTTAGAATCTGTGTGTGTGGTTCGTTTTCGCATAACTTCAAAACAACTGTACGTGTTAACTCTTAATTTTGCCTGCAGGTTTGTTATAACAACTTATTTCAAGTCTCCAATTTCCTTCGTGATATAAATTTTAACACGGGAGTAATCGGCTTTAATTGAATTTTATAGGAATCGATACATGTGATTCGTTTTCGCATAACTTCAAAACCACTGTACGTGTTAACTCTAAAATTTGCCTGCAGGTTTGTTATAACAACTTGTTTCAAGTCTCCAATTTCGGTCGTGATATAAGTTTTAACACGAGAGTAATCGGCTTTAATTGAATTTCAAGGAATCCATACGTGTGGTTTGTTTTCGCGTAACTTCAAAACCACTGTACGTGTTAACTCTAAATTTTGCCTGCAGGTTTGTTATAACAACTTGTTTCAAGTCTCCAATTTCGGTCGTGATATAAGTTTTAAGACGACCGTAATCGGCTTTAATTGAATTTGTTAGAATCTGTGTGTGTGGTTCGTTTTCGCATAACTTCAAAATAACTGCACATGTTAACTCTTAATTTTGCCTGCAGGTTTGTTATAACAACTTGTTTCAAGTCTCCAATTTCCTTCGTGATATAAATTTTAACACGGGAATAATCGGCTTTAATTGAATTTTATAGGAATCGATACATGTGATTCGTTTTCGCGTAACTTCAAAACCACTGTACGTGTTAACTCTAAATTTTGCCTGCAGGTTTGTTATAACAACTTGTTTCAAGTCTCCAATTTCGGTCGTGATATAAGTTTTAACACGACGGTAATCGGCTTTAATTGAATTTGTTAGAATCTGTGTGTGTGGTTCGTTTTCGCATAACTTCAAAACAACTGTACGTGTTAACTCTTAATTTTGCCTGCAGGTTTGTCATAACAACTTGTTTCAAGTCTCCAATTTCGGTAGTGATATAAGTTTTAACACGATAGTAATCGGCTTTAATTGAATTTCTCGAAATCGATACGTGTGGTTCGTTTTCGCATAACTTCAAAACAACTGTACGTGTTAACTCTTAAATTTGCCTGCAGGTTTGTTATAACAACTTGTTTCAAGTCTCCAATTTCCTTCGTGATATAAATTTTAACACGGGAGTAATCGGCTTTAATTGAATTTTATAGGAATCGATACATGTGATTCGTTTTCGCATAACTTCAAAACCACTGTACGTGTTAACTCTAAATTTTGCCTGCAGGTTTGTTATAACAACTTGTCTCAAGTCTCTAATTTTGGTCGTGAAATAAGTTTTAACACGAGAGTAATCGGCTTCAATTGAATTTGTTACAATCTGTGTGTGTGGTTCGTTTCCGCATAACTTCAAAACAACTGTACGTGTTAACTCTTAATTTTGCCTGCAGGTTTTTCATAATAACTTGTTTCAAGTCTCCAATTTCGGTAGTGATATAAGTTTTAACACGATAGCAATCGGCTTTAATTGAATTTCTCGGAATCGATACGTGTGGTTCGTTTTCGCATAACTTCAAAACAACTGTACGTGTTAACTCTTAAATTTGCCTGCAGGTTTGTTTTAACAACTTGTTTCAAGTCTCCAATTTTCTTCGTGATATAAATTTTAACACGGAAGTAATCGGCTTTAATTGAATTTTATAGGAATCGATACATGTGATTCGTTTTCGCATAACTTCAAAACCACTCTACGTGTTAACTCTTAATTTTGCCTGCAGGTTTGTTATAACAACTTGTTTCAAGTCTCCAATTTCGGTCGTGATATAAGTTTTAACACGACGGTAATCGGCTTTAATTGAATTTGTTAGAATCTGTGTGTGTGGTTCGTTTTCGCATAACTTCAAAACAACTCTACATGTTAACTCTAAATTTTGCCTGCAGGTTTGTTATAACAACTTGTCTCAAGTCTCTAATTTTGGTCGTGAAATAAGTTTTAACACGAGAGTAATCGGCTTTAATTGAATTTGTTAGAATCTGTGTGTGTGGATCGTTTCCGCATAACTTCAAAACAACTGTACGTGTTAACTCTTAATTTTGCCTGCAGGTTTGTTATAACAACTTGTTTCAAGTCTCCAATTTCGGTCGTGATATATGTTTTAACACGAGAGTAATCGGCTTTAATTGAATTTGTTAGAATCTGTGTGTGTGGTTCGTTTTCGCATAACTTCAAAACAACTGTACGTGTTAACTATAAATTTTGCCTGCAGGTTTGTTATAACAACTTGTTTCAAGTCTCCAATTTCGGTCGTGATATAAGTTTTAACACGAGAGTAATCGGCTTTAATTGAATTTCTCGGAATCGATACGTGTGGTTTGTTTTCGCGTAACTTCAGAACCACTGTACGTGTTAACTCTAAATTTTGCCTGCAGGTTTGTTATAACAACTTGTTTCAAGTCTCCAATTTCGGTCGTGATATAAGTTTTAACACGAGAATAATCGGCTTTAATTGAATTTCTCGGAATCGATACGTGTGGTTCGTTTTCGCATAACTTCAATACCACTGTACGTGTCCACTCTTAAATTTGCCTGCAGGTTTGTAATAACAACTTGTTTCAAGTCTTCAATTTCGGTCGTGATATAAGTTTTAACACGAGAGTAATCGGCTTTAATTGAATTTGTCAGAATCAGTATGTGTGGTTTGTTTTCGCTTAACTTCAAAACCACTGTACGTGTTAACTCTAAATTTTGCCTGCAGGTTTGTTATAACAACTTGTTTCAAGTGTCCAATTTCCTTCGTGATATAAGTTTTAACACGACGGTAATCGGCTTTAATTGAATTTGTTAGAATCTGTGTGTGGGGTTCGTTTTCGCATAACTTCAAAACCACTCTACGTGTTAACTCTAAATTTTGCCTGCAGGTTTGTTATAACAACTTGTTTCAAGTCTCCAATTTCGGTCGTGATATAAGTTTTAACACGAGAGTAATCGGCTTTAAATGAATTTCTCGGAATCGATACGTGTGGTTTGTTTTCGCGTAACTTCAAAACCACTGTACGTGTTAACTCTAAATTTTGCCTGCAGGTTTGTTATAACAACTTGTTTCAAGTCTTCAATTTCGGTCGTGATATAAGTTTGAACACGAGAGTAATCGGCTTTAATTGAATTTCTCGGAATCGATACGTGTGGTTCGTTTTCGCATAACTTCAAAACCACTGTACGTGTCCACTCTTAAATTTGCCTGCAGGTTTGTAATAACAACTTGTTTCAAGTGTCCAATTTCCTTCGTGATATAAGTTTTAACACGACGGTAATCGGCTTTAATTGAATTTGTTAGAATCTGTGTGTGTGGTTCGTTTTCGCATAACTTCAAAACCACTCTACGTGTTAACTCTAAATTTTGCCTGCAGGTTTGTTATAACAACTTGTTTCAAGTCTCCAATTTCGGTCGTGATATAAGTTTGAACACGAGAGTAATCGGCTTTAATTGAATTTCTCGGAATCGATACGTGTGGTTCGTTTTCGCATAACTTCAAAACCACTGTACGTGACCACTCTTAAATTTGCCTGCAGGTTTGTAATAACAACTTGTTTCAAGTCTTCAATTTCGGTCGTGATATAAGTTTTAACACGAGAGTAATCGGCTTTAATTGAATTTGTCAGAATCAGTATGTGTGGTTTGTTTTCGCGTAACTTCAAAACCACTGTACGTGTTAACTCTAAATTTTGCCTGCAGGTTTGTTATAACAACTTGTTTCAAGTCTCCAATTTCGGTCGTGATATAAGTTTTAACACGACGGTAATCGGCTTTAATTGAATTTGTTAGAATCTGTGTGTGTGGTTCGTTTTCGCATAACTTCAAAACAACTGTACGTGTTAACTCTTAATTTTGCCTGCAGGTTTGTCATAACAACTTGTTTCAAGTCTCCAATTTCGGTAGTGATATAAGTTTTAACACGATAGTAATCGGCTTTAATTGAATTTCTCGAAATCGATACGTGTGGTTCGTTTTCGCATAACTTCAAAACAACTGTACGTGTTAACTCTTAAATTTGCTTGCAGGTTTGTTATAACAACTTGTTTCAAGTCTCCAATTTCGGTCGTGATATAAGTTTTAACACGAGAGTAATCGGCTTTAATTGAATTTCTCGGAATCGATACGTGTGGTTCGTTTTCGCATAACTTCAAAACCACTGTACGTGTCAACTCTTAAATTTCCCTGCAGGTTTGTAATAACAACTTGTTTCAAGTCTTCAATTTCGGTCGTGATATAAGTTTTAACACGAGAGTAATCGGCTTTAATTGAAATTGTCAGAATCAGTATGTGTGGTTTGTTTTCGCGTAACTTCAAAACCACTGTACGTGTTAACTCTAAATTTTGCCTGCAGGTTTGTTATAACAACTTGTTTCAAGTCTCCAATTTCCTTCGTGATATAAATTTTAACACGGGAGTAATCGGCTTTAATTGAATTTTATAGGAATCGATACATGTGATTCGTTTTCGCATAACTTCAAAACCCCTGTACGTGTTAACTCTAAAATTTGCCTGCAGGTTTGTTATAACAACTTGTTTCAAGTCTCCAATTTCGGTCGTGATATAAGTTTTAACACGAGAGTAATCGGCTTTAATTGAATTTCTCGGAATCGATACGTGTGGATTGTTTTCGCCTAACTTCAAATCCACTGTACGTGTTAACTCTAAATTTTGCCTGCAGGTTTGTTATAACAACTTGTTTCAAGTCTCCAATTTCGGTCGTGATATAAGTTTTAACACGACGGTAATCGGCTTTAATTGAATTTGTTAGAATCTGTGTGTGTGGTTCGTTTTCGCATAACTTCAAAACCACTGTACGTGTTAACTCTAAATTTTGCCTGCAGGTTTGTTATAACAACTTGTTTCAAGTGTCCAATTTCCTTCGTGATATAAGTTTTAACACGACGGTAATCGGCTTTAATTGAATTTGTTAGAATCTGTGTGTGTGGTTCGTTTTCGCATAACTTCAAAACCACTGTACGTGTTAACTCTAAAATTTGCCTGCAGGTTTGTTATAACAACTTGTTTCAAGTCTCCAATTTCGGTAGTGATATAAGTTTTAACACGATAGTAATCGGCTTTAATTGAATTTCTCGGAATCGATACGTGTGGTTCGTTTTCGCATAACTCCAAAACAACTGTACGTGTTAACTCTTAAATTTTCCTGCAGGTTTGTTATAACAACTTGTTTCAAGTCTCCAATTTCGGTCTTGATATAAGTTTTAACACGAGAGTAATCGGCTTTAATTGAATTTCTCGGAATCGATACGTGTGGTTCGTTTTCGCATAACTTCAAAACCACTGTACGTGTCAACTCTTAAATTTGCCTGCAGGTTTGTAATAACAACTTGTTTCAAGTCTTTAATTTCGGTCGTGATATAAGTTTTAACACGAGAGTAATCGGCTTTAATTGAATTTGTGAGAATCAGTATGTGTGGTTTGTTTTCGCGTAACTTCAAAACCACTGTACGTGTTAACTCTAAATTTTGCCTGCAGGTTTGTTATAACAACTTGTTTCAAGTGTCCAATTTCCTTCGTGATATAACTTTTAACACGACGGTAATCGGCTTTAATTGAATTTGTTAGAATCTGTGTGTGTGGTTCGTTTTCGCATAACTTCAAAACCACTGTACGTGTTAACTCTAAAATTTGCCTGCAGGTTTGTTATAACAACTTGTTTCAAGTCTCCAATTTCGGTCGTAATATAAGTTTTAACACGACGGTAATCGGCTTTAATTGAATTTGTTAGAATCTGTGTGTGTGGTTCGTTTTCGCATAACTTCAAAACAACTGTACGTGTTAACTCTTAATTTTGCCTGCAGGTTTGTCATAACAACTTGTTTCAAGTCTCCAATTTCCTTCGTGATATAAATTTTAACACGGGAGTAATCGGCTTTAATTGAATTTTATAGGATTCGATACATGTGATTCGTTTTCGCATAACTTCAAAACCCCTGTACGTGTTAACTCTAAAATTTGCCTGCAGGTTTGTTATAACAACTTGTTTCAAGTCTCCAATTTCGGTCGTGATATAAGTTTTAACACGAGAGTAATCGGCTTTAATTGAATTTCTCGGAATCGATACGTGTGGATTGTTTTCGCCTAACTTCAAATCCACTGTACGTGTTAACTCTAAATTTTGCCTGCAGGTTTGTTATAACAACTTGTTTCAAGTCTCCAATTTCGGTCGTGATATAAGTTTTAACACGACGGTAATCGGCTTTAATTGAATTTGTTAGAATCTGTGTGTGTGGTTCGTTTTCGCATAACTTCAAAACAACTCTACGTGTTAACTCTAAATTTTGATTGCAGGTTTGTTATAACAACTTGTCTCAAGTCTCTAATTTTGGTCGTGAAATAAGTTTTAACACGAGAGTAATCGGCTTCAATTGAATTTGTTACAATCTGTGTGTGTGGTTCGTTTTCGCATAACTTCAAAACAACTGTACGTGTTAACTCTTAATTTTGCCTGCAGGTTTGTCATAACAACTTGTTTCAAGTCTCCAATTTCGGTAGTGATATAAGTTTTAACACGATAGTAATCGGCTTTAATTGAATTTCTCGGAATCGATACGTGTGGTTCGTTTTCGCATAACTCCAAAACAACTGTACGTGTTAACTCTTAAATTTTCCTGCAGGTTTGTTATAACAACTTGTTTCAAGTCTCCAATTTCGGTCTTGATATAAGTTTTAACACGAGAGTAATCGGCTTTAATTGAATTTCTCGGAATCGATACGTGTGGTTCGTTTTCGCATAACTTCAAAACCACTGTACGTGTCAACTCTTAAATTTGCCTGCAGGTTTGTAATAACAACTTGTTTCAAGTCTTTAATTTCGGTCGTGATATAAGTTTTAACACGAGAGTAATCGGCTTTAATTGAATTTGTGAGAATCAGTATGTGTGGTTTGTTTTCGCGTAACTTCAAAAACACTGTACGTGTTAACTCTAAATTTTGCCTGCAGGTTTGTTATAACAACTTGTTTCAAGTGACCAATTTCCTTCGTGATATAAGTTTTAACACGACGGTAATCGGCTTTAATTGAATTTGTTAGAATCTGTGTGTGTGGTTCGTTTTCGCATAACTTCAAAACCACTGTACGTGTTAACTCTAAAATTTGCCTGCAGGTTTGTTATAACAACTTGTTTCAAGTCTCCAATTTCGGTCGTAATATAAGTTTTAACACGACGGTAATCGGCTTTAATTGAATTTGTTAGAATCTGTGTGTGTGGTTCGTTTTCGCATAACTTCAAAACAACTGTACGTGTTAACTCTTAATTTTGCCTGCAGGTTTGTCATAACAACTTGTTTCAAGTCTCCAATTTCGGTAGTGATATAATTTTTAACACGAGAGTAATCGGCTTTAATTGAATTTGTTAGAATCTGTGTGTGTGGTTCGTTTTCGCATAACTTCAAAACAACTGTACGTGTTAACTCTTAATTTTGCCTGCAGGTTTGTTATAACAACTTGTTTCAAGTCTCTAATTTCATTCGTGATATAAATTTTAACACGGGAGTAATCGGCTTTAATTGAATTTTATAGGAATCGATACATGTGATTCGTTTTCGCGTAACTTCAAAACCACTGTACGTGTTAAGTCTAAATTTTGCCTGCAGGTTTGTTATAACAACTTGTTTCAAGTCTCCAATTTCGGTCGTGATATAAGTTTTAACACGACGGTAATCGGCTTTAATTGAATTTGTTAGAATCTGTGTGTGTGGTTCGTTTTCGCATAACTTCAAAACAACTCTACATGTTAACTCTAAATTTTGCCTGCAGGTTTGTTATAACAACTTGTCTCAAGTCTCAAATTTTGGTCGTGAAATAAGTTTTAACACGAGAGTAATCGGCTTTAATTGAATTTGTTAGAATCTGTGTGTGTGGATCGTTTCCGCATAACTTCAAAACAACTGTACGTGTTAACTCTTAATTTTGCCTGCAGGTTTTTCATAACAACTTGTTTCAAGTCTCAATTTCGGTAGTGATATAAGTTTTAACACGATAGCAATCGGCTTTAATTGAATTTCTCGGAATCGATACGTGTGGTTCGTTTTCGCATAACTTCAAAACAACTGTACGTGTTAACTCTTAAATTTGCCTGCAGGTTTGTTTTAACAACTTGTTTCAAGTCTCCAATTTCCTTCGTGATATAAATTTTAACACGGGAGTAATCGGCTTTAATTGAATTTTATAGGAATCGATACATGTGATTCGTTTTCGCATAACTTCAAAACCACTCTACGTGTTAACTCTAAATTTTGCCTGCAGGTTTGTTATAACAACTTGTTTCAAGTCTCCAATTTCGGTCGTGATATATGTTTTAACACGAGAGTAATCGGCTTTAATTGAATTTGTTAGAATCTGTGTGTGTGGTTCGTTTTCGCATAACTTCAAAACAACTGTACGTGTTAACTATAAATTTTGCCTGCAGGTTTGTTATAACAACTTGTTTCAAGTCTCCAATTTCGGTCGTGATATAAGTTTCAACACGAGAGTAATCGGCTTTAATTGAATTTCTCGGAATCGATACGTGTGGTTTGTTTTCGCGTAACTTCAGAACCACTGTACGTGTTAACTCTAAATTTTGCCTGCAGGTTTGTTATAACAACTTGTTTCAAGTCTCCAATTTCGGTCGTGATATAAGTTTTAACACGAGAGTAATCGGCTTTAATTGAATTTCTCGGAATCGATACGTGTGGTTCGTTTTCGCATAACTTCAATACCACTGTACGTGTCCACTCTTAAATTTGCCTGCAGGTTTGTAATAACAACTTGTTTCAAGTCTTCAATTTCGGTCGTGATATAAGTTTTAACACGAGAGTAATCGGCTTTAATTGAATTTGTCAGAATCAGTATGTGTGGTTTGTTTTCGCGTAACTTCAAAACCACTGTACGTGTTAACTCTAAATTTTGCCTGCAGGTTTGTTATAACAACTTGTTTCAAGTGTCCAATTTCCTTCGTGATATAAGTTTTAACACGACGGTAATCGGCTTTAATTGAATCTGTGTGTGTGGTTCGTTTTCGCATAACTTCAAAACCACTCTACGTGTTAACTCTAAATTTTGCCTGCAGGTTTGTTATAACAACTTGTTTCAAGTCTCCAATTTCGGTCGTGATATAAGTTTTAACACGAGAGTAATCGGCTTTAAATGAATTTCTCGGAATCGATACGTGTGGTTTGTTTTCGCGTAACTTCAAAACCACTGTACGTATTAACTCTAAATTTTGCCTGCAGGTTTGTTATAACAACTTGTTTCAAGTCTCCAATTTCGGTCGTGATATAAGTTTGAACACGAGAGTAATCGGCTTTAATTGAATTTCTCGGAATCGACGTGTGGTTCGTTTTCGCATAACTTCAAAACCACTGTACGTGTCCACTCTTAAATTTGCCTGCAGGTTTGTAATAACAACTTGTTTCAAGTGTCCAATTTCCTTCGTGATATAAGTTTTAACACGACGGTAATCGGCTTTAATTGAATTTGTTAGAATCTGTGTGTGTGGTTCGTTTTCGCATAACTTCAAAACCACTCTACGTGTTAACTCTAAATTTTGCCTGCAGGTTTGTTATAACAACTTGTTTCAAGTCTCCAATTTCGGTCGTGATATAAGTTTGAACACGAGAGTAATCGGCTTTAATTGAATTTCTCGGAATCGATACGTGTGGTTCGTTTTCGCATAACTTCAAAACCACTGTACGTGACCACTCTTAAATTTGCCTGCAGGTTTGTAATAACAACTTGTTTCAAGTCTTCAATTTCGGTCGTGATATAAGTTTTAACACGAGAGTGATCGGCTTTAATTGAATTTGTCAGAATCAGTATGTGTGGTTTGTTTTCGCGTAACTTCAAAACCACTGTACGTGTTAACTCTAAATTTTGCCTGCAGGTTTGTTATAACAACTTGTTTCAAGTGTCTAATTTCCTTCGTGATATAAGTTTTAACACGACGGTAATCGGCTTTAATTGAATTTGTTAGAATCTGTGTGTGTGGTTCGTTTTCGCATAACTTCAAAACAACTGTACGTGTTAACTCTTAATTTTGCCTGCAGGTTTGTTATAACAACTTATTTCAAGTCTCCAATTTCCTTCGTGATATAAATTTTAACACGGGAGTAATCGGCTTTAATTGAATTTTATAGGAATCGATACATGTGATTCGTTTTCGCATAACTTCAAAACCACTGTACGTGTTAACTCTAAAATTTGCCTGCAGGTTTGTTATAACAACTTGTTTCAAGTCTCCAATTTCGGTCGTGATATAAGTTTTAACACGAGAGTAATCGGCTTTAATTGAATTTCAAGGAATCCATACGTGTGGTTTGTTTTCGCGTAACTTCAAAACCACTGTACGTGTTAACTCTAAATTTTGCCTGCAGGTTTGTTATAACAACTTGTTTCAAGTCTCCAATTTCGGTCGTGATATAAATTTTAACACGGGAATAATCGGCTTTAATTGAATTTTATAGGAATCGATACATGTGATTCGTTTTCGCGTAACTTCAAAACCACTGTACGTGTTAACTCTAAATTTTGCCTGCAGGTTTGTTATAACAACTTGTTTCAAGTCTCCAATTTCGGTCGTGATATAAGTTTTAAGACGACCGTAATCGGCTTTAATTGAATTTGTTAGAATCTGTGTGTGTGGTTCGTTTTCGCATAACTTCAAAATAACTGCACGTGTTAACTCTTAATTTTGCCTGCAGGTTTGTTATAACAACTTGTTTCAAGTCTCCAATTTCCTTCGTGATATAAATTTTAACACGGGAATAATCGGCTTTAATTGAATTTTATAGGAATCGATACATGTGATTCGTTTTCGCGTAACTTCAAAACCACTGTACGTGTTAACTCTAAATTTTGCCTGCAGGTTTGTTATAACAACTTGTTTCAAGTCTCCAATTTCGGTCGTGATATAAGTTTTAACACGACGGTAATCGGCTTTAATTGAATTTGTTAGAATCTGTGTGTGTGGTTCGTTTTCGCATAACTTCAAAACAACTGTACGTGTTAACTCTTAATTTTGCCTGCAGGTTTGTCATAACAACTTGTTTCAAGTCTCCAATTTCGGTAGTGATATAAGTTTTAACACGATAGTAATCGGCTTTAATTGAATTTCTCGAAATCGATACGTGTGGTTCGTTTTCGCATAACTTCAAAACAACTGTACGTGTTAACTCTTAAATTTGCCTGCAGGTTTGTTATAACAACTTGTTTCAAGTCTCCAATTTCCTTCGTGATATAAATTTTAACACGAGAGTAATCGGCTTTAATTGAATTTCAAGGAATCCATACGTGTGGTTTGTTTTCGCGTAACTTCAAAACCACTGTACGTGTTAACTCTAAATTTTGCCTGCAGGTTTGTTATAACAACTTGTTTCAAGTCTCCAATTTCGGTAGTGATATAAGTTTTAACACGACGGTAATCGGCTTTAATTGAATTTGTTAGAATCTGTGTGTGTGGTTCGTTTTCGCATAACTTCAAAACCACTCTACGTGTTAACTCTAAATTTCCTGCAGGTTTGTTATAACAACTTGTTTCAAGTCTCCAATTTCGGTAGTGATATAATTTTTAACACGAGAGTAATCGGCTTTAATTGAATTTGTTAGAATCTGTGTGTGTGGTTCGTTTTCGCATAACTTCAAAACAACTGTACGTGTTAACTCTTAATTTTGCCTGCAGGTTTGTTATAACAACTTGTTTCAAGTCTCTAATTTCATTCGTGATATAAATTTTAACACGGGAGTAATCGGCTTTAATTGAATTTTATAGGAATCGATACATGTGATTCGTTTTCGCGTAACTTCAAAACCACTGTACGTGTTAAGTCTAAATTTTGCCTGCAGGTTTGTTATAACAACTTGTTTCAAGTCTCCAATTTCGGTCGTGATATAAGTTTTAACACGACGGTAATCGGCTTTAATTGAATTTGTTAGAATCTGTGTGTGTGGTTCGTTTTCGCATAACTTCAAAACAACTCTACATGTTAACTCTAAATTTTGCCTGCAGGTTTGTTATAACAACTTGTCTCAAGTCTCAAATTTTGGTCGTGAAATAAGTTTTAACACGAGAGTAATCGGCTTTAATTGAATTTGTTAGAATCTGTGTGTGTGGATCGTTTCCGCATAACTTCAAAACAACTGTACGTGTTAACTCTTAATTTTGCCTGCAGGTTTTTCATAACAACTTGTTTCAAGTCTCAAATTTCGGTAGTGATATAAGTTTTAACACGATAGCAATCGGCTTTAATTGAATTTCTCGGAATCGATACGTGTGGTTCGTTTTCGCATAACTTCAAAACAACTGTACGTGTTAACTCTTAAATTTGCCTGCAGGTTTGTTTTAACAACTTGTTTCAAGTCTCCAATTTCCTTCGTGATATAAATTTTAACACGGGAGTAATCGGCTTTAATTGAATTTTATAGGAATCGATACATGTGATTCGTTTTCGCATAACTTCAAAACCACTCTACGTGTTAACTCTAAATTTTGCCTGCAGGTTTGTTATAACAACTTGTTTCAAGTCTCCAATTTCGGTCGTGATATATGTTTTAACACGAGAGTAATCGGCTTTAATTGAATTTGTTAGAATCTGTGTGTGTGGTTCGTTTTCGCATAACTTCAAAACAACTGTACGTGTTAACTATAAATTTTGCCTGCAGGTTTGTTATAACAACTTGTTTCAAGTCTCCAATTTCGGTCGTGATATAAGTTTTAACACGAGAGTAATCGGCTTTAATTGAATTTCTCGGAATCGATACGTGTGGTTTGTTTTCGCGTAACTTCAGAACCACTGTACGTGTTAACTCTAAATTTTGCCTGCAGGTTTGTTATAACAACTTGTTTCAAGTCTCCAATTTCGGTCGTGATATAAGTTTTAACACGAGAGTAATCGGCTTTAATTGAATTTCTCGGAATCGATACGTGTGGTTCGTTTTCGCATAACTTCAATACCACTGTACGTGTCCACTCTTAAATTTGCCTGCAGGTTTGTAATAACAACTTGTTTCAAGTCTTCAATTTCGGTCGTGATATAAGTTTTAACACGAGAGTAATCGGCTTTAATTGAATTTGTCAGAATCAGTATGTGTGGTTTGTTTTCGCGTAACTTCAAAACCACTGTACGTGTTAACTCTAAATTTTGCCTGCAGGTTTGTTATAACAACTTGTTTCAAGTGTCCAATTTCCTTCGTGATATAAGTTTTAACACGACGGTAATCGGCTTTAATTGAATCTGTGTGTGTGGTTCGTTTTCGCATAACTTCAAAACCACTCTACGTGTTAACTCTAAATTTTGCCTGCAGGTTTGTTATAACAACTTGTTTCAAGTCTCCAATTTCGGTCGTGATATAAGTTTTAACACGAGAGTAATCGGCTTTAAATGAATTTCTCGGAATCGATACGTGTGGTTTGTTTTCGCGTAACTTCAAAACCACTGTACGTATTAACTCTAAATTTTGCCTGCAGGTTTGTTATAACAACTTGTTTCAAGTCTCCAATTTCGGTCGTGATATAAGTTTGAACACGAGAGTAATCGGCTTTAATTGAATTTCTCGGAATCGACGTGTGGTTCGTTTTCGCATAACTTCAAAACCACTGTACGTGTCCACTCTTAAATTTGCCTGCAGGTTTGTAATAACAACTTGTTTCAAGTGTCCAATTTCCTTCGTGATATAAGTTTTAACACGACGGTAATCGGCTTTAATTGAATTTGTTAGAATCTGTGTGTGTGGTTCGTTTTCGCATAACTTCAAAACCACTCTACGTGTTAACTCTAAATTTTGCCTGCAGGTTTGTTATAACAACTTGTTTCAAGTCTCCAATTTCGGTCGTGATATAAGTTTGAACACGAGAGTAATCGGCTTTAATTGAATTTCTCGGAATCGATACGTGTGGTTCGTTTTCGCATAACTTCAAAACCACTGTACGTGACCACTCTTAAATTTGCCTGCAGGTTTGTAATAACAACTTGTTTCAAGTCTTCAATTTCGGTCGTGATATAAGTTTTAACACGAGAGTAATCGGCTTTAATTGAATTTGTCAGAATCAGTATGTGTGGTTTGTTTTCGCGTAACTTCAAAACCACTGTACGTGTTAACTCTAAATTTTGCCTGCAGGTTTGTTATAACAACTTGTTTCAAGTGTCTAATTTCCTTCGTGATATAAGTTTTAACACGACGGTAATCGGCTTTAATTGAATTTGTTAGAATCTGTGTGTGTGGTTCGTTTTCGCATAACTTCAAAACAACTGTACGTGTTAACTCTTAATTTTGCCTGCAGGTTTGTTATAACAACTTATTTCAAGTCTCCAATTTCCTTCGTGATATAAATTTTAACACGGGAGTAATCGGCTTTAATTGAATTTTATAGGAATCGATACATGTGATTCGTTTTCGCATAACTTCAAAACCACTGTACGTGTTAACTCTAAAATTTGCCTGCAGGTTTGTTATAACAACTTGTTTCAAGTCTCCAATTTCGGTCGTGATATAAGTTTTAACACGAGAGTAATCGGCTTTAATTGAATTTCAAGGAATCCATACGTGTGGTTTGTTTTCGCGTAACTTCAAAACCACTGTACGTGTTAACTCTAAATTTTGCCTGCAGGTTTGTTATAACAACTTGTTTCAAGTCTCCAATTTCGGTCGTGATATAAATTTTAACACGGGAATAATCGGCTTTAATTGAATTTTATAGGAATCGATACATGTGATTCGTTTTCGCGTAACTTCAAAACCACTGTACGTGTTAACTCTAAATTTTGCCTGCAGGTTTGTTATAACAACTTGTTTCAAGTCTCCAATTTCGGTCGTGATATAAGTTTTAAGACGACCGTAATCGGCTTTAATTGAATTTGTTAGAATCTGTGTGTGTGGTTCGTTTTCGCATAACTTCAAAATAACTGCACGTGTTAACTCTTAATTTTGCCTGCAGGTTTGTTATAACAACTTGTTTCAAGTCTCCAATTTCCTTCGTGATATAAATTTTAACACGGGAATAATCGGCTTTAATTGAATTTTATAGGAATCGATACATGTGATTCGTTTTCGCGTAACTTCAAAACCACTGTACGTGTTAACTCTAAATTTTGCCTGCAGGTTTGTTATAACAACTTGTTTCAAGTCTCCAATTTCGGTCGTGATATAAGTTTTAACACGACGGTAATCGGCTTTAATTGAATTTGTTAGAATCTGTGTGTGTGGTTCGTTTTCGCATAACTTCAAAACAACTGTACGTGTTAACTCTTAATTTTGCCTGCAGGTTTGTCATAACAACTTGTTTCAAGTCTCCAATTTCGGTAGTGATATAAGTTTTAACACGATAGTAATCGGCTTTAATTGAATTTCTCGAAATCGATACGTGTGGTTCGTTTTCGCATAACTTCAAAACAACTGTACGTGTTAACTCTTAAATTTGCCTGCAGGTTTGTTATAACAACTTGTTTCAAGTCTCCAATTTCCTTCGTGATATAAATTTTAACACGAGAGTAATCGGCTTTAATTGAATTTCAAGGAATCCATACGTGTGGTTTGTTTTCGCGTAACTTCAAAACCACTGTACGTGTTAACTCTAAATTTTGCCTGCAGGTTTGTTATAACAACTTGTTTCAAGTCTCCAATTTCCTTCGTGATATAAATTTTAACACGAGAGTAATCGGCTTTAATTGAATTTCAAGGAATCCATACGTGTGGTTTGTTTTCGCGTAACTTCAAAACCACTGTACGTGTTAACTCTAAATTTTGCCTGCAGGTTTGTTATAACAACTTGTTTCAAGTCTCCAATTTCGGTCGTGATATAAGTTTTAAGACGACCGTAATCGGCTTTAATTGAATTTGTTAGAATCTGTGTGTGTGGTTCGTTTTCGCATAACTTCAAAACCACTGTACGTGTTAACTCTAAATTTTGCCTGCAGGTTTGTTATAACAACTTGTTTCAAGTCTCCAATTTCGGTCGTGATATAAATTTTAACACGGGAATAATCGGCTTTAATTGAATTTTATAGGAATCGATACATGTGATTCGTTTTCGCGTAACTTCAAAACCACTGTACGTGTTAACTCTAAATTTTGCCTGCAGGTTTGTTATAACAACTTGTTTCAAGTCTCCAATTTCGGTCGTGATATAAGTTTTAAGACGACCGTAATCGGCTTTAATTGAATTTGTTAGAATCTGTGTGTGTGGTTCGTTTTCGCATAACTTCAAAATAACTGCACGTGTTAACTCTTAATTTTGCCTGCAGGTTTGTTATAACAACTTGTTTCAAGTCTCCAATTTCCTTCGTGATATAAATTTTAACACGGGAATAATCGGCTTTAATTGAATTTTATAGGAATCGATACATGTGATTCGTTTTCGCGTAACTTCAAAACCACTGTACGTGTTAACTCTAAATTTTGCCTGCAGGTTTGTTATAACAACTTGTTTCAAGTCTCCAATTTCGGTCGTGATATAAGTTTTAACACGACGGTAATCGGCTTTAATTGAATTTGTTAGAATCTGTGTGTGTGGTTCGTTTTCGCATAACTTCAAAACCACTGTACGAGTTAACTCTAAATTTTGCCTGCAGGTTTGTTATAACAACTTGTTTCAAGTGTCCAATTTCCTTCGTGATATAAGTTTTAACACGACGGTAATCGGCTTTAATTGAATTTGTTAGAATCTGTGTGTGTGGTTCGTTTTCGCATAACTTCAAAACCACTGTACGTGTTAACTCTAAAATTTGCCTGCAGGTTTGTTATAACAACTTGTTTCAAGTCTCCAATTTCGGTAGTGATATAAGTTTTAACACGATAGTAATCGGCTTTAATTGAATTTCTCGGAATCGATACGTGTGGTTCGTTTTCGCATAACTCCAAAACAACTGTACGTGTTAACTCTTAAATTTTCCTGCAGGTTTGTTATAACAACTTGTTTCAAGTCTCCAATTTCGGTCTTGATATAAGTTTTAACACGAGAGTAATCGGCTTTAATTGAATTTCTCGGAATCGATACGTGTGGTTCGTTTTCGCATAACTTCAAAACCACTGTACGTGTCAACTCTTAAATTTGCCTGCAGGTTTGTAATAACAACTTGTTTCAAGTCTTTAATTTCGGTCGTGATATAAGTTTTAACACGAGAGTAATCGGCTTTAATTGAATTTGTGAGAATCAGTATGTGTGGTTTGTTTTCGCGTAACTTCAAAACCACTGTACGTGTTAACTCTAAATTTTGCCTGCAGGTTTGTTATAACAACTTGTTTCAAGTGTCCAATTTCCTTCGTGATATAAGTTTTAACACGACGGTAATCGGCTTTAATTGAATTTGTTAGAATCTGTGTGTGTGGTTCGTTTTCGCATAACTTCAAAACCACTGTACGTGTTAACTCTAAAATTTGCCTGCAGGTTTGTTATAACAACTTGTTTCAAGTCTCCAATTTCGGTCGTAATATAAGTTTTAACACGACGGTAATCGGCTTTAATTGAATTTGTTAGAATCTGTGTGTGTGGTTCGTTTTCGCATAACTTCAAAACAACTGTACGTGTTAACTCTTAATTTTGCCTGCAGGTTTGTCATAACAACTTGTTTCAAGTCTCCAATTTCCTTCGTGATATAAATTTTAACACGGGAGTAATCGGCTTTAATTGAATTTTATAGGATTCGATACATGTGATTCGTTTTCGCATAACTTCAAAACCCCTGTACGTGTTAACTCTAAAATTTGCCTGCAGGTTTGTTATAACAACTTGTTTCAAGTCTCCAATTTCGGTCGTGATATAAGTTTTAACACGAGAGTAATCGGCTTTAATTGAATTTCTCGGAATCGATACGTGTGGATTGTTTTCGCCTAACTTCAAATCCACTGTACGTGTTAACTCTAAATTTTGCCTGCAGGTTTGTTATAACAACTTGTTTCAAGTCTCCAATTTCGGTCGTGATATAAGTTTTAACACGACGGTAATCGGCTTTAATTGAATTTGTTAGAATCTGTGTGTGTGGTTCGTTTTCGCATAACTTCAAAACAACTCTACGTGTTAACTCTAAATTTTGATTGCAGGTTTGTTATAACAACTTGTCTCAAGTCTCTAATTTTGGTCGTGAAATAAGTTTTAACACGAGAGTAATCGGCTTCAATTGAATTTGTTACAATCTGTGTGTGTGGTTCGTTTTCGCATAACTTCAAAACAACTGTACGTGTTAACTCTTAATTTTGCCTGCAGGTTTGTCATAACAACTTGTTTCAAGTCTCCAATTTCGGTAGTGATATAAGTTTTAACACGATAGTAATCGGCTTTAATTGAATTTCTCGGAATCGATACGTGTGGTTCGTTTTCGCATAACTCCAAAACAACTGTACGTGTTAACTCTTAAATTTTCCTGCAGGTTTGTTATAACAACTTGTTTCAAGTCTCCAATTTCGGTCTTGATATAAGTTTTAACACGAGAGTAATCGGCTTTAATTGAATTTCTCGGAATCGATACGTGTGGTTCGTTTTCGCATAACTTCAAAACCACTGTACGTGTCAACTCTTAAATTTGCCTGCAGGTTTGTAATAACAACTTGTTTCAAGTCTTTAATTTCGGTCGTGATATAAGTTTTAACACGAGAGTAATCGGCTTTAATTGAATTTGTGAGAATCAGTATGTGTGGTTTGTTTTCGCGTAACTTCAAAAACACTGTACGTGTTAACTCTAAATTTTGCCTGCAGGTTTGTTATAACAACTTGTTTCAAGTGTCCAATTTCCTTCGTGATATAAGTTTTAACACGACGGTAATCGGCTTTAATTGAATTTGTTAGAATCTGTGTGTGTGGTTCGTTTTCGCATAACTTCAAAACCACTGTACGTGTTAACTCTAAAATTTGCCTGCAGGTTTGTTATAACAACTTGTTTCAAGTCTCCAATTTCGGTCGTAATATAAGTTTTAACACGACGGTAATCGGCTTTAATTGAATTTGTTAGAATCTGTGTGTGTGGTTCGTTTTCGCATAACTTCAAAACAACTGTACGTGTTAACTCTTAATTTTGCCTGCAGGTTTGTCATAACAACTTGTTTCAAGTCTCCAATTTCGGTAGTGATATAATTTTTAACACGAGAGTAATCGGCTTTAATTGAATTTGTTAGAATCTGTGTGTGTGGTTCGTTTTCGCATAACTTCAAAACAACTGTACGTGTTAACTCTTAATTTTGCCTGCAGGTTTGTTATAACAACTTGTTTCAAGTCTCTAATTTCATTCGTGATATAAATTTTAACACGGGAGTAATCGGCTTTAATTGAATTTTATAGGAATCGATACATGTGATTCGTTTTCGCGTAACTTCAAAACCACTGTACGTGTTAAGTCTAAATTTTGCCTGCAGGTTTGTTATAACAACTTGTTTCAAGTCTCCAATTTCGGTCGTGATATAAGTTTTAACACGACGGTAATCGGCTTTAATTGAATTTGTTAGAATCTGTGTGTGTGGTTCGTTTTCGCATAACTTCAAAACAACTCTACATGTTAACTCTAAATTTTGCCTGCAGGTTTGTTATAACAACTTGTCTCAAGTCTCAAATTTTGGTCGTGAAATAAGTTTTAACACGAGAGTAATCGGCTTTAATTGAATTTGTTAGAATCTGTGTGTGTGGATCGTTTCCGCATAACTTCAAAACAACTGTACGTGTTAACTCTTAATTTTGCCTGCAGGTTTTTCATAACAACTTGTTTCAAGTCTCAATTTCGATAGTGATATAAGTTTTAACACGATAGCAATCGGCTTTAATTGAATTTCTCGGAATCGATACGTGTGGTTCGTTTTCGCATAACTTCAAAACAACTGTACGTGTTAACTCTTAAATTTGCTTGCAGGTTTGTTTTAACAACTTGTTTCAAGTCTCCAATTTCCTTCGTGATATAAATTTTAACACGGGAGTAATCGGCTTTAATTGAATTTTATAGGAATCGATACATGTGATTCGTTTTCGCATAACTTCAAAACCACTCTACGTGTTAACTCTAAATTTTGCCTGCAGGTTTGTTATAACAACTTGTTTCAAGTCTCCAATTTCGGTCGTGATATATGTTTTAACACGAGAGTAATCGGCTTTAATTGAATTTGTTAGAATCTGTGTGTGTGGTTCGTTTTCGCATAACTTCAAAACAACTGTACGTGTTAACTATAAATTTTGCCTGCAGGTTTGTTATAACAACTTGTTTCAAGTCTCCAATTTCGGTCGTGATATAAGTTTTAACACGAGAGTAATCGGCTTTAATTGAATTTCTCGGAATCGATACGTGTGGTTTGTTTTCGCGTAACTTCAGAACCACTGTACGTGTTAACTCTAAATTTTGCCTGCAGGTTTGTTATAACAACTTGTTTCAAGTCTCCAATTTCGGTCGTGATATAAGTTTTAACACGAGAGTAATCGGCTTTAATTGAATTTCTCGGAATCGATACGTGTGGTTCGTTTTCGCATAACTTCAATACCACTGTACGTGTCCACTCTTAAATTTGCCTGCAGGTTTGTAATAACAACTTGTTTCAAGTCTTCAATTTCGGTCGTGATATAAGTTTTAACACGAGAGTAATCGGCTTTAATTGAATTTGTCAGAATCAGTATGTGTGGTTTGTTTTCGCGTAACTTCAAAACCACTGTACGTGTTAACTCTAAATTTTGCCTGCAGGTTTGTTATAACAACTTGTTTCAAGTGTCCAATTTCCTTCGTGATATAAGTTTTAACACGACGGTAATCGGCTTTAATTGAATCTGTGTGTGTGGTTCGTTTTCGCATAACTTCAAAACCACTCTACGTGTTAACTCTAAATTTTGCCTGCAGGTTTGTTATAACAACTTGTTTCAAGTCTCCAATTTCGGTCGTGATATAAGTTTTAACACGAGAGTAATCGGCTTTAAATGAATTTCTCGGAATCGATACGTGTGGTTTGTTTTCGCGTAACTTCAAAACCACTGTACGTATTAACTCTAAATTTTGCCTGCAGGTTTGTTATAACAACTTGTTTCAAGTCTCCAATTTCGGTCGTGATATAAGTTTGAACACGAGAGTAATCGGCTTTAATTGAATTTCTCGGAATCGACGTGTGGTTCGTTTTCGCATAACTTCAAAACCACTGTACGTGTCCACTCTTAAATTTGCCTACAGGTTTGTAATAACAACTTGTTTCAAGTGTCCAATTTCCTTCGTGATATAAGTTTTAACACGACGGTAATCGGCTTTAATTGAATTTGTTAGAATCTGTGTGTGTGGTTCGTTTTCGCATAACTTCAAAACCACTCTACGTGTTAACTCTAAATTTTGCCTGCAGGTTTGTTATAACAACTTGTTTCAAGTCTCCAATTTCGGTCGTGATATAAGTTTGAACACGAGAGTAATCGGCTTTAATTGAATTTCTCGGAATCGATACGTGTGGTTCGTTTTCGCATAACTTCAAAACCACTGTACGTGACCACTCTTAAATTTGCCTGCAGGTTTGTAATAACAACTTGTTTCAAGTCTTCAATTTCGGTCGTGATATAAGTTTTAACACGAGAGTAATCGGCTTTAATTGAATTTGTCAGAATCAGTATGTGTGGTTTGTTTTCGCGTAACTTCAAAACCACTGTACGTGTTAACTCTAAATTTTGCCTGCAGGTTTGTTATAACAACTTGTTTCAAGTGTCTAATTTCCTTCGTGATATAAGTTTTAACACGACGGTAATCGGCTTTAATTGAATTTGTTAGAATCTGTGTGTGTGGTTCGTTTTCGCATAACTTCAAAACAACTGTACGTGTTAACTCTTAATTTTGCCTGCAGGTTTGTTATAACAACTTATTTCAAGTCTCCAATTTCCTTCGTGATATAAATTTTAACACGGGAGTAATCGGCTTTAATTGAATTTTATAGGAATCGATACATGTGATTCGTTTTCGCATAACTTCAAAACCACTGTACGTGTTAACTCTAAAATTTGCCTGCAGGTTTGTTATAACAACTTGTTTCAAGTCTCCAATTTCGGTCGTGATATAAGTTTTAACACGAGAGTAATCGGCTTTAATTGAATTTCAAGGAATCCATACGTGTGGTTTGTTTTCGCGTAACTTCAAAACCACTGTACGTGTTAACTCTAAATTTTGCCTGCAGGTTTGTTATAACAACTTGTTTCAAGTCTCCAATTTCGGTCGTGATATAAATTTTAACACGGGAATAATCGGCTTTAATTGAATTTTATAGGAATCGATACATGTGATTCGTTTTCGCGTAACTTCAAAACCACTGTACGTGTTAACTCTAAATTTTGCCTGCAGGTTTGTTATAACAACTTGTTTCAAGTCTCCAATTTCGGTCGTGATATAAGTTTTAAGACGACCGTAATCGGCTTTAATTGAATTTGTTAGAATCTGTGTGTGTGGTTCGTTTTCGCATAACTTCAAAATAACTGCACGTGTTAACTCTTAATTTTGCCTGCATGTTTGTTATAACAACTTGTTTCAAGTCTCCAATTTCCTTCGTGATATAAATTTTAACACGGGAATAATCGGCTTTAATTGAATTTTATAGGAATCGATACATGTGATTCGTTTTCGCGTAACTTCAAAACCACTGTACGTGTTAACTCTAAATTTTGCCTGCAGGTTTGTTATAACAACTTGTTTCAAGTCTCCAATTTCGGTCGTGATATAAGTTTTAACACGACGGTAATCGGCTTTAATTGAATTTGTTAGAATCTGTGTGTGTGGTTCGTTTTCGCATAACTTCAAAACAACTGTACGTGTTAACTCTTAATTTTGCCTGCAGGTTTGTCATAACAACTTGTTTCAAGTCTCCAATTTCGGTAGTGATATAAGTTTTAACACGATAGTAATCGGCTTTAATTGAATTTCTCGAAATCGATACGTGTGGTTCGTTTTCGCATAACTTCAAAACAACTGTACGTGTTAACTCTTAAATTTGCCTGCAGGTTTGTTATAACAACTTGTTTCAAGTCTCCAATTTCCTTCGTGATATAAATTTTAACACGAGAGTAATCGGCTTTAATTGAATTTCAAGGAATCCATACGTGTGGTTTGTTTTCGCGTAACTTCAAAACCACTGTACGTGTTAACTCTAAATTTTGCCTGCAGGTTTGTTATAACAACTTGTTTCAAGTCTCCAATTTCGGTAGTGATATAAGTTTTAACACGACGGTAATCGGCTTTAATTGAATTTGTTAGAATCTGTGTGTGTGGTTCGTTTTCGCATAACTTCAAAACCACTCTACGTGTTAACTCTAAATTTTGCCTGCAGGTTTGTTATAACAACTTGTTTCAAGTCTCCAATTTCGGTAGTGATATAATTTTTAACACGAGAGTAATCGGCTTTAATTGAATTTGTTAGAATCTGTGTGTGTGGTTCGTTTTCGCATAACTTCACAACAACTGTACGTGTTAACTCTTAATTTTGCCTGCAGGTTTGTTATAACAACTTGTTTCAAGTCTCTAATTTCATTCGTGATATAAATTTTAACACGGGAGTAATCGGCTTTAATTGAATTTTATAGGAATCGATACATGTGATTCGTTTTCGCGTAACTTCAAAACCACTGTACGTGTTAAGTCTAAATTTTGCCTGCAGGTTTGTTATAACAACTTGTTTCAAGTCTCCAATTTCGGTCGTGATATAAGTTTTAACACGACGGTAATCGGCTTTAATTGAATTTGTTAGAATCTGTGTGTGTGGTTCGTTTTCGCATAACTTCAAAACAACTCTACATGTTAACTCTAAATTTTGCCTGCAGGTTTGTTATAACAACTTGTCTCAAGTCTCAAATTTTGGTCGTGAAATAAGTTTTAACACGAGAGTAATCGGCTTTAATTGAATTTGTTAGAATCTGTGTGTGTGGATCGTTTCCGCATAACTTCAAAACAACTGTACGTGTTAACTCTTAATTTTGCCTGCAGGTTTTTCATAACAACTTGTTTCAAGTCTCAAATTTCGGTAGTGATATAAGTTTTAACACGATAGCAATCGGCTTTAATTGAATTTCTCGGAATCGATACGTGTGGTTCGTTTTCGCATAACTTCAAAACAACTGTACGTGTTAACTCTTAAATTTGCCTGCAGGTTTGTTTTAACAACTTGTTTCAAGTCTCCAATTTCCTTCGTGATATAAATTTTAACACGGGAGTAATCGGCTTTAATTGAATTTTATAGGAATCGATACATGTGATTCGTTTTCGCATAACTTCAAAACCACTCTACGTGTTAACTCTAAATTTTGCCTGCAGGTTTGTTATAACAACTTGTTTCAAGTCTCCAATTTCGGTCGTGATATATGTTTTAACACGAGAGTAATCGGCTTTAATTGAATTTGTTAGAATCTGTGTGTGTGGTTCGTTTTCGCATAACTTCAAAACAACTGTACGTGTTAACTATAAATTTTGCCTGCAGGTTTGTTATAACAACTTGTTTCAAGTCTCCAATTTCGGTCGTGATATAAGTTTTAACACGAGAGTAATCGGCTTTAATTGAATTTCTCGGAATCGATACGTGTGGTTTGTTTTCGCGTAACTTCAGAACCACTGTACGTGTTAACTCTAAATTTTGCCTGCAGGTTTGTTATAACAACTTGTTTCAAGTCTCCAATTTCGGTCGTGATATAAGTTTTAACACGAGAGTAATCGGCTTTAATTGAATTTCTCGGAATCGATACGTGTGGTTCGTTTTCGCATAACTTCAATACCACTGTACGTGTCCACTCTTAAATTTGCCTGCAGGTTTGTAATAACAACTTGTTTCAAGTCTTCAATTTCGGTCGTGATATAAGTTTTAACACGAGAGTAATCGGCTTTAATTGAATTTGTCAGAATCAGTATGTGTGGTTTGTTTTCGCGTAACTTCAAAACCACTGTACGTGTTAACTCTAAATTTTGCCTGCAGGTTTGTTATAACAACTTGTTTCAAGTGTCCAATTTCCTTCGTGATATAAGTTTTAACACGACGGTAATCGGCTTTAATTGAATCTGTGTGTGTGGTTCGTTTTCGCATAACTTCAAAACCACTCTACGTGTTAACTCTAAATTTTGCCTGCAGGTTTGTTATAACAACTTGTTTCAAGTCTCCAATTTCGGTCGTGATATAAGTTTTAACACGAGAGTAATCGGCTTTAAATGAATTTCTCGGAATCGATACGTGTGGTTTGTTTTCGCGTAACTTCAAAACCACTGTACGTATTAACTCTAAATTTTGCCTGCAGGTTTGTTATAACAACTTGTTTCAAGTCTCCAATTTCGGTCGTGATATAAGTTTGAACACGAGAGTAATCGGCTTTAATTGAATTTCTCGGAATCGACGTGTGGTTCGTTTTCGCATAACTTCAAAACCACTGTACGTGTCCACTCTTAAATTTGCCTGCAGGTTTGTAATAACAACTTGTTTCAAGTGTCCAATTTCCTTCGTGATATAAGTTTTAACACGACGGTAATCGGCTTTAATTGAATTTGTTAGAATCTGTGTGTGTGGTTCGTTTTCGCATAACTTCAAAACCACTCTACGTGTTAACTCTAAATTTTGCCTGCAGGTTTGTTATAACAACTTGTTTCAAGTCTCCAATTTCGGTCGTGATATAAGTTTGAACACGAGAGTAATCGGCTTTAATTGAATTTCTCGGAATCGATACGTGTGGTTCGTTTTCGCATAACTTCAAAACCACTGTACGTGACCACTCTTAAATTTGCCTGCAGGTTTGTAATAACAACTTGTTTCAAGTCTTCAATTTCGGTCGTGATATAAGTTTTAACACGAGAGTAATCGGCTTTAATTGCATTTGTCAGAATCAGTATGTGTGGTTTGTTTTCGCGTAACTTCAAAACCACTGTACGTGTTAACTCTAAATTTTGCCTGCAGGTTTGTTATAACAACTTGTTTCAAGTGTCTAATTTCCTTCGTGATATAAGTTTTAACACGACGGTAATCGGCTTTAATTGAATTTGTTAGAATCTGTGTGTGTGGTTCGTTTTCGCATAACTTCAAAACAACTGTACGTGTTAACTCTTAATTTTGCCTGCAGGTTTGTTATAACAACTTGTTTCAAGTGTCTAATTTCCTTCGTGATATAAGTTTTAACACGACGGTAATCGGCTTTAATTGAATTTGTTAGAATCTGTGTGTGTGGTTCGTTTTCGCATAACTTCAAAACAACTGTACGTGTTAACTCTTAATTTTGCCTGCAGGTTTGTTATAACAACTTATTTCAAGTCTCCAATTTCCTTCGTGATATAAATTTTAACACGGGAGTAATCGGCTTTAATTGAATTTTATAGGAATCGATACATGTGATTCGTTTTCGCATAACTTCAAAACCACTGTACGTGTTAACTCTAAAATTTGCCTGCAGGTTTGTTATAACAACTTGTTTCAAGTCTCCAATTTCGGTCGTGATATAAGTTTTAACACGAGAGTAATCGGCTTTAATTGAATTTCAAGGAATCCATACGTGTGGTTTGTTTTCGCGTAACTTCAAAACCACTGTACGTGTTAACTCTAAATTTTGCCTGCAGGTTTGTTATAACAACTTGTTTCAAGTCTCCAATTTCGGTCGTGATATAAATTTTAACACGGGAATAATCGGCTTTAATTGAATTTTATAGGAATCGATACATGTGATTCGTTTTCGCGTAACTTCAAAACCACTGTACGTGTTAACTCTAAATTTTGCCTGCAGGTTTGTTATAACAACTTGTTTCAAGTCTCCAATTTCGGTCGTGATATAAGTTTTAAGACGACCGTAATCGGCTTTAATTGAATTTGTTAGAATCTGTGTGTGTGGTTCGTTTTCGCATAACTTCAAAATAACTGCACGTGTTAACTCTTAATTTTGCCTGCAGGTTTGTTATAACAACTTGTTTCAAGTCTCCAATTTCCTTCGTGATATAAATTTTAACACGGGAATAATCGGCTTTAATTGAATTTTATAGGAATCGATACATGTGATTCGTTTTCGCGTAACTTCAAAACCACTGTACGTGTTAACTCTAAATTTTGCCTGCAGGTTTGTTATAACAACTTGTTTCAAGTCTCCAATTTCGGTCGTGATATAAGTTTTAACACGACGGTAATCGGCTTTAATTGAATTTGTTAGAATCTGTGTGTGTGGTTCGTTTTCGCATAACTTCAAAACAACTGTACGTGTTAACTCTTAATTTTGCCTGCAGGTTTGTCATAACAACTTGTTTCAAGTCTCCAATTTCGGTAGTGATATAATTTTTAACACGAGAGTAATCGGCTTTAATTGAATTTGTTAGAATCTGTGTGTGTGGTTCGTTTTCGCATAACTTCAAAACAACTGTACGTGTTAACTCTTAATTTTGCCTGCAGGTTTGTTATAACAACTTGTTTCAAGTCTCTAATTTCATTCGTGATATAAATTTTAACACGGGAGTAATCGGCTTTAATTGAATTTTATAGGAATCGATACATGTGATTCGTTTTCGCGTAACTTCAAAACCACTGTACGTGTTAAGTCTAAATTTTGCCTGCAGGTTTGTTATAACAACTTGTTTCAAGTCTCCAATTTCGGTCGTGATATAAGTTTTAACACGACGGTAATCGGCTTTAATTGAATTTGTTAGAATCTGTGTGTGTGGTTCGTTTTCGCATAACTTCAAAACAACTCTACATGTTAACTCTAAATTTTGCCTGCAGGTTTGTTATAACAACTTGTCTCAAGTCTCAAATTTTGGTCGTGAAATAAGTTTTAACACGAGAGTAATCGGCTTTAATTGAATTTGTTAGAATCTGTGTGTGTGGATCGTTTCCGCATAACTTCAAAACAACTGTACGTGTTAACTCTTAATTTTGCCTGCAGGTTTTTCATAACAACTTGTTTCAAGTCTCAAATTTCGGTAGTGATATAAGTTTTAACACGATAGCAATCGGCTTTAATTGAATTTCTCGGAATCGATACGTGTGGTTCGTTTTCGCATAACTTCAAAACAACTGTACGTGTTAACTCTTAAATTTGCCTGCAGGTTTGTTTTAACAACTTGTTTCAAGTCTCCAATTTCCTTCGTGATATAAATTTTAACACGGGAGTAATCGGCTTTAATTGAATTTTATAGGAATCGATACATGTGATTCGTTTTCGCATAACTTCAAAACCACTCTACGTGTTAACTCTAAATTTTGCCTGCAGGTTTGTTATAACAACTTGTTTCAAGTCTCCAATTTCGGTCGTGATATATGTTTTAACACGAGAGTAATCGGCTTTAATTGAATTTGTTAGAATCTGTGTGTGTGGTTCGTTTTCGCATAACTTCAAAACAACTGTACGTGTTAACTATAAATTTTGCCTGCAGGTTTGTTATAACAACTTGTTTCAAGTCTCCAATTTCGGTCGTGATATAAGTTTTAACACGAGAGTAATCGGCTTTAATTGAATTTCTCGGAATCGATACGTGTGGTTTGTTTTCGCGTAACTTCAGAACCACTGTACGTGTAACTCTAAATTTTGCCTGCAGGTTTGTTATAACAACTTGTTTCAAGTCTCCAATTTCGGTCGTGATATAAGTTTTAACACGAGAGTAATCGGCTTTAATTGAATTTCTCGGAATCGATACGTGTGGTTCGTTTTCGCATAACTTCAATACCACTGTACGTGTCCACTCTTAAATTTGCCTGCAGGTTTGTAATAACAACTTGTTTCAAGTCTTCAATTTCGGTCGTGATATAAGTTTTAACACGAGAGTAATCGGCTTTAATTGAATTTGTCAGAATCAGTATGTGTGGTTTGTTTTCGCGTAACTTCAAAACCACTGTACGTGTTAACTCTAAATTTTGCCTGCAGGTTTGTTATAACAACTTGTTTCAAGTGTCCAATTTCCTTCGTGATATAAGTTTTAACACGACGGTAATCGGCTTTAATTGAATCTGTGTGTGTGGTTCGTTTTCGCATAACTTCAAAACCACTCTACGTGTTAACTCTAAATTTTGCCTGCAGGTTTGTTATAACAACTTGTTTCAAGTCTCCAATTTCGGTCGTGATATAAGTTTTAACACGAGAGTAATCGGCTTTAAATGAATTTCTCGGAATCGATACGTGTGGTTTGTTTTCGCGTAACTTCAAAACCACTGTACGTATTAACTCTAAATTTTGCCTGCAGGTTTGTTATAACAACTTGTTTCAAGTCTCCAATTTCGGTCGTGATATAAGTTTGAACACGAGAGTAATCGGCTTTAATTGAATTTCTCGGAATCGACGTGTGGTTCGTTTTCGCATAACTTCAAAACCACTGTACGTGTCCACTCTTAAATTTGCCTGCAGGTTTGTAATAACAACTTGTTTCAAGTGTCCAATTTCCTTCGTGATATAAGTTTTAACACGACGGTAATCGGCTTTAATTGAATTTGTTAGAATCTGTGTGTGTGGTTCGTTTTCGCATAACTTCAAAACCACTCTACGTGTTAACTCTAAATTTTGCCTGCAGGTTTGTTATAACAACTTGTTTCAAGTCTCCAATTTCGGTCGTGATATAAGTTTGAACACGAGAGTAATCGGCTTTAATTGAATTTCTCGGAATCGATACGTGTGGTTCGTTTTCGCATAACTTCAAAACCACTGTACGTGACCACTCTTAAATTTGCCTGCAGGTTTGTAATAACAACTTGTTTCAAGTCTTCAATTTCGGTCGTGATATAAGTTTTAACACGAGAGTAATCGGCTTTAATTGAATTTGTCAGAATCAGTATGTGTGGTTTGTTTTCGCGTAACTTCAAAACCACTGTACGTGTTAACTCTAAATTTTGCCTGCAGGTTTGTTATAACAACTTGTTTCAAGTGTCTAATTTCCTTCGTGATATAAGTTTTAACACGACGGTAATCGGCTTTAATTGAATTTGTTAGAATCTGTGTGTGTGGTTCGTTTTCGCATAACTTCAAAACAACTGTACGTGTTAACTCTTAATTTTGCCTGCAGGTTTGTTATAACAACTTGTTTCAAGTGTCTAATTTCCTTCGTGATATAAGTTTTAACACGACGGTAATCGGCTTTAATTGAATTTGTTAGAATCTGTGTGTGTGGTTCGTTTTCGCATAACTTCAAAACAACTGTACGTGTTAACTCTTAATTTTGCCTGCAGGTTTGTTATAACAACTTATTTCAAGTCTCCAATTTCCTTCGTGATATAAATTTTAACACGGGAGTAATCGGCTTTAATTGAATTTTATAGGAATCGATACATGTGATTCGTTTTCGCATAACTTCAAAACCACTGTACGTGTTAACTCTAAAATTTGCCTGCAGGTTTGTTATAACAACTTGTTTCAAGTCTCCAATTTCGGTCGTGATATAAGTTTTAACACGAGAGTAATCGGCTTTAATTGAATTTCAAGGAATCCATACGTGTGGTTTGTTTTCGCGTAACTTCAAAACCACTGTACGTGTTAACTCTAAATTTTGCCTGCAGGTTTGTTATAACAACTTGTTTCAAGTCTCCAATTTCGGTCGTGATATAAATTTTAACACGGGAATAATCGGCTTTAATTGAATTTTATAGGAATCGATACATGTGATTCGTTTTCGCGTAACTTCAAAACCACTGTACGTGTTAACTCTAAATTTTGCCTGCAGGTTTGTTATAACAACTTGTTTCAAGTCTCCAATTTCGGTCGTGATATAAGTTTTAAGACGACCGTAATCGGCTTTAATTGAATTTGTTAGAATCTGTGTGTGTGGTTCGTTTTCGCATAACTTCAAAATAACTGCACGTGTTAACTCTTAATTTTGCCTGCAGGTTTGTTATAACAACTTGTTTCAAGTCTCCAATTTCCTTCGTGATATAAATTTTAACACGGGAATAATCGGCTTTAATTGAATTTTATAGGAATCGATACATGTGATTCGTTTTCGCGTAACTTCAAAACCACTGTACGTGTTAACTCTAAATTTTGCCTGCAGGTTTGTTATAACAACTTGTTTCAAGTCTCCAATTTCGGTCGTGATATAAGTTTTAACACGACGGTAATCGGCTTTAATTGAATTTGTTAGAATCTGTGTGTGTGGTTCGTTTTCGCATAACTTCAAAACAACTGTACGTGTTAACTCTTAATTTTGCCTGCAGGTTTGTCATAACAACTTGTTTCAAGTCTCCAATTTCGGTAGTGATATAAGTTTTAACACGATAGTAATCGGCTTTAATTGAATTTCTCGAAATCGATACGTGTGGTTCGTTTTCGCATAACTTCAAAACAACTGTACGTGTTAACTCTTAAATTTGCCTGCAGGTTTGTTATAACAACTTGTTTCAAGTCTCCAATTTCCTTCGTGATATAAATTTTAACACGAGAGTAATCGGCTTTAATTGAATTTCAAGGAATCCATACGTGTGGTTTGTTTTCGCGTAACTTCAAAACCACTGTACGTGTTAACTCTAAATTTTGCCTGCAGGTTTGTTATAACAACTTGTTTCAAGTCTCCAATTTCGGTAGTGATATAAGTTTTAACACGACGGTAATCGGCTTTAATTGAATTTGTTAGAATCTGTGTGTGTGGTTCGTTTTCGCATAACTTCAAAACCACTCTACGTGTTAACTCTAAATTTTGCCTGCAGGTTTGTTATAACAACTTGTTTCAAGTCTCCAATTTCGGTAGTGATATAATTTTTAACACGAGAGTAATCGGCTTTAATTGAATTTGTTAGAATCTGTGTGTGTGGTTCGTTTTCGCATAACTTCAAAACAACTGTACGTGTTAACTCTTAATTTTGCCTGCAGGTTTGTTATAACAACTTGTTTCAAGTCTCTAATTTCATTCGTGATATAAATTTTAACACGGGAGTAATCGGCTTTAATTGAATTTTATAGGAATCGATACATGTGATTCGTTTTCGCGTAACTTCAAAACCACTGTACGTGTTAAGTCTAAATTTTGCCTGCAGGTTTGTTATAACAACTTGTTTCAAGTCTCCAATTTCGGTCGTGATATAAGTTTTAACACGACGGTAATCGGCTTTAATTGAATTTGTTAGAATCTGTGTGTGTGGTTCGTTTTCGCATAACTTCAAAACAACTCTACATGTTAACTCTAAATTTTGCCTGCAGGTTTGTTATAACAACTTGTCTCAAGTCTCAAATTTTGGTCGTGAAATAAGTTTTAACACGAGAGTAATCGGCTTTAATTGAATTTGTTAGAATCTGTGTGTGTGGATCGTTTCCGCATAACTTCAAAACAACTGTACGTGTTAACTCTTAATTTTGCCTGCAGGTTTTTCATAACAACTTGTTTCAAGTCTCAAATTTCGGTAGTGATATAAGTTTTAACACGATAGCAATCGGCTTTAATTGAATTTCTCGGAATCGATACGTGTGGTTCGTTTTCGCATAACTTCAAAACAACTGTACGTGTTAACTCTTAAATTTGCCTGCAGGTTTGTTTTAACAACTTGTTTCAAGTCTCCAATTTCCTTCGTGATATAAATTTTAACACGGGAGTAATCGGCTTTAATTGAATTTTATAGGAATCGATACATGTGATTCGTTTTCGCATAACTTCAAAACCACTCTACGTGTTAACTCTAAATTTTGCCTGCAGGTTTGTTATAACAACTTGTTTCAAGTCTCCAATTTCGGTCGTGATATATGTTTTAACACGAGAGTAATCGGCTTTAATTGAATTTGTTAGAATCTGTGTGTGTGGTTCGTTTTCGCATAACTTCAAAACAACTGTACGTGTTAACTATAAATTTTGCCTGCAGGTTTGTTATAACAACTTGTTTCAAGTCTCCAATTTCGGTCGTGATATAAGTTTTAACACGAGAGTAATCGGCTTTAATTGAATTTCTCGGAATCGATACGTGTGGTTTGTTTTCGCGTAACTTCAGAACCACTGTACGTGTTAACTCTAAATTTTGCCTGCAGGTTTGTTATAACAACTTGTTTCAAGTCTCCAATTTCGGTCGTGATATAAGTTTTAACACGAGAGTAATCGGCTTTAATTGAATTTCTCGGAATCGATACGTGTGGTTCGTTTTCGCATAACTTCAATACCACTGTACGTGTCCACTCTTAAATTTGCCTGCAGGTTTGTAATAACAACTTGTTTCAAGTCTTCAATTTCGGTCGTGATATAAGTTTTAACACGAGAGTAATCGGCTTTAATTGAATTTGTCAGAATCAGTATGTGTGGTTTGTTTTCGCGTAACTTCAAAACCACTGTACGTGTTAACTCTAAATTTTGCCTGCAGGTTTGTTATAACAACTTGTTTCAAGTGTCCAATTTCCTTCGTGATATAAGTTTTAACACGACGGTAATCGGCTTTAATTGAATCTGTGTGTGTGGTTCGTTTTCGCATAACTTCAAAACCACTCTACGTGTTAACTCTAAATTTTGCCTGCAGGTTTGTTATAACAACTTGTTTCAAGTCTCCAATTTCGGTCGTGATATAAGTTTTAACACGAGAGTAATCGGCTTTAAATGAATTTCTCGGAATCGATACGTGTGGTTTGTTTTCGCGTAACTTCAAAACCACTGTACGTATTAACTCTAAATTTTGCCTGCAGGTTTGTTATAACAACTTGTTTCAAGTCTCCAATTTCGGTCGTGATATAAGTTTGAACACGAGAGTAATCGGCTTTAATTGAATTTCTCGGAATCGACGTGTGGTTCGTTTTCGCATAACTTCAAAACCACTGTACGTGTCCACTCTTAAATTTGCCTGCAGGTTTGTAATAACAACTTGTTTCAAGTGTCCAATTTCCTTCGTGATATAAGTTTTAACACGACGGTAATCGGCTTTAATTGAATTTGTTAGAATCTGTGTGTGTGGTTCGTTTTCGCATAACTTCAAAACCACTCTACGTGTTAACTCTAAATTTTGCCTGCAGGTTTGTTATAACAACTTGTTTCAAGTCTCCAATTTCGGTCGTGATATAAGTTTGAACACGAGAGTAATCGGCTTTAATTGAATTTCTCGGAATCGATACGTGTGGTTCGTTTTCGCATAACTTCAAAACCACTGTACGTGACCACTCTTAAATTTGCCTGCAGGTTTGTAATAACAACTTGTTTCAAGTCTTCAATTTCGGTCGTGATATAAGTTTTAACACGAGAGTAATCGGCTTTAATTGCATTTGTCAGAATCAGTATGTGTGGTTTGTTTTCGCGTAACTTCAAAACCACTGTACGTGTTAACTCTAAATTTTGCCTGCAGGTTTGTTATAACAACTTGTTTCAAGTGTCTAATTTCCTTCGTGATATAAGTTTTAACACGACGGTAATCGGCTTTAATTGAATTTGTTAGAATCTGTGTGTGTGGTTCGTTTTCGCATAACTTCAAAACAACTGTACGTGTTAACTCTTAATTTTGCCTGCAGGTTTGTTATAACAACTTATTTCAAGTCTCCAATTTCCTTCGTGATATAAATTTTAACACGGGAGTAATCGGCTTTAATTGAATTTTATAGGAATCGATACATGTGATTCGTTTTCGCATAACTTCAAAACCACTGTACGTGTTAACTCTAAAATTTGCCTGCAGGTTTGTTATAACAACTTGTTTCAAGTCTCCAATTTCGGTCGTGATATAAGTTTTAACACGAGAGTAATCGGCTTTAATTGAATTTCAAGGAATCCATACGTGTGGTTTGTTTTCGCGTAACTTCAAAACCACTGTACGTGTTAACTCTAAATTTTGCCTGCAGGTTTGTTATAACAACTTGTTTCAAGTCTCCAATTTCGGTCGTGATATAAATTTTAACACGGGAATAATCGGCTTTAATTGAATTTTATAGGAATCGATACATGTGATTCGTTTTCGCGTAACTTCAAAACCACTGTACGTGTTAACTCTAAATTTTGCCTGCAGGTTTGTTATAACAACTTGTTTCAAGTCTCCAATTTCGGTCGTGATATAAGTTTTAAGACGACCGTAATCGGCTTTAATTGAATTTGTTAGAATCTGTGTGTGTGGTTCGTTTTCGCATAACTTCAAAATAACTGCACGTGTTAACTCTTAATTTTGCCTGCAGGTTTGTTATAACAACTTGTTTCAAGTCTCCAATTTCCTTCGTGATATAAATTTTAACACGGGAATAATCGGCTTTAATTGAATTTTATAGGAATCGATACATGTGATTCGTTTTCGCGTAACTTCAAAACCACTGTACGTGTTAACTCTAAATTTTGCCTGCAGGTTTGTTATAACAACTTGTTTCAAGTCTCCAATTTCGGTCGTGATATAAGTTTTAACACGACGGTAATCGGCTTTAATTGAATTTGTTAGAATCTGTGTGTGTGGTTCGTTTTCGCATAACTTCAAAACAACTGTACGTGTTAACTCTTAATTTTGCCTGCAGGTTTGTCATAACAACTTGTTTCAAGTCTCCAATTTCGGTAGTGATATAAGTTTTAACACGATAGTAATCGGCTTTAATTGAATTTCTCGAAATCGATACGTGTGGTTCGTTTTCGCATAACTTCAAAACAACTGTACGTGTTAACTCTTAAATTTGCCTGCAGGTTTGTTATAACAACTTGTTTCAAGTCTCCAATTTCCTTCGTGATATAAATTTTAACACGAGAGTAATCGGCTTTAATTGAATTTCAAGGAATCCATACGTGTGGTTTGTTTTCGCGTAACTTCAAAACCACTGTACGTGTTAACTCTAAATTTTGCCTGCAGGTTTGTTATAACAACTTGTTTCAAGTCTCCAATTTCCTTCGTGATATAAATTTTAACACGAGAGTAATCGGCTTTAATTGAATTTTATAGGAATCGATACATGTGATTCGTTTTCGCGTAACTTCAAAACCACTGTACGTGTTAACTCTAAATTTTGCCTGCAGGTTTGTTATAACAACTTGTTTCAAGTCTCCAATTTCGGTCGTGATATAAGTTTTAACACGACGGTAATCGGCTTTAATTGAATTTGTTAGAATCTGTGTGTGTGGTTCGTTTTCGCATAACTTCAAAACAACTGTACGTGTTAACTCTTAATTTTGCCTGCAGGTTTGTCATAACAACTTGTTTCAAGTCTCCAATTTCGGTAGTGATATAAGTTTTAACACGATAGTAATCGGCTTTAATTGAATTTCTCGAAATCGATACGTGTGGTTCGTTTTCGCATAACTTCAAAACAACTGTACGTGTTAACTCTTAAATTTGCCTGCAGGTTTGTTATAACAACTTGTTTCAAGTCTCCAATTTCCTTCGTGATATAAATTTTAACACGGGAGTAATCGGCTTTAATTGAATTTTATAGGAATCGATACATGTGATTCGTTTTCGCATCACTTCAAAACCACTGTACGTGTTAACTCTAAATTTTGCCTGCAGGTTTGTTATAACAACTTGTCTCAAGTCTCTAATTTTGGTCGTGAAATAAGTTTTAACACGAGAGTAATCGGCTTCAATTGAATTTGTTACAATCTGTGTGTGTGGTTCGTTTTCGCATAACTTCAAAACAACTGTACGTGTTAACTCTTAATTTTGCCTGCAGGTTTGTTATAACAACTTGTCTCAAGTCTCTAATTTTGGTCGTGAAATAAGTTTTAACACGAGAGTAATCGGCTTCAATTGAATTTGTTACAATCTGTGTGTGTGGTTCGTTTTCGCATAACTTCAAAACAACTGTACGTGTTAACTCTTAATTTTGCCTGCAGGTTTGTCATAACAACTTGTTTCAAGTCTCCAATTTCGGTAGTGATATAAGTTTTAACACGATAGTAATCGGCTTTAATTGAATTTCTCGGAATCGATACGTGTGGTTCGTTTTCGCATAACTCCAAAACAACTGTACGTGTTAACTCTTAAATTTTCCTGCAGGTTTGTTATAACAACTTGTTTCAAGTCTCCAATTTCGGTCTTGATATAAGTTTTAACACGAGAGTAATCGGCTTTAATTGAATTTCTCGGAATCGATACGTGTGGTTCGTTTTCGCATAACTTCAAAACCACTGTACGTGTCAACTCTTAAATTTGCCTGCAGGTTTGTAATAACAACTTGTTTCAAGTCTTTAATTTCGGTCGTGATATAAGTTTTAACACGAGAGTAATCGGCTTTAATTGAATTTGTGAGAATCAGTATGTGTGTTTTGTTTTCGCGTAACTTCAAAACCACTGTACGTGTTAACTCTAAATTTTGCCTGCAGGTTTGTTATAACAACTTGTTTCAAGTGTCCAATTTCCTTCGTGATATAAGTTTTAACACGACGGTAATCGGCTTTAATTGAATTTGTTAGAATCTGTGTGTGTGGTTCGTTTTCGCATAACTTCAAAACAACTGTACGTGTTAACTCTTAATTTTGCCTGCAGGTTTGTTATAACAACTTGTTTCAAGTCTCCAATTTCATTTGTGATATAAATTTTAACACGGGAGTAATCGGCTTTAATTGAATTTTATAGGAATCGATACATGTGATTCGTTTTCGCGTAACTTCAAAACCACTGTACGTGTTAAGTCTAAATTTTGCCTGCAGGTTTGTTATAACAACTTGTTTCAAGTCTCCAATTTCGGTCGTGATATAAGTTTTAACACGACGGTAATCGGCTTTAATTGAATTTGTTAGAATCTGTGTGTGTGGTTCGTTTTCGCATAACTTCAAAACAACTCTACATGTTAACTCTAAATTTTGCCTGCAGGTTTGTTATAACAACTTGTCTCAAGTCTCTAATTTTGGTCGTGAAATAAGTTTTAACACGAGAGTAATCGGCTTTAATTGAATTTGTTAGAATCTGTGTGTGTGGATCGTTTCCGCATAACTTCAAAACAACTGTACGTGTTAACTCTTAATTTTGCCTGCAGGTTTTTCATAACAACTTGTTTCAAGTCTCCAATTTCGGTAGTGATATAAGTTTTAACACGATAGCAATCGGCTTTAATTGAATTTCTCGGAATCGATACGTGTGGTTCGTTTTCGCATAACTTCAAAACAACTGTACGTGTTAACTCTTAAATTTGCCTGCAGGTTTGTTTTAACAACTTGTTTCAAGTCTCCAATTTTCTTCGTGATATAAATTTTAACACGGAAGTAATCGGCTTTAATTGAATTTTATAGGAATCGATACATGTGATTCGTTTTCGCATAACTTCAAAACCACTCTACGTGTTAACTCTAAATTTTGCCTGCAGGTTTGTTATAACAACTTGTTTCAAGTCTCCAATTTCGGTCGTGATATATGTTTTAACACGAGAGTAATCGGCTTTAATTGAATTTGTTAGAATCTGTGTGTGTGGTTCGTTTTCGCATAACTTCAAAACAACTGTACGTGTTAACTATAAATTTTGCCTGCAGGTTTGTTATAACAACTTGTTTCAAGTCTCCAATTTCGGTCGTGATATAAGTTTTAACACGAGAGAAATCGGCTTTAATTGAATTTCTCGGAATCGATACGTGTGGTTTGTTTTCGCGTAACTTCAGAACCACTGTACGTGTTAACTCTAAATTTTGCCTGCAGGTTTGTTATAACAACTTGTTTCAAGTCTCCAATTTCGGTCGTGATATAAGTTTTAACACGAGAGTAATCGGCTTTAATTGAATTTCTCGGAATCGATACGTGTGGTTCGTTTTCGCATAACTTCAATACCACTGTACGTGTCCACTCTTAAATTTGCCTGCAGGTTTGTAATAACAACTTGTTTCAAGTCTTCAATTTCGGTCGTGATATAAGTTTTAACACGAGAGTAATCGGCTTTAATTGAATTTGTCAGAATCAGTATGTGTGGTTTGTTTTCGCTTAACTTCAAAACCACTGTACGTGTTAACTCTAAATTTTGCCTGCAGGTTTGTTATAACAACTTGTTTCAAGTGTCCAATTTCCTTCGTGATATAAGTTTTAACACGACGGTAATCGGCTTTAATTGAATTTGTTAGAATCTGTGTGTGTGGTTCGTTTTCGCATAACTTCAAAACCACTCTACGTGTTAACTCTAAATTTTGCCTGCAGGTTTGTTATAACAACTTGTTTCAAGTCTCCAATTTCGGTCGTGATATAAGTTTTAACACGAGAGTAATCGGCTTTAAATGAATTTCTCGGAATCGATACGTGTGGTTTGTTTTCGCGTAACTTCAAAACCACTGTACGTGTTAACTCTAAATTTTGCCTGCAGGTTTGTTATAACAACTTGTTTCAAGTCTTCAATTTCGGTCGTGATATAAGTTTGAACACGAGAGTAATCGGCTTTAATTGAATTTCTCGGAATCGATACGTGTGGTTCGTTTTCGCATAACTTCAAAACCACTGTACGTGTCCACTCTTAAATTTGCCTGCAGGTTTGTAATAACAACTTGTTTCAAGTGTCCAATTTCCTTCGTGATATAAGTTTTAACACGACGGTAATCGGCTTTAATTGAATTTGTTAGAATCTGTGTGTGTGGTTCGTTTTCGCATAACTTCAAAACCACTCTACGTGTTAACTCTAAATTTTGCCTGCAGGTTTGTTATAACAACTTGTTTCAAGTCTCCAATTTCGGTCGTGATATAAGTTTTAAGACGACCGTAATCGGCTTTAATTGAATTTGTTAGAATCTGTGTGTGTGGTTCGTTTTCGCATAACTTCAAAACCACTGTACGTGTTAACTCTAAATTTTGCCTGCAGGTTTGTTATAACAACTTGTTTCAAGTCTCCAATTTCGGTCGTGATATAAATTTTAACACGGGAATAATCGGCTTTAATTGAATTTTATAGGAATCGATACATGTGATTCGTTTTCGCGTAACTTCAAAACCACTGTACGTGTTAACTCTAAATTTTGCCTGCAGGTTTGTTATAACAACTTGTTTCAAGTCTCCAATTTCGGTCGTGATATAAGTTTTAAGACGACCGTAATCGGCTTTAATTGAATTTGTTAGAATCTGTGTGTGTGGTTCGTTTTCGCATAACTTCAAAATAACTGCACGTGTTAACTCTTAATTTTGCCTGCAGGTTTGTTATAACAACTTGTTTCAAGTCTCCAATTTCCTTCGTGATATAAATTTTAACACGGGAATAATCGGCTTTAATTGAATTTTATAGGAATCGATACATGTGATTCGTTTTCGCGTAACTTCAAAACCACTGTACGTGTTAACTCTAAATTTTGCCTGCAGGTTTGTTATAACAACTTGTTTCAAGTCTCCAATTTCGGTCGTGATATAAGTTTTAACACGACGGTAATCGGCTTTAATTGAATTTGTTAGAATCTGTGTGTGTGGTTCGTTTTCGCATAACTTCAAAACAACTGTACGTGTTAACTCTTAATTTTGCCTGCAGGTTTGTCATAACAACTTGTTTCAAGTCTCCAATTTCGGTAGTGATATAAGTTTTAACACGATAGTAATCGGCTTTAATTGAATTTCTCGAAATCGATACGTGTGGTTCGTTTTCGCATAACTTCAAAACAACTGTACGTGTTAACTCTTAAATTTGCCTGCAGGTTTGTTATAACAACTTGTTTCAAGTCTCCAATTTCCTTCGTGATATAAATTTTAACACGGGAGTAATCGGCTTTAATTGAATTTTATAGGAATCGATACATGTGATTCGTTTTCGCATCACTTCAAAACCACTGTACGTGTTAACTCTAAATTTTGCCTGCAGGTTTGTTATAACAACTTGTCTCAAGTCTCTAATTTTGGTCGTGAAATAAGTTTTAACACGAGAGTAATCGGCTTCAATTGAATTTGTTACAATCTGTGTGTGTGGTTCGTTTTCGCATAACTTCAAAACAACTGTACGTGTTAACTCTTAATTTTGCCTGCAGGTTTGTTATAACAACTTGTCTCAAGTCTCTAATTTTGGTCGTGAAATAAGTTTTAACACGAGAGTAATCGGCTTCAATTGAATTTGTTACAATCTGTGTGTGTGGTTCGTTTTCGCATAACTTCAAAACAACTGTACGTGTTAACTCTTAATTTTGCCTGCAGGTTTGTCATAACAACTTGTTTCAAGTCTCCAATTTCGGTAGTGATATAAGTTTTAACACGATAGTAATCGGCTTTAATTGAATTTCTCGGAATCGATACGTGTGGTTCGTTTTCGCATAACTCCAAAACAACTGTACGTGTTAACTCTTAAATTTTCCTGCAGGTTTGTTATAACAACTTGTTTCAAGTCTCCAATTTCGGTCTTGATATAAGTTTTAACACGAGAGTAATCGGCTTTAATTGAATTTCTCGGAATCGATACGTGTGGTTCGTTTTCGCATAACTTCAAAACCACTGTACGTGTCAACTCTTAAATTTGCCTGCAGGTTTGTAATAACAACTTGTTTCAAGTCTTTAATTTCGGTCGTGATATAAGTTTTAACACGAGAGTAATCGGCTTTAATTGAATTTGTGAGAATCAGTATGTGTGTTTTGTTTTCGCGTAACTTCAAAACCACTGTACGTGTTAACTCTAAATTTTGCCTGCAGGTTTGTTATAACAACTTGTTTCAAGTGTCCAATTTCCTTCGTGATATAAGTTTTAACACGACGGTAATCGGCTTTAATTGAATTTGTTAGAATCTGTGTGTGTGGTTCGTTTTCGCATAACTTCAAAACAACTGTACGTGTTAACTCTTAATTTTGCCTGCAGGTTTGTTATAACAACTTGTTTCAAGTCTCCAATTTCATTCGTGATATAAATTTTAACACGGGAGTAATCGGCTTTAATTGAATTTTATAGGAATCGATACATGTGATTCGTTTTCGCGTAACTTCAAAACCACTGTACGTGTTAAGTCTAAATTTTGCCTGCAGGTTTGTTATAACAACTTGTTTCAAGTCTCCAATTTCGGTCGTGATATAAGTTTTAACACGACGGTAATCGGCTTTAATTGAATTTGTTAGAATCTGTGTGTGTGGTTCGTTTTCGCATAACTTCAAAACAACTCTACATGTTAACTCTAAATTTTGCCTGCAGGTTTGTTATAACAACTTGTCTCAAGTCTCTAATTTTGGTCGTGAAATAAGTTTTAACACGAGAGTAATCGGCTTTAATTGAATTTGTTAGAATCTGTGTGTGTGGATCGTTTCCGCATAACTTCAAAACAACTGTACGTGTTAACTCTTAATTTTGCCTGCAGGTTTTTCATAACAACTTGTTTCAAGTCTCCAATTTCGGTAGTGATATAAGTTTTAACACGATAGCAATCGGCTTTAATTGAATTTCTCGGAATCGATACGTGTGGTTCGTTTTCGCATAACTTCAAAACAACTGTACGTGTTAACTCTTAAATTTGCCTGCAGGTTTGTTTTAACAACTTGTTTCAAGTCTCCAATTTTCTTCGTGATATAAATTTTAACACGGAAGTAATCGGCTTTAATTGAATTTTATAGGAATCGATACATGTGATTCGTTTTCGCATAACTTCAAAACCACTGTACGTGTTAACTCTAAATTTTGCCTGCAGGTTTGTTATAACAACTTGTTTCAAGTGTCTAATTTCCTTCGTGATATAAGTTTTAACACGACGGTAATCGGCTTTAATTGAATTTGTTAGAATCTGTGTGTGTGGTTCGTTTTCGCATAACTTCAAAACAACTGTACGTGTTAACTCTTAATTTTGCCTGCAGGTTTGTTATAACAACTTATTTCAAGTCTCCAATTTCCTTCGTGATATAAATTTTAACACGGGAGTAATCGGCTTTAATTGAATTTTATAGGAATCGATACATGTGATTCGTTTTCGCATAACTTCAAAACCACTGTACGTGTTAACTCTAAAATTTGCCTGCAGGTTTGTTATAACAACTTGTTTCAAGTCTCCAATTTCGGTCGTGATATAAGTTTTAACACGAGAGTAATCGGCTTTAATTGAATTTCAAGGAATCCATACGTGTGGTTTGTTTTCGCGTAACTTCAAAACCACTGTACGTGTTAACTCTAAATTTTGCCTGCAGGTTTGTTATAACAACTTGTTTCAAGTCTCCAATTTCGGTCGTGATATAAATTTTAACACGGGAATAATCGGCTTTAATTGAATTTTATAGGAATCGATACATGTGATTCGTTTTCGCGTAACTTCAAAACCACTGTACGTGTTAACTCTAAATTTTGCCTGCAGGTTTGTTATAACAACTTGTTTCAAGTCTCCAATTTCGGTCGTGATATAAGTTTTAAGACGACCGTAATCGGCTTTAATTGAATTTGTTAGAATCTGTGTGTGTGGTTCGTTTTCGCATAACTTCAAAATAACTGCACGTGTTAACTCTTAATTTTGCCTGCAGGTTTGTTATAACAACTTGTTTCAAGTCTCCAATTTCCTTCGTGATATAAATTTTAACACGGGAATAATCGGCTTTAATTGAATTTTATAGGAATCGATACATGTGATTCGTTTTCGCGTAACTTCAAAACCACTGTACGTGTTAACTCTAAATTTTGCCTGCAGGTTTGTTATAACAACTTGTTTCAAGTCTCCAATTTCGGAAGTGATATAAGTTTTAACACGACGGTAATCGGCTTTAATTGAATTTGTTAGAATCTGTGTGTGTGGTTCGTTTTCGCATAACTTCAAAACAACTGTACGTGTTAACTCTTAATTTTGCCTGCAGGTTTGTCATAACAACTTGTTTCAAGTCTCCAATTTCGGTAGTGATATAAGTTTTAACACGATAGTAATCGGCTTTAATTGAATTTCTCGAAATCGATACGTGTGGTTCGTTTTCGCATAACTTCAAAACAACTGTACGTGTTAACTCTTAAATTTGCCTGCAGGTTTGTTATAACAACTTGTTTCAAGTCTCCAATTTCCTTCGTGATATAAATTTTAACACGAGAGTAATCGGCTTTAATTGAATTTCAAGGAATCCATACGTGTGGTTTGTTTTCGCGTAACTTCAAAACCACTGTACGTGTTAACTCTAAATTTTGCCTGCAGGTTTGTTATAACAACTTGTTTCAAGTCTCCAATTTCCTTCGTGATATAAATTTTAACACGAGAGTAATCGGCTTTAATTGAATTTCAAGGAATCCATACGTGTGGTTTGTTTTCGCGTAACTTCAAAACCACTGTACGTGTTAACTCTAAATTTTGCCTGCAGGTTTGTTATAACAACTTGTTTCAAGTCTCCAATTTCGGTCGTGATATAAGTTTTAAGACGACCGTAATCGGCTTTAATTGAATTTGTTAGAATCTGTGTGTGTGGTTCGTTTTCGCATAACTTCAAAACCACTGTACGTGTTAACTCTAAATTTTGCCTGCAGGTTTGTTATAACAACTTGTTTCAAGTCTCCAATTTCGGTCGTGATATAAATTTTAACACGGGAATAATCGGCTTTAATTGAATTTTATAGGAATCGATACATGTGATTCGTTTTCGCGTAACTTCAAAACCACTGTACGTGTTAACTCTAAATTTTGCCTGCAGGTTTGTTATAACAACTTGTTTCAAGTCTCCAATTTCGGTCGTGATATAAGTTTTAAGACGACCGTAATCGGCTTTAATTGAATTTGTTAGAATCTGTGTGTTGTTCGTTTTCGCATAACTTCAAAATAACTGCACGTGTTAACTCTTAATTTTGCCTGCAGGTTTGTTATAACAACTTGTTTCAAGTCTCCAATTTCCTTCGTGATATAAATTTTAACACGGGAATAATCGGCTTTAATTGAATTTTATAGGAATCGATACATGTGATTCGTTTTCGCGTAACTTCAAAACCACTGTACGTGTTAACTCTAAATTTTGCCTGCAGGTTTGTTATAACAACTTGTTTCAAGTCTCCAATTTCGGTCGTGATATAAGTTTTAACACGACGGTAATCGGCTTTAATTGAATTTGTTAGAATCTGTGTGTGTGGTTCGTTTTCGCATAACTTCAAAACAACTGTACGTGTTAACTCTTAATTTTGCCTGCAGGTTTGTCATAACAACTTGTTTCAAGTCTCCAATTTCGGTAGTGATATAAGTTTTAACACGATAGTAATCGGCTTTAATTGAATTTCTCGAAATCGATACGTGTGGTTCGTTTTCGCGTAACTTCAAAACCACTGTACGTGTTAACTCTAAATTTTGCCTGCAGGTTTGTTATAACAACTTGTTTCAAGTGTCCAATTTCCTTCGTGATATAAGTTTTAACACGACGGTAATCGGCTTTAATTGAATTTGTTAGAATCTGTGTTTGTGGTTCGTTTTCGCATAACTTCAAAACAACTGTACGTGTTAACTCTTAATTTTGCCTGCAGGTTTGTTATAACAACTTGTTTCAAGTCTCCAATTTCATTCGTGATATAAATTTTAACACGGGAGTAATCGGCTTTAATTGAATTTTATAGGAATCGATACATGTGATTCGTTTTCGCGTAACTTCAAAACCACTGTACGTGTTAAGTCTAAATTTTGCCTGCAGGTTTGTTATAACAACTTGTTTCAAGTCTCCAATTTCGGTCGTGATATAAGTTTTAACACGACGGTAATCGGCTTTAATTGAATTTGTTAGAATCTGTGTGTGTGGTTCGTTTTCGCATAACTTCAAAACAACTCTACATGTTAACTCTAAATTTTGCCTGCAGGTTTGTTATAACAACTTGTCTCAAGTCTCTAATTTTGGTCGTGAAATAAGTTTTAACACGAGAGTAATCGGCTTTAATTGAATTTGTTAGAATCTGTGTGTGTGGATCGTTTCCGCATAACTTCAAAACAACTGTACGTGTTAACTCTTAATTTTGCCTGCAGGTTTTTCATAACAACTTGTTTCAAGTCTCCAATTTCGGTAGTGATATAAGTTTTAACACGATAGCAATCGGCTTTAATTGAATTTCTCGGAATCGATACGTGTGGTTCGTTTTCGCATAACTTCAAAACAACTGTACGTGTTAACTCTTAAATTTGCCTGCAGGTTTGTTTTAACAACTTGTTTCAAGTCTCCAATTTTCTTCGTGATATAAATTTTAACACGGAAGTAATCGGCTTTAATTGAATTTTATAGGAATCGATACATGTGATTCGTTTTCGCATAACTTCAAAACCACTGTACGTGTTAACTCTAAATTTTGCCTGCAGGTTTGTTATAACAACTTGTTTCAAGTGTCTAATTTCCTTCGTGATATAAGTTTTAACACGACGGTAATCGGCTTTAATTGAATTTGTTAGAATCTGTGTGTGTGGTTCGTTTTCGCATAACTTCAAAACAACTGTACGTGTTAACTCTTAATTTTGCCTGCAGGTTTGTTATAACAACTTATTTCAAGTCTCCAATTTCCTTCGTGATATAAATTTTAACACGGGAGTAATCGGCTTTAATTGAATTTTATAGGAATCGATACATGTGATTCGTTTTCGCATAACTTCAAAACCACTGTACGTGTTAACTCTAAAATTTGCCTGCAGGTTTGTTATAACAACTTGTTTCAAGTCTCCAATTTCGGTCGTGATATAAGTTTTAACACGAGAGTAATCGGCTTTAATTGAATTTCAAGGAATCCATACGTGTGGTTTGTTTTCGCGTAACTTCAAAACCACTGTACGTGTTAACTCTAAATTTTGCCTGCAGGTTTGTTATAACAACTTGTTTCAAGTCTCCAATTTCGGTCGTGATATAAATTTTAACACGGGAATAATCGGCTTTAATTGAATTTTATAGGAATCGATACATGTGATTCGTTTTCGCGTAACTTCAAAACCACTGTACGTGTTAACTCTAAATTTTGCCTGCAGGTTTGTTATAACAACTTGTTTCAAGTCTCCAATTTCGGTCGTGATATAAGTTTTAAGACGACCGTAATCGGCTTTAATTGAATTTGTTAGAATCTGTGTGTGTGGTTCGTTTTCGCATAACTTCAAAATAACTGCACGTGTTAACTCTTAATTTTGCCTGCAGGTTTGTTATAACAACTTGTTTCAAGTCTCCAATTTCCTTCGTGATATAAATTTTAACACGGGAATAATCGGCTTTAATTGAATTTTATAGGAATCGATACATGTGATTCGTTTTCGCGTAACTTCAAAACCACTGTACGTGTTAACTCTAAATTTTGCCTGCAGGTTTGTTATAACAACTTGTTTCAAGTCTCCAATTTCGGTCGTGATATAAGTTTTAACACGACGGTAATCGGCTTTAATTGAATTTGTTAGAATCTGTGTGTGTGGTTCGTTTTCGCATAACTTCAAAACAACTGTACGTGTTAACTCTTAATTTTGCCTGCAGGTTTGTCATAACAACTTGTTTCAAGTCTCCAATTTCGGTAGTGATATAAGTTTTAACACGATAGTAATCGGCTTTAATTGAATTTCTCGAAATCGATAAGTGTGGTTCGTTTTCGCATAACTTCAAAACAACTGTACGTGTTAACTCTTAAATTTGCCTGCAGGTTTGTTATAACAACTTGTTTCAAGTCTCCAATTTCCTTCGTGATATAAATTTTAACACGAGAGTAATCGGCTTTAATTGAATTTCAAGGAATCCATACGTGTGGTTTGTTTTCGCGTAACTTCAAAACCACTGTACGTGTTAACTCTAAATTTTGCCTGCAGGTTTGTTATAACAACTTGTTTCAAGTCTCCAATTTCCTTCGTGATATAAATTTTAACACGAGAGTAATCGGCTTTAATTGAATTTCAAGGAATCCATACGTGTGGTTTGTTTTCGCGTAACTTCAAAACCACTGTACGTGTTAACTCTAAATTTTGCCTGCAGGTTTGTTATAACAACTTGTTTCAAGTCTCCAATTTCGGTCGTGATATAAGTTTTAAGACGACCGTAATCGGCTTTAATTGAATTTGTTAGAATCTGTGTGTGTGGTTCGTTTTCGCATAACTTCAAAACCACTGTACGTGTTAACTCTAAATTTTGCCTGCAGGTTTGTTATAACAACTTGTTTCAAGTCTCCAATTTCGGTCGTGATATAAATTTTAACACGGGAATAATCGGCTTTAATTGAATTTTATAGGAATCGATACATGTGATTCGTTTTCGCGTAACTTCAAAACCACTGTACGTGTTAACTCTAAATTTTGCCTGCAGGTTTGTTATAACAACTTGTTTCAAGTCTCCAATTTCGGTCGTGATATAAGTTTTAAGACGACCGTAATCGGCTTTAATTGAATTTGTTAGAATCTGTGTGTGTGGTTCGTTTTCGCATAACTTCAAAATAACTGCACGTGTTAACTCTTAATTTTGCCTGCAGGTTTGTTATAACAACTTGTTTCAAGTCTCCAATTTCCTTCGTGATATAAATTTTAACACGGGAATAATCGGCTTTAATTGAATTTTATAGGAATCGATACATGTGATTCGTTTTCGCGTAACTTCAAAACCACTGTACGTGTTAACTCTAAATTTTGCCTGCAGGTTTGTTATAACAACTTGTTTCAAGTCTCCAATTTCGGTCGTGATATAAGTTTTAACACGACGGTAATCGGCTTTAATTGAATTTGTTAGAATCTGTGTGTGTGGTTCGTTTTCGCATAACTTCAAAACAACTGTACGTGTTAACTCTTAATTTTGCCTGCAGGTTTGTCATAACAACTTGTTTCAAGTCTCCAATTTCGGTAGTGATATAAGTTTTAACACGATAGTAATCGGCTTTAATTGAATTTCTCGAAATCGATACGTGTGGTTCGTTTTCGCATAACTTCAAAACAACTGTACGTGTTAACTCTTAAATTTGCCTGCAGGTTTGTTATAACAACTTGTTTCAAGTCTCCAATTTCCTTCGTGATATAAATTTTAACACGGGAGTAATCGGCTTTAATTGAATTTTATAGGAATCGATACATGTGATTCGTTTTCGCATCACTTCAAAACCACTGTACGTGTTAACTCTAAATTTTGCCTGCAGGTTTGTTATAACAACTTGTCTCAAGTCTCTAATTTTGGTCGTGAAATAAGTTTTAACACGAGAGTAATCGGCTTCAATTGAATTTGTTACAATCTGTGTGTGTGGTTCGTTTTCGCATAACTTCAAAACAACTGTACGTGTTAACTCTTAATTTTGCCTGCAGGTTTGTTATAACAACTTGTCTCAAGTCTCTAATTTTGGTCGTGAAATAAGTTTTAACACGAGAGTAATCGGCTTCAATTGAATTTGTTACAATCTGTGTGTGTGGTTCGTTTTCGCATAACTTCAAAACAACTGTACGTGTTAACTCTTAATTTTGCCTGCAGGTTTGTCATAACAACTTGTTTCAAGTCTCCAATTTCGGTCGTGATATAAATTTTAACACGGGAATAATCGGCTTTAATTGAATTTTATAGGAATCGATACATGTGATTCGTTTTCGCGTAACTTCAAAACCACTGTACGTGTTAACTCTAAATTTTGCCTGCAGGTTTGTTATAACAACTTGTTTCACGTCTCCAATTTCGGTCGTGATATAAGTTTTAAGACGACCGTAATCGGCTTTAATTGAATTTGTTAGAATCTGTGTGTGTGGTTCGTTTTCGCATAACTTCAAAATAACTGCACGTGTTAACTCTTAATTTTGCCTGCAGGTTTGTTATAACAACTTGTTTCAAGTCTCCAATTTCCTTCGTGATATAAATTTTAACACGGGAATAATCGGCTTTAATTGAATTTTATAGGAATCGATACATGTGATTCGTTTTCGCGTAACTTCAAAACCACTGTACGTGTTAACTCTAAATTTTGCCTGCAGGTTTGTTATAACAACTTGTTTCAAGTCTCCAATTTCGGTCGTGATATAAGTTTTAACACGACGGTAATCGGCTTTAATTGAATTTGTTAGAATCTGTGTGTGTGGTTCGTTTTCGCATAACTTCAAAACAACTGTACGTGTTAACTCTTAATTTTGCCTGCAGGTTTGTCATAACAACTTGTTTCAAGTCTCCAATTTCGGTAGTGATATAAGTTTTAACACGATAGTAATCGGCTTTAATTGAATTTCTCGAAATCGATACGTGTGGTTCGTTTTCGCATAACTTCAAAACAACTGTACGTGTTAACTCTTAAATTTGCCTGCAGGTTTGTTATAACAACTTGTTTCAAGTCTCCAATTTCCTTCGTGATATAAATTTTAACACGAGAGTAATCGGCTTTAATTGAATTTCAAGGAATCCATACGTGTGGTTTGTTTTCGCGTAACTTCAAAACCACTGTACGTGTTAACTCTAAATTTTGCCTGCAGGTTTGTTATAACAACTTGTTTCAAGTCTCCAATTTCCTTCGTGATATAAATTTTAACACGAGAGTAATCGGCTTTAATTGAATTTCAAGGAATCCATACGTGTGGTTTGTTTTCGCGTAACTTCAAAACCACTGTACGTGTTAACTCTAAATTTTGCCTGCAGGTTTGTTATAACAACTTGTTTCAAGTCTCCAATTTCGGTCGTGATATAAGTTTTAAGACGACCGTAATCGGCTTTAATTGAATTTGTTAGAATCTGTGTGTGTGGTTCGTTTTCGCATAACTTCAAAACCACTGTACGTGTTAACTCTAAATTTTGCCTGCAGGTTTGTTATAACAACTTGTTTCAAGTCTCCAATTTCGGTCGTGATATAAATTTTAACACGGGAATAATCGGCTTTAATTGAATTTTATAGGAATCGATACATGTGATTCGTTTTCGCGTAACTTCAAAACCACTGTACGTGTTAACTCTAAATTTTGCCTGCAGGTTTGTTATAACAACTTGTTTCAAGTCTCCAATTTCGGTCGTGATATAAGTTTTAAGACGACCGTAATCGGCTTTAATTGAATTTGTTAGAATCTGTGTGTGTGGTTCGTTTTCGCATAACTTCAAAATAACTGCACGTGTTAACTCTTAATTTTGCCTGCAGGTTTGTTATAACAACTTGTTTCAAGTCTCCAATTTCCTTCGTGATATAAATTTTAACACGGGAATAATCGGCTTTAATTGAATTTTATAGGAATCGATACATGTGATTCGTTTTCGCGTAACTTCAAAACCACTGTACGTGTTAACTCTAAATTTTGCCTGCAGGTTTGTTATAACAACTTGTTTCAAGTCTCCAATTTCGGTCGTGATATAAGTTTTAACACGACGGTAATCGGCTTTAATTGAATTTGTTAGAATCTGTGTGTGTGGTTCGTTTTCGCATAACTTCAAAACAACTGTACGTGTTAACTCTTAAATTTGCCTGCTGGTTTGTCATAACAACTTGTTTCAAGTCTCCAATTTCGGTAGTGATATAAGTTTTAACACGATAGTAATCGGCTTTAATTGAATTTCTCGAAATCGATACGTGTGGTTCGTTTTCGCATAACTTCAAAACAACTGTACGTGTTAACTCTTAAATTTGCCTGCAGGTTTGTTATAACAACTTGTTTCAAGTCTCCAATTTCCTTTGTGATATAAATTTTAACACGGGAGTAATCGGCTTTAATTGAATTTTATAGGAATCGATACATGTGATTCGTTTTCGCATCACTTCAAAACCACTGTACGTGTTAACTCTAAATTTTGCCTGCAGGTTTGTTATAACAACTTGTCTCAAGTCTCTAATTTTGGTCGTGAAATAAGTTTTAACACGAGAGTAATCGGCTTCAATTGAATTTGTTACAATCTGTGTGTGTGGTTCGTTTTCGCATAACTTCAAAACAACTGTACGTGTTAACTCTTAATTTTGCCTGCAGGTTTGTTATAACAACTTGTCTCAAGTCTCTAATTTTGGTCGTGAAATAAGTTTTAACACGAGAGTAATCGGCTTCAATTGAATTTGTTACAATCTGTGTGTGTGGTTCGTTTTCGCATAACTTCAAAACAACTGTACGTGTTAACTCTTAATTTTGCCTGCAGGTTTGTCATAACAACTTGTTTCAAGTCTCCAATTTCGGTAGTGATATAAGTTTTAACACGATAGTAATCGGCTTTAATTGAATTTCTCGGAATCGATACGTGTGGTTCGTTTTCGCATAACTCCAAAACAACTGTACGTGTTAACTCTTAAATTTTCCTGCAGGTTTGTTATAACAACTTGTTTCAAGTCTCCAATTTCGGTCTTGATATAAGTTTTAACACGAGAGTAATCGGCTTTAATTGAATTTCTCGGAATCGATACGTGTGGTTCGTTTTCGCATAACTTCAAAACCACTGTACGTGTCAACTCTTAAATTTGCCTGCAGGTTTGTAATAACAACTTGTTTCAAGTCTTTAATTTCGGTCGTGATATAAGTTTTAACACGAGAGTAATCGGCTTTAATTGAATTTGTGAGAATCAGTATGTGTGTTTTGTTTTCGCGTAACTTCAAAACCACTGTACGTGTTAACTCTAAATTTTGCCTGCAGGTTTGTTATAACAACTTGTTTCAAGTGTCCAATTTCCTTCGTGATATAAGTTTTAACACGACGGTAATCGGCTTTAATTGAATTTGTTAGAATCTGTGTGTGTGGTTCGTTTTCGCATAACTTCAAAACAACTGTACGTGTTAACTCTTAATTTTGCCTGCAGGTTTGTTATAACAACTTGTTTCAAGTCTCCAATTTCATTCGTGATATAAATTTTAACACGGGAGTAATCGGCTTTAATTGAATTTTATAGGAATCGATACATGTGATTCGTTTTCGCGTAACTTCAAAACCACTGTACGTGTTAAGTCTAAATTTTGCCTGCAGGTTTGTTATAACAACTTGTTTCAAGTCTCCAATTTCGGTCGTGATATAAGTTTTAACACGACGGTAATCGGCTTTAATTGAATTTGTTAGAATCTGTGTGTGTGGTTCGTTTTCGCATAACTTCAAAACAACTCTACATGTTAACTCTAAATTTTGCATGCAGGTTTGTTATAACAACTTGTCTCAAGTCTCTAATTTTGGTCGTGAAATAAGTTTTAACACGAGAGTAATCAGCTTTAATTGAATTTGTTAGAATCTGTGTGTGTGGATCGTTTTCGCATAACTTCAAAACAACTGTACGTGTTAACTCTTAATTTTGCCTGCAGGTTTTTCATAACAACTTGTTTCAAGTCTCCAATTTCGGTAGTGATATAAGTTTTAACACGATAGCAATCGGCTTTAATTGAATTTCTCGGAATCGATACGTGTGGTTCGTTTTCGCATAACTTCAAAACAACTGTACGTGTTAACTCTTAAATTTGCCTGCAGGTTTGTTTTAACAACTTGTTTCAAGTCTCCAATTTTCTTCGTGATATAAATTTTAACACGGAAGTAATCGGCTTTAATTGAATTTTATAGGAATCGATACATGTGATTCGTTTTCGCATAACTTCAAAACCACTCTACGTGTTAACTCTAAATTTTGCCTGCAGGTTTGTTATAACAACTTGTTTCAAGTCTCCAATTTCGGTCGTGATATATGTTTTAACACGAGAGTAATCGGCTTTAATTGAATTTGTTAGAATCTGTGTGTGTGGTTCGTTTTCGCATAACTTCAAAACCACTCTACGTGTTAACTCTAAATTTTGCCTGCAGGTTTGTTATAACAACTTGTTTCAAGTCTCCAATTTCGGTCGTGATATAAGTTTTAACACGAGAGTAATCGGCTTTAAATGAATTTCTCGGAATCGATACGTGTGGTTTGTTTTCGCGTAACTTCAAAACCACTGTACGTGTTAACTCTAAATTTTGCCTGCAGGTTTGTTATAACAACTTGTTTCAAGTCTTCAATTTCGGTCGTGATATAAGTTTGAACACGAGAGTAATCGGCTTTAATTGAATTTCTCGGAATCGATACGTGTGGTTCGTTTTCGCATAACTTCAAAACCACTGTACGTGTCCACTCTTAAATTTGCCTGCAGGTTTGTAATAACAACTTGTTTCAAGTGTCCAATTTCCTTCGTGATATAAGTTTTAACACGACGGTAATCGGCTTTAATTGAATTTGTTAGAATCTGTGTGTGTGGTTCGTTTTCGCATAACTTCAAAACCACTCTACGTGTTAACTCTAAATTTTGCCTGCAGGTTTGTTATAACAACTTGTTTCAAGTCTCCAATTTCGGTCGTGATATAAGTTTGAACACGAGAGTAATCGGCTTTAATTGAATTTCTCGGAATCGATACGTGTGGTTCGTTTTCGCATAACTTCAAAACCACTGTACGTGACCACTCTTAAATTTGCCTGCAGGTTTGTAATAACAACTTGTTTCAAGTCTTCAATTTCGGTCGTGATATAAGTTTTAACACGAGAATAATCGGCTTTAATTGAATTTGTCAGAATCAGTATGTGTGGTTTGTTTTCGCGTAACTTCAAAACCACTGTACGTGTTAACTCTAAATTTTGCCTGCAGGTTTGTTATAACAACTTGTTTCAAGTCTCCAATTTCGGTCGTGATATAAGTTTTAACACGACGGTAATCGGCTTTAATTGAATTTGTTAGAATCTGTGTGTGTGGTTCGTTTTCGCATAACTTCAAAACAACTGTACGTGTTAACTCTTAATTTTGCCTGCAGGTTTGTCATAACAACTTGTTTCAAGTCTCCAATTTCGGTAGTGATATAAGTTTTAACACGATAGTAATCGGCTTTAATTGAATTTCTCGAAATCGATACGTGTGGTTCGTTTTCGCATAACTTCAAAACAACTGTACGTGTTAACTCTTAAATTTGCCTGCAGGTTTGTTATAACAACTTGTTTCAAGTCTCCAATTTCCTTCGTGATATAAATTTTAACACGGGAGTAATCGGCTTTAATTGAATTTTATAGGAATCGATACATGTGATTCGTTTTCGCATAACTTCAAAACCACTGTACGTGTTAACTCTAAATTTTGCCTGCAGGTTTGTTATAACAATTTGTTTCAAGTCTCCAATTTCGGTCGTGATATAAGTTTTAAGACGACCGTAATCGGCTTTAATTGAATTTGTTAGAATCTGTGTGTGTGGTTCGTATTGGCATAACTTCAAAACAACTCTACGTGTTAACTCTAAATTTTGCCTGCAGGTTTGTTATAACAACTTGTTTCAAGTCTCTAATTTCGGTGGTGATATAAGTTTTAACACGAGAGTAATCGGCTTTAATTGAATTTCTCGGAATCGATACGTGTGGTTCGTTTTCGCATAACTTCAAAACCACTGTACGTGTCCACTCTTAAATTTGCCTGCAGGTTTGTAATAACAACTTGTTTCAAGTCTTCAATTTCGGTCGTGATATAAGTTTTAACACGAGAGTAATCGACTTTAATTGAATTTGTCAGAATCAGTATGTGTGGTTTGTTTTCGCGTAACTTCAAAACCACTGTACGTGTTAACTCTAAATTTTGCCTGCAGGGTTGTTATAACAACTTGTTTCAAGAGTCCAATTTCCTTTGTGATATAAGTTTTAACACGTCGGTAATCGGCTTTAATTGAATTTGTTAGAATCTGTGTGTGTGGTTCGTTTTCGCATAACTTCAAAACCACTCTACGTGTTAACTCTAAATTTTGCCTGCAGGTTTGTTATAACAACTTGTTTCAAGTCTCCAAATTCGGTCTTGATATAAGTTTTAACACGAGAGTAATCGGCTTTAATTGAATTTGTTAGAATCTGTGTGTGTGGTTCGTTTTCGCATAACTTTAAAACAACTGTACGTGTTAACTATAAATTTTGCCTGCAGGTTTGTTATAACAACTTGTTTCAAGTCTCCAATTTCGGTCGTGATATATGTTTTAACACGAGAGTAATCGGCTTTAATTGAATTTCTCGGAATCGATACGTGTGGTTTGTTTTCGCGTAACTTCAAAACCACTGTACGTGTTAACTCTAAATTTTGCCTGCAGGTTTGTTATAACAACTTGTTTCAAGTCTCCAATTTCGGTAGTGATATAAGTTTTAACACGAGAGTAATCGGCTTTAATTGTATTTCTCGGAATCGATACGTGTGGTTCGTTTTCGCATAACTTCAAAACCATTGTACGTGTCCACTCTTATATTTGCCTGCAGGTTTGTAATAACAACTTGTTTCAAGTCTTCAATTTCGGTCGTGATATAAGTTTTAACACGAGAGTAATCGGCTTTAATTGAATTTGTCAGAATCAGTATGTGTGGTTTGTTTTCGCGTAACTTCAAAACCACTGTACGTGTTAACTCTAAATTTTGCCTGCAGGTTTGTTATAACAACTTGTTTCAAGTGTCCAATTTCCTTCGTGATATAAGTTTTAACACGACGGTAATCGGCTTTAATTGAATTTCTTAGAATCTGTGTGTGTGGTTCGTTTTCGCATAACTTCAAAACCACTCTAAGTGTTAACTCTAAATTTTGCCTGCAGGTTTGTTATAACAACTTGTTTCAAGTCTCCAATTTCCGTCGTGATATAAGTTTTAACACGAGAGTAATCGGCTTTAATTGAATTTGTTAGAATCTGTGTGTGTGGTTCGTTTTCGCATAACTTCAAAACAACTGTCCGTGTTAACTATAAATTTTGCCTGCAGGTTTGTTATAACAACTTGTTTCAAGTCTCCAATTTCAGTCGTGATATAAGTTTTAACACGAGAGTAATCGGCTTTAATTGAATTTCTCGGAATCGATACGTGTGGTTCGTTTTCGCATAACTTCAAAACCACTGTACGTGTCAACTCTTAAATTTGCCTGCAGGTTTGTAATAACAACTTGTTTCAAGTCTCTAATTTCCTTCGTGATATAAGTTTTAACACGACGGTAATCGGCTTTAATTGAATTTGTTAGAATCTGTGTGTGTGGTTCGTTTTCGCATAACTTCAAAACAACTGTACGTGTTAACTCTTAAATTTGCCTGCAGGTTTGTTATAACAAGTTGTTTCAAGTCTCCAATTTCCTTCGTGATATAAATTTTAACACGGGAGTAATCGGCTTTAATTAAATTTTATAGGAATCGATACATGTGATTCGTTTTCGCATAACTTCAAAACCACTGTACGTGTTAACTCTAAAATTTGCCTGCAGGTTTGTTATAACAACTTGTTTCAAGTCTCCAATTTCGGTCGTGATATAAGTTTTAACACGAGAGTAATCGGATTTAATTGAATTTCTCGGAATCCATACGTGTGGTTTGTTTTCGCATATCTTCAAAACCACTGTACGTGTTAACTCTAAATTTTGCCTGCAGGTTTGTTATAACAATTTGTTTCAAGTCTCCAATTTCGGTCGTGATATAAGTTTTAAGACGACCGTAATCGGCTTTAATTGAATTTGTTAGAATCTGTGTGTGTGGTTCGTTTTCGCATAACTTCAAAACAACTCTACGTGTTAACTCTAAATTTTGCCTGCAGGTTTGTTATAACAACTTGTTTCAAGTCTCCAATTTCGGTCGTGATATAAGTTTTAACACGAGAGTAATCGGCTTTAATTGAATTTCTCGGAATCGATACGTGTGGTTCGTTTTCGCATAACTTCAAAACCACTGTACGTGTCCACTCTTAAATTTGCCTGCAGGTTTGTAATAACAACTTGTTTCAAGTCTTCAATTTCGGTCGTGATATAAGTTTTAACACGAGAGTACTCGACTTTAATTGAATTTGTCAGAATCAGTATGTGTGGTTTGTTTTCGCGTAACTTCAAAACAACTGTACGTGTTAACTCTTAAATTTGCCTGCAGGTTTGTTATAACAATTTGTTTCAAGTCTCCAATTTCGGTCGTGATATAAGTTTTAAGACGACCGTAATCGGCTTTAATTGAATTTGTTAGAATCTGTGTGTGTGGTTCGTTTTCGCATAACTTCAAAATAACTGCACGTGTTAACTCTTAATTTTGCCTGCAGGTTTGTTATAACAACTTGTTTCAAGTCTCCAATTTCCTTCGTGATATAAATTTTAACACGGGAATAATCGGCTTTAATTGAATTTTATAGGAATCGATACATGTGATTCGTTTTCGCGTAACTTCAAAACCACTGTACGTGTTAACTCTAAATTTTGCCTGCAGGTTTGTTATAACAACTTGTTTCAAGTCTCCAATTTCGGTCGTGATATAAGTTTTAACACGACGGTAATCGGCTTTAATTGAATTTGTTAGAATCTGTGTGTGTGGTTCGTTTTCCCATAACTTCAAAACAACTGTACGTGTTAACTCTTAATTTTGCCTGCAGGTTTGTCATAACAACTTGTTTCAAGTCTCCAATTTCGGTAGTGATATAAGTTTTAACACGATAGTAATCGGCTTTAATTGAATTTCTCGAAATCGATACGTGTGGTTCGTTTTCGCATAACTTCAAAACAACTGTACGTGTTAACTCTTAAATTTGCCTGCAGGTTTGTTATAACAACTTGTTTCAAGTCTCCAATTTCCTTCGTGATATAAATTTTAACACGGGAGTAATCGGCTTTAATTGAATTTTATAGGAATCGATACATGTGATTCGTTTTCGCATAACTTCAAAACCACTGTACGTGTTAACTCTAAAATTTGCCTGCAGGTTTGTTATAACAACTTGTTTCAAGTCTCCAATTTCGGTCGTGATATAAGTTTTAACACGAGAGTAATCGGATTTAATTGAATTTCTCGGAATCCATACGTGTGGTTTGTTTTCGCGTAACTTCAAAACCACTGTACGTGTTAACTCTAAATTTTGCCTGCAGGTTTGTTATAACAATTTGTTTCAAGTCTCCAATTTCGGTCGTGATATAAGTTTTAAGACGACCGTAATCGGCTTTAATTGAATTTGTTAGAATCTGTGTGTGTGGTTCGTATTGGCATAACTTCAAAACCACTGTACGTGTTAACTCTAAATTTTGCCTGCAGGTTTGTTATAACAATTTGTTTCAAGTCTCCAATTTCGGTCGTGATATAAGTTTTAAGACGACCGTAATCGGCTTTAATTGAATTTGTTAGAATCTGTGTGTGTGGTTCGTTTTCGCATAACTTCAAAATAACTGCACGTGTTAACTCTTAATTTTGCCTGCAGGTTTGTTATAACAACTTGTTTCAAGTCTCCAATTTCCTTCGTGATATAAATTTTAACACGGGAATAATCGGCTTTAATTGAATTTTATAGGAATCGATACATGTGATTCGTTTTCGCGTAACTTCAAAACCACTGTACGTGTTAACTCTAAATTTTGCCTGCAGGTTTGTTATAACAACTTGTTTCAAGTCTCCAATTTCGGTCGTGATATAAGTTTTAACACGACGGTAATCGGCTTTAATTGAATTTGTTAGAATCTGTGTGTGTGGTTCGTTTTCGCATAACTTCAAAACAACTGTACGTGTTAACTCTTAAATTTGCCTGCTGGTTTGTCATAACAACTTGTTTCAAGTCTCCAATTTCGGTAGTGATATAAGTTTTAACACGATAGTAATCGGCTTTAATTGAATTTCTCGAAATCGATACGTGTGGTTCGTTTTCGCATAACTTCAAAACAACTGTACGTGTTAACTCTTAAATTTGCCTGCAGGTTTGTTATAACAACTTGTTTCAAGTCTCCAATTTCCTTTGTGATATAAATTTTAACACGGGAGTAATCGGCTTTAATTGAATTTTATAGGAATCGATACATGTGATTCGTTTTCGCATCACTTCAAAACCACTGTACGTGTTAACTCTAAATTTTGCCTGCAGGTTTGTTATAACAACTTGTCTCAAGTCTCTAATTTTGGTCGTGAAATAAGTTTTAACACGAGAGTAATCGGCTTCAATTGAATTTGTTACAATCTGTGTGTGTGGTTCGTTTTCGCATAACTTCAAAACAACTGTACGTGTTAACTCTTAATTTTGCCTGCAGGTTTGTTATAACAACTTGTCTCAAGTCTCTAATTTTGGTCGTGAAATAAGTTTTAACACGAGAGTAATCGGCTTCAATTGAATTTGTTACAATCTGTGTGTGTGGTTCGTTTTCGCATAACTTCAAAACAACTGTACGTGTTAACTCTTAATTTTGCCTGCAGGTTTGTCATAACAACTTGTTTCAAGTCTCCAATTTCGGTAGTGATATAAGTTTTAACACGATAGTAATCGGCTTTAATTGAATTTCTCGGAATCGATACGTGTGGTTCGTTTTCGCATAACTCCAAAACAACTGTACGTGTTAACTCTTAAATTTTCCTGCAGGTTTGTTATAACAACTTGTTTCAAGTCTCCAATTTCGGTCTTGATATAAGTTTTAACACGAGAGTAATCGGCTTTAATTGAATTTCTCGGAATCGATACGTGTGGTTCGTTTTCGCATAACTTCAAAACCACTGTACGTGTCAACTCTTAAATTTGCCTGCAGGTTTGTAATAACAACTTGTTTCAAGTCTTTAATTTCGGTCGTGATATAAGTTTTAACACGAGAGTAATCGGCTTTAATTGAATTTGTGAGAATCAGTATGTGTGTTTTGTTTTCGCGTAACTTCAAAACCACTGTACGTGTTAACTCTAAATTTTGCCTGCAGGTTTGTTATAACAACTTGTTTCAAGTGTCCAATTTCCTTCGTGATATAAGTTTTAACACGACGGTAATCGGCTTTAATTGAATTTGTTAGAATCTGTGTGTGTGGTTCGTTTTCGCATAACTTCAAAACAACTGTACGTGTTAACTCTTAATTTTGCCTGCAGGTTTGTTATAACAACTTGTTTCAAGTCTCCAATTTCATTCGTGATATAAATTTTAACACGGGAGTAATCGGCTTTAATTGAATTTTATAGGAATCGATACATGTGATTCGTTTTCGCGTAACTTCAAAACCACTGTACGTGTTAAGTCTAAATTTTGCCTGCAGGTTTGTTATAACAACTTGTTTCAAGTCTCCAATTTCGGTCGTGATATAAGTTTTAACACGACGGTAATCGGCTTTAATTGAATTTGTTAGAATCTGTGTGTGTGGTTCGTTTTCGCATAACTTCAAAACAACTCTACATGTTAACTCTAAATTTTGCATGCAGGTTTGTTATAACAACTTGTCTCAAGTCTCTAATTTTGGTCGTGAAATAAGTTTTAACACGAGAGTAATCAGCTTTAATTGAATTTGTTAGAATCTGTGTGTGTGGATCGTTTTCGCATAACTTCAAAACAACTGTACGTGTTAACTCTTAATTTTGCCTGCAGGTTTTTCATAACAACTTGTTTCAAGTCTCCAATTTCGGTAGTGATATAAGTTTTAACACGATAGCAATCGGCTTTAATTGAATTTCTCGGAATCGATACGTGTGGTTCGTTTTCGCATAACTTCAAAACAACTGTACGTGTTAACTCTTAAATTTGCCTGCAGGTTTGTTTTAACAACTTGTTTCAAGTCTCCAATTTTCTTCGTGATATAAATTTTAACACGGAAGTAATCGGCTTTAATTGAATTTTATAGGAATCGATACATGTGATTCGTTTTCGCATAACTTCAAAACCACTCTACGTGTTAACTCTAAATTTTGCCTGCAGGTTTGTTATAACAACTTGTTTCAAGTCTCCAATTTCGGTCGTGATATATGTTTTAACACGAGAGTAATCGGCTTTAATTGAATTTGTTAGAATCTGTGTGTGTGGTTCGTTTTCGCATAACTTCAAAACCACTCTACGTGTTAACTCTAAATTTTGCCTGCAGGTTTGTTATAACAACTTGTTTCAAGTCTCCAATTTCGGTCGTGATATAAGTTTTAACACGAGAGTAATCGGCTTTAAATGAATTTCTCGGAATCGATACGTGTGGTTTGTTTTCGCGTAACTTCAAAACCACTGTACGTGTTAACTCTAAATTTTGCCTGCAGGTTTGTTATAACAACTTGTTTCAAGTCTTCAATTTCGGTCGTGATATAAGTTTGAACACGAGAGTAATCGGCTTTAATTGAATTTCTCGGAATCGATACGTGTGGTTCGTTTTCGCATAACTTCAAAACCACTGTACGTGTCCACTCTTAAATTTGCCTGCAGGTTTGTAATAACAACTTGTTTCAAGTGTCCAATTTCCTTCGTGATATAAGTTTTAACACGACGGTAATCGGCTTTAATTGAATTTGTTAGAATCTGTGTGTGTGGTTCGTTTTCGCATAACTTCAAAACCACTCTACGTGTTAACTCTAAATTTTGCCTGCAGGTTTGTTATAACAACTTGTTTCAAGTCTCCAATTTCGGTCGTGATATAAGTTTGAACACGAGAGTAATCGGCTTTAATTGAATTTCTCGGAATCGATACGTGTGGTTCGTTTTCGCATAACTTCAAAACCACTGTACGTGACCACTCTTAAATTTGCCTGCAGGTTTGTAATAACAACTTGTTTCAAGTCTTCAATTTCGGTCGTGATATAAGTTTTAACACGAGAATAATCGGCTTTAATTGAATTTGTCAGAATCAGTATGTGTGGTTTGTTTTCGCGTAACTTCAAAACCACTGTACGTGTTAACTCTAAATTTTGCCTGCAGGTTTGTTATAACAACTTGTTTCAAGTCTCCAATTTCGGTCGTGATATAAGTTTTAACACGACGGTAATCGGCTTTAATTGAATTTGTTAGAATCTGTGTGTGTGGTTCGTTTTCGCATAACTTCAAAACAACTGTACGTGTTAACTCTTAATTTTGCCTGCAGGTTTGTCATAACAACTTGTTTCAAGTCTCCAATTTCGGTAGTGATATAAGTTTTAACACGATAGTAATCGGCTTTAATTGAATTTCTCGAAATCGATACGTGTGGTTCGTTTTCGCATAACTTCAAAACAACTGTACGTGTTAACTCTTAAATTTGCCTGCAGGTTTGTTATAACAACTTGTTTCAAGTCTCCAATTTCCTTCGTGATATAAATTTTAACACGGGAGTAATCGGCTTTAATTGAATTTTATAGGAATCGATACATGTGATTCGTTTTCGCATAACTTCAAAACCACTGTACGTGTTAACTCTAAATTTTGCCTGCAGGTTTGTTATAACAATTTGTTTCAAGTCTCCAATTTCGGTCGTGATATAAGTTTTAAGACGACCGTAATCGGCTTTAATTGAATTTGTTAGAATCTGTGTGTGTGGTTCGTATTGGCATAACTTCAAAACAACTCTACGTGTTAACTCTAAATTTTGCCTGCAGGTTTGTTATAACAACTTGTTTCAAGTCTCTAATTTCGGTGGTGATATAAGTTTTAACACGAGAGTAATCGGCTTTAATTGAATTTCTCGGAATCGATACGTGTGGTTCGTTTTCGCATAACTTCAAAACCACTGTACGTGTCCACTCTTAAATTTGCCTGCAGGTTTGTAATAACAACTTGTTTCAAGTCTTCAATTTCGGTCGTGATATAAGTTTTAACACGAGAGTAATCGACTTTAATTGAATTTGTCAGAATCAGTATGTGTGGTTTGTTTTCGCGTAACTTCAAAACCACTGTACGTGTTAACTCTAAATTTTGCCTGCAGGGTTGTTATAACAACTTGTTTCAAGAGTCCAATTTCCTTTGTGATATAAGTTTTAACACGTCGGTAATCGGCTTTAATTGAATTTGTTAGAATCTGTGTGTGTGGTTCGTTTTCGCATAACTTCAAAACCACTCTACGTGTTAACTCTAAATTTTGCCTGCAGGTTTGTTATAACAACTTGTTTCAAGTCTCCAAATTCGGTCTTGATATAAGTTTTAACACGAGAGTAATCGGCTTTAATTGAATTTGTTAGAATCTGTGTGTGTGGTTCGTTTTCGCATAACTTTAAAACAACTGTACGTGTTAACTATAAATTTTGCCTGCAGGTTTGTTATAACAACTTGTTTCAAGTCTCCAATTTCGGTCGTGATATATGTTTTAACACGAGAGTAATCGGCTTTAATTGAATTTCTCGGAATCGATACGTGTGGTTTGTTTTCGCGTAACTTCAAAACCACTGTACGTGTTAACTCTAAATTTTGCCTGCAGGTTTGTTATAACAACTTGTTTCAAGTCTCCAATTTCGGTAGTGATATAAGTTTTAACACGAGAGTAATCGGCTTTAATTGTATTTCTCGGAATCGATACGTGTGGTTCGTTTTCGCATAACTTCAAAACCATTGTACGTGTCCACTCTTATATTTGCCTGCAGGTTTGTAATAACAACTTGTTTCAAGTCTTCAATTTCGGTCGTGATATAAGTTTTAACACGAGAGTAATCGGCTTTAATTGAATTTGTCAGAATCAGTATGTGTGGTTTGTTTTCGCGTAACTTCAAAACCACTGTACGTGTTAACTCTAAATTTTGCCTGCAGGTTTGTTATAACAACTTGTTTCAAGTGTCCAATTTCCTTCGTGATATAAGTTTTAACACGACGGTAATCGGCTTTAATTGAATTTCTTAGAATCTGTGTGTGTGGTTCGTTTTCGCATAACTTCAAAACCACTCTAAGTGTTAACTCTAAATTTTGCCTGCAGGTTTGTTATAACAACTTGTTTCAAGTCTCCAATTTCCGTCGTGATATAAGTTTTAACACGAGAGTAATCGGCTTTAATTGAATTTGTTAGAATCTGTGTGTGTGGTTCGTTTTCGCATAACTTCAAAACAACTGTCCGTGTTAACTATAAATTTTGCCTGCAGGTTTGTTATAACAACTTGTTTCAAGTCTCCAATTTCAGTCGTGATATAAGTTTTAACACGAGAGTAATCGGCTTTAATTGAATTTCTCGGAATCGATACGTGTGGTTCGTTTTCGCATAACTTCAAAACCACTGTACGTGTCAACTCTTAAATTTGCCTGCAGGTTTGTAATAACAACTTGTTTCAAGTCTCTAATTTCCTTCGTGATATAAGTTTTAACACGACGGTAATCGGCTTTAATTGAATTTGTTAGAATCTGTGTGTGTGGTTCGTTTTCGCATAACTTCAAAACAACTGTACGTGTTAACTCTTAAATTTGCCTGCAGGTTTGTTATAACAAGTTGTTTCAAGTCTCCAATTTCCTTCGTGATATAAATTTTAACACGGGAGTAATCGGCTTTAATTAAATTTTATAGGAATCGATACATGTGATTCGTTTTCGCATAACTTCAAAACCACTGTACGTGTTAACTCTAAAATTTGCCTGCAGGTTTGTTATAACAACTTGTTTCAAGTCTCCAATTTCGGTCGTGATATAAGTTTTAACACGAGAGTAATCGGATTTAATTGAATTTCTCGGAATCCATACGTGTGGTTTGTTTTCGCATATCTTCAAAACCACTGTACGTGTTAACTCTAAATTTTGCCTGCAGGTTTGTTATAACAATTTGTTTCAAGTCTCCAATTTCGGTCGTGATATAAGTTTTAAGACGACCGTAATCGGCTTTAATTGAATTTGTTAGAATCTGTGTGTGTGGTTCGTTTTCGCATAACTTCAAAACAACTCTACGTGTTAACTCTAAATTTTGCCTGCAGGTTTGTTATAACAACTTGTTTCAAGTCTCCAATTTCGGTCGTGATATAAGTTTTAACACGAGAGTAATCGGCTTTAATTGAATTTCTCGGAATCGATACGTGTGGTTCGTTTTCGCATAACTTCAAAACCACTGTACGTGTCCACTCTTAAATTTGCCTGCAGGTTTGTAATAACAACTTGTTTCAAGTCTTCAATTTCGGTCGTGATATAAGTTTTAACACGAGAGTACTCGACTTTAATTGAATTTGTCAGAATCAGTATGTGTGGTTTGTTTTCGCGTAACTTCAAAACCACTGTACGTGTTAACTCTAAATTTTGCCTGCAGGTTTGTTATAACAACTTGTTTCAAGTGTCTAATTTCCTTCGTGATATAAGTTTTAACACGACGGTAATCGGCTTTAATTGAATTTGTTAGAATCTGTGTGTGTGGTTCGTTTTCGCATAACTTCAAAACAACTGTACGTGTTAACTCTTAATTTTGCCTGCAGGTTTGTTATAACAACTTATTTCAAGTCTCCAATTTCCTTCGTGATATAAATTTTAACACGGGAGTAATCGGCTTTAATTGAATTTTATAGGAATCGATACATGTGATTCGTTTTCGCATAACTTCAAAACCACTGTACGTGTTAACTCTAAAATTTGCCTGCAGGTTTGTTATAACAACTTGTTTCAAGTCTCCAATTTCGGTCGTGATATAAGTTTTAACACGAGAGTAATCGGCTTTAATTGAATTTCAAGGAATCCATACGTGTGGTTTGTTTTCGCGTAACTTCAAAACCACTGTACGTGTTAACTCTAAATTTTGCCTGCAGGTTTGTTATAACAACTTGTTTCAAGTCTCCAATTTCGGTCGTGATATAAGTTTTAAGACGACCGTAATCGGCTTTAATTGAATTTGTTAGAATCTGTGTGTGTGGTTCGTTTTCGCATAACTTCAAAATAACTGCACGTGTTAACTCTTAATTTTGCCTGCAGGTTTGTTATAACAACTTGTTTCAAGTCTCCAATTTCCTTCGTGATATAAATTTTAACACGGGAATAATCGGCTTTAATTGAATTTTATAGGAATCGATACATGTGATTCGTTTTCGCGTAACTTCAAAACCACTGTACGTGTTAACTCTAAATTTTGCCTGCAGGTTTGTTATAACAACTTGTTTCAAGTCTCCAATTTCGGTCGTGATATAAGTTTTAACACGACGGTAATCGGCTTTAATTGAATTTGTTAGAATCTGTGTGTGTGGTTCGTTTTCCCATAACTTCAAAACAACTGTACGTGTTAACTCTTAATTTTGCCTGCAGGTTTGTCATAACAACTTGTTTCAAGTCTCCAATTTCGGTAGTGATATAAGTTTTAACACGATAGTAATCGGCTTTAATTGAATTTCTCGAAATCGATACGTGTGGTTCGTTTTCGCATAACTTCAAAACAACTGTACGTGTTAACTCTTAAATTTGCCTGCAGGTTTGTTATAACAACTTGTTTCAAGTCTCCAATTTCCTTCGTGATATAAATTTTAACACGGGAGTAATCGGCTTTAATTGAATTTTATAGGAATCGATACATGTGATTCGTTTTCGCATAACTTCAAAACCACTGTACGTGTTAACTCTAAAATTTGCCTGCAGGTTTGTTATAACAACTTGTTTCAAGTCTCCAATTTCGGTCGTGATATAAGTTTTAACACGAGAGTAATCGGATTTAATTGAATTTCTCGGAATCCATACGTGTGGTTTGTTTTCGCGTAACTTCAAAACCACTGTACGTGTTAACTCTAAATTTTGCCTGCAGGTTTGTTATAACAATTTGTTTCAAGTCTCCAATTTCGGTCGTGATATAAGTTTTAAGACGACCGTAATCGGCTTTAATTGAATTTGTTAGAATCTGTGTGTGTGGTTCGTATTGGCATAACTTCAAAACAACTCTACGTGTTAACTCTAAATTTTGCCTGCAGGTTTGTTATAACAACTTGTTTCAAGTCTCTAATTTCGGTGGTGATATAAGTTTTAACACGAGAGTAATCGGCTTTAATTGAATTTCTCGGAATCGATACGTGTGGTTCGTTTTCGCATAACTTCAAAACCACTGTACGTGTCCACTCTTAAATTTGCCTGCAGGTTTGTAATAACAACTTGTTTCAAGTCTTCAATTTCGGTCGTGATATAAGTTTTAACACGAGAGTAATCGACTTTAATTGAATTTGTCAGAATCAGTATGTGTGGTTTGTTTTCGCGTAACTTCAAAACCACTGTACGTGTTAACTCTAAATTTTGCCTGCAGGGTTGTTATAACAACTTGTTTCAAGAGTCCAATTTCCTTTGTGATATAAGTTTTAACACGTCGGTAATCGGCTTTAATTGAATTTGTTAGAATCTGTGTGTGTGGTTCGTTTTCGCATAACTTCAAAACCACTCTACGTGTTAACTCTAAATTTTGCCTGCAGGTTTGTTATAACAACTTGTTTCAAGTCTCCAAATTCGGTCTTGATATAAGTTTTAACACGAGAGTAATCGGCTTTAATTGAATTTGTTAGAATCTGTGTGTGTGGTTCGTTTTCGCATAACTTTAAAACAACTGTACGTGTTAACTATAAATTTTGCCTGCAGGTTTGTTATAACAACTTGTTTCAAGTCTCCAATTTCGGTCGTGATATATGTTTTAACACGAGAGTAATCGGCTTTAATTGAATTTGTCGGAATCGATACGTGTGGTTTGTTTTCGCGTAACTTCAAAACCACTGTACGTGTTAACTCTAAATTTTGCCTGCAGGTTTGTTATAACAACTTGTTTCAAGTCTCCAATTTCGGTAGTGATATAAGTTTTAACACGAGAGTAATCGGCTTTAATTGTATTTCTCGGAATCGATACGTGTGGTTCGTTTTCGCATAACTTCAAAACCACTGTACGTGTCCACTCTTATATTTGCCTGCAGGTTTGTAATAACAACTTGTTTCAAGTCTTCAATTTCGGTCGTGATATAAGTTTTAACACGAGAGTAATCGGCTTTAATTGAATTTGTCAGAATCAGTATGTGTGGTTTGTTTTCGCGTAACTTCAAAACCACTGTACGTGTTAACTCTAAATTTTGCCTGCAGGTTTGTTATAACAACTTGTTTCAAGTGTCCAATTTCCTTCGTGATATAAGTTTTAACACGACGGTAATCGGCTTTAATTGAATTTCTTAGAATCTGTGTGTGTGGTTCGTTTTCGCATAACTTCAAAACCACTCTAAGTGTTAACTCTAAATTTTGCCTGCAGGTTTGTTATAACAACTTGTTTCAAGTCTCCAATTTCGGTCGTGATATAAGTTTTAACACGAGAGTAATCGGCTTTAATTGAATTTGTTAGAATCTGTGTGTGTGGTTCGTTTTCGCATAACTTCAAAACAACTGTACGTGTTAACTATAAATTTTGCCTGCAGGTTTGTTATAACAACTTGTTTCAAGTCTCCAATTTCGGTCGTGATATAAGTTTTAACACGAGAGTAATCGGCTTTAAATGAATTTCTCGGAATCGATACGTGTGGTTTGTTTTCGCGTAACTTCAAAACCACTGTACGTGCTAACTCTAAATTTTGCCTGCAGGTTTGTTATAACAACTTGTTTCAAGTCTCCAATTTCAGTCGTGATATAAGTTTTAACACGACGGTAATCGGCTTTAATTGAATTTGTTAGAATCTGTGTGTGTGGTTCGTTTTCGCATAACTTCAAAACCACTGTACGTGTCAACTCTTAAATTTGCCTGCAGGTTTGTTATAACAACTTGTTTCAAGTCTCCAATTTCAGTCGTGATATAAGTTTTAACACGAGAGTAATCGGCTTTAATTGAATTTCTCGGAATCGATACGTGTGGTTCGTTTTCGCATAACTTCAAAACCACTGTACGTGTCAACTCTTAAATTTGCCTGCAGGTTTGTAATAACAACTTGTTTCAAGTCTCCAATTTCCTTCGTGATATAAGTTTTAACACGACGGTAATCGGCTTTAATTGAATTTGTTAGAATCTGTGTGTGTGGTTCGTTTTCGCATAACTTCAAAACAACTGTACGTGTTAACTCTTAAATTTGCCTGCAGGTTTGTTATAACAAGTTGTTTCAAGTCTCCAATTTCCTTCGTGATATAAATTTTAACACGGGAGTAATCGGCTTTAATTGAATTTTATAGGAATCGATACATGTGATTCGTTTTCGCATAACTTCAAAACCACTGTACGTGTTAACTCTAAAATTTGCCTGCAGGTTTGTTATAACAACTTGTTTCAAGTCTCCAATTTCGGTCGTGATATAAGTTTTAACACTAGAGTAATCGGATTTAATTGAATTTCTCGGAATCCATACGTGTGGTTTGTTTTCGCATATCTTCAAAACCACTGTACGTGTTAACTCTAAATTTTGCCTGCAGGTTTGTTATAACAATTTGTTTCAAGTCTCCAATTTCGGTCGTGATATAAGTTTTAAGACGACCGTAATCGGCTTTAATTGAATTTGTTAGAATCTGTGTGTGTGGTTCGTTTTCGCATAACTTCAAAACAACTCTACGTGTTAACTCTAAATTTTGCCTGCAGGTTTGTTATAACAACTTGTTTCAAGTCTCCAATTTCGGTCTTGATATAAGTTTTAACACGAGAGTAATCGGCTTTAATTGAATTTCTCGGAATCGATACGTGTGGTTCGTTTTCGCATAACTTCAAAACCACTGTACGTGTCCACTCTTAAATTTGCCTGCAGGTTTGTAATAACAACTTGTTTCAAGTCTTCAATTTCGGTCGTGATATAAGTTTTAACACGAGAGTACTCGACTTTAATTGAATTTGTTAGAATCAGTATGTGTGGTTTGTTTTCGCGTAACTTCAAAACCACTGTACGTGTTAACTCTAAATTTTGCCTGCAGGTTTGTTATAACAACTTGTTTCAAGTGTCCAATTTCCTTTGTGATATAAGTTTTAACACCTCGGTAATCGGCTTTAATTGAATTTGTTAGAATCTGTGTGTGTGGTTCGTTTTCGCATAACTTCAAAACCACTGTACGTGTCAACTCTTAAATTTGCCTGCAGGTATGTAATAACAACTTGTTTCAAGTCTTCAGTTTCGGTCGTGATATAAGTTTTAACACGAGAGTAATCGGCTTTAATTGAATTTGTGAGAATCAGTATGTGTGGTTTGTTTTCGCGTAACTTCAAAACCAATGTACGTGTTAACTCTAAATTTTGCCTGCAGGTTTGTTATAACAACTTGTTTCAAGTGTCCAATTTCCTTCGTGATATAAGTTTTAACACGACGGTAATCGGCTTTAATTGAATTTGTTAGAATCTGTGTGTGTGGTTCGTTTTCGCATAACTTCAAAACCACTGTACGTGTTAACTCTAGAATTTGCCTGCAGGTTTGTTATAACAACTTGTTTCAAGTCTCCAATTTCGGTCGTAATATAAGTTTTAACACGACGGTAATCGGCTTTAATTGAATTTGTTAGAATCTGTGTGTGTGGTTCGTTTTCGCATAACTTCAAAACAACTCTACGTGTTAACTCTAAATTTTCCCTGCAGGTTTGTTATAACAACTTGTCTCAAGTCTCTAATTTCGGTCGTGAAATAAGTTTTAACACGAGAGTAATCGGCTTTAATTGAATTTGTTAGAATCTTTGTGTGTGGTTCGTTTTCGCATAACTTCAAAACAACTGTACGTGTTAACTCTTAATTTTGCCTGCAGGTTTGTCATAACAACTTGTTTCAAGTCTCCAATTTCGGTAGTGATATAATTTTTAACACGAGAGTAATCGGCTTTAATTGAATTTGTTAGAATCTGTGTGTGTGGTTCGTTTTCGCATAACTTCAAAACAACTGTACGTGTCAACTCTTAAATTTGCCTGCAGGTTTGTTATAACAAGTTGTTTCAAGTCTCCAATTTCCTTCGTGATATAAATTTTAACACGGGAGTAATCGGCTTTAATTGAATTTTATAGGAATCGATACATGTGATTCGTTTTCGCATAACTTCAAAACCACTGTACGTGTTAACTCTAAAATTTGCCTGCAGGTTTGTTATAACAACTCGTTTCAAGTCTCCAATTTCGGTCGTGATATAAGTTTTAACACGAGAGTAATCGGATTTAATTGAATTTCTTGGAATCCATACGTGTGGTTTGTTTTCGCATAACTTCAAAACCACTGTACGTGTTAACTCTAAATTTTGCCTGCAGGTTTGTTATAACACTTTGTTTCAAGTCTCCAATTTCGGTCGTGATATAAGTTTTAACACGACGGTAATCGGCTTTAATTGAATTTGTTAGAATCTGTGTGTGTGGTTCGTTTTCGCATAACTTCAAAACAACTGTACGTGTTAACTCTTAATTTTGCCTGCAGGTTTGTCATAACAACTTGTTTCAAGTCTCCAATTTCGGTAGTGATATAAGTTTTAACACGATAGTAATCGGCTTTAATTGAATTTCTCGAAATCGATACGTGTGGTTCGTTTTCGCATAACTTCAAAACAACTGTACGTGTTAACTCTTAAATTTGCCTGCAGGTTTGTTATAACAACTTGTTTCAAGTCTCCAATTTCCTTCGTGATATAAATTTTAACACGGGAGTAATCGGCTTTAATTGAATTTTATAGGAATCGATACATGTGATTCGTTTTCGCATAACTTCAAAACCACTGTACGTGTTAACTCTAAATTTTGCCTGCAGGTTTGTTATAACAATTTGTTTCAAGTCTCCAATTTCGGTCGTGATATAAGTTTTAAGACGACCGTAATCGGCTTTAATTGAATTTGTTAGAATCTGTGTGTGTGGTTCGTATTGGCATAACTTCAAAACAACTCTACGTGTTAACTCTAAATTTTGCCTGCAGGTTTGTTATAACAACTTGTTTCAAGTCTCTAATTTCGGTGGTGATATAAGTTTTAACACGAGAGTAATCGGCTTTAATTGAATTTCTCGGAATCGATACGTGTGGTTCGTTTTCGCATAACTTCAAAACCACTGTACGTGTCCACTCTTAAATTTGCCTGCAGGTTTGTAATAACAACTTGTTTCAAGTCTTCAATTTCGGTCGTGATATAAGTTTTAACACGAGAGTAATCGACTTTAATTGAATTTGTCAGAATCAGTATGTGTGGTTTGTTTTCGCGTAACTTCAAAACCACTGTACGTGTTAACTCTAAATTTTGCCTGCAGGGTTGTTATAACAACTTGTTTCAAGAGTCCAATTTCCTTTGTGATATAAGTTTTAACACGTCGGTAATCGGCTTTAATTGAATTTGTTAGAATCTGTGTGTGTGGTTCGTTTTCGCATAACTTCAAAACCACTCTACGTGTTAACTCTAAATTTTGCCTGCAGGTTTGTTATAACAACTTGTTTCAAGTCTCCAAATTCGGTCTTGATATAAGTTTTAACACGAGAGTAATCGGCTTTAATTGAATTTGTTAGAATCTGTGTGTGTGGTTCGTTTTCGCATAACTTTAAAACAACTGTACGTGTTAACTATAAATTTTGCCTGCAGGTTTGTTATAACAACTTGTTTCAAGTCTCCAATTTCGGTCGTGATATATGTTTTAACACGAGAGTAATCGGCTTTAATTGAATTTCTCGGAATCGATACGTGTGGTTTGTTTTCGCGTAACTTCAAAACCACTGTACGTGTTAACTCTAAATTTTGCCTGCAGGTTTGTTATAACAACTTGTTTCAAGTCTCCAATTTCGGTAGTGATATAAGTTTTAACACGAGAGTAATCGGCTTTAATTGTATTTCTCGGAATCGATACGTGTGGTTCGTTTTCGCATAACTTCAAAACCATTGTACGTGTCCACTCTTATATTTGCCTGCAGGTTTGTAATAACAACTTGTTTCAAGTCTTCAATTTCGGTCGTGATATAAGTTTTAACACGAGAGTAATCGGCTTTAATTGAATTTGTCAGAATCAGTATGTGTGGTTTGTTTTCGCGTAACTTCAAAACCACTGTACGTGTTAACTCTAAATTTTGCCTGCAGGTTTGTTATAACAACTTGTTTCAAGTGTCCAATTTCCTTCGTGATATAAGTTTTAACACGACGGTAATCGGCTTTAATTGAATTTCTTAGAATCTGTGTGTGTGGTTCGTTTTCGCATAACTTCAAAACCACTCTAAGTGTTAACTCTAAATTTTGCCTGCAGGTTTGTTATAACAACTTGTTTCAAGTCTCCAATTTCCGTCGTGATATAAGTTTTAACACGAGAGTAATCGGCTTTAATTGAATTTGTTAGAATCTGTGTGTGTGGTTCGTTTTCGCATAACTTCAAAACAACTGTCCGTGTTAACTATAAATTTTGCCTGCAGGTTTGTTATAACAACTTGTTTCAAGTCTCCAATTTCAGTCGTGATATAAGTTTTAACACGAGAGTAATCGGCTTTAATTGAATTTCTCGGAATCGATACGTGTGGTTCGTTTTCGCATAACTTCAAAACCACTGTACGTGTCAACTCTTAAATTTGCCTGCAGGTTTGTAATAACAACTTGTTTCAAGTCTCTAATTTCCTTCGTGATATAAGTTTTAACACGACGGTAATCGGCTTTAATTGAATTTGTTAGAATCTGTGTGTGTGGTTCGTTTTCGCATAACTTCAAAACAACTGTACGTGTTAACTCTTAAATTTGCCTGCAGGTTTGTTATAACAAGTTGTTTCAAGTCTCCAATTTCCTTCGTGATATAAATTTTAACACGGGAGTAATCGGCTTTAATTAAATTTTATAGGAATCGATACATGTGATTCGTTTTCGCATAACTTCAAAACCACTGTACGTGTTAACTCTAAATTTTGCCTGCAGGTTTGTTATAACAACTTGTTTCAAGTCTCCAATTTCCGTCGTGATATAAGTTTTAACACGAGAGTAATCGGCTTTAATTGAATTTGTCAGAATCAGTATGTGTGGTTTGTTTTCGCGTAACTTCAAAACCACTGTACGTGTTAACTCTAAATTTTGCCTGCAGGTTTGTTATAACAACTTGTTTCAAGTGTCCAATTTCCTTCGTGATATAAGTTTTAACACGACGGTAATCGGCTTTAATTGAATTTCTTAGAATCTGTGTGTGTGGTTCGTTTTCGCATAACTTCAAAACCACTCTAAGTGTTAACTCTAAATTTTGCCTGCAGGTTTGTTATAACAACTTGTTTCAAGTCTCCAATTTCCGTCGTGATATAAGTTTTAACACGAGAGTAATCGGCTTTAATTGAATTTGTTAGAATCTGTGTGTGTGGTTCGTTTTCGCATAACTTCAAAACAACTGTCCGTGTTAACTATAAATTTTGCCTGCAGGTTTGTTATAACAACTTGTTTCAAGTCTCCAATTTCAGTCGTGATATAAGTTTTAACACGAGAGTAATCGGCTTTAATTGAATTTCTCGGAATCGATACGTGTGGTTCGTTTTCGCATAACTTCAAAACCACTGTACGTGTCAACTCTTAAATTTGCCTGCAGGTTTGTAATAACAACTTGTTTCAAGTCTCTAATTTCCTTCGTGATATAAGTTTTAACACGACGGTAATCGGCTTTAATTGAATTTGTTAGAATCTGTGTGTGTGGTTCGTTTTCGCATAACTTCAAAACAACTGTACGTGTTAACTCTTAAATTTGCCTGCAGGTTTGTTATAACAAGTTGTTTCAAGTCTCCAATTTCCTTCGTGATATAAATTTTAACACGGGAGTAATCGGCTTTAATTAAATTTTATAGGAATCGATACATGTGATTCGTTTTCGCATAACTTCAAAACCACTGTACGTGTTAACTCTAAAATTTGCCTGCAGGTTTGTTATAACAACTTGTTTCAAGTCTCCAATTTCGGTCGTGATATAAGTTTTAACACGAGAGTAATCGGATTTAATTGAATTTCTCGGAATCCATACGTGTGGTTTGTTTTCGCATATCTTCAAAACCACTGTACGTGTTAACTCTAAATTTTGCCTGCAGGTTTGTTATAACAATTTGTTTCAAGTCTCCAATTTCGGTCGTGATATAAGTTTTAAGACGACCGTAATCGGCTTTAATTGAATTTGTTAGAATCTGTGTGTGTGGTTCGTTTTCGCATAACTTCAAAACAACTCTACGTGTTAACTCTAAATTTTGCCTGCAGGTTTGTTATAACAACTTGTTTCAAGTCTCCAATTTCGGTCGTGATATAAGTTTTAACACGAGAGTAATCGGCTTTAATTGAATTTCTCGGAATCGATACGTGTGGTTCGTTTTCGCATAACTTCAAAACCACTGTACGTGTCCACTCTTAAATTTGCCTGCAGGTTTGTAATAACAACTTGTTTCAAGTCTTCAATTTCGGTCGTGATATAAGTTTTAACACGAGAGTACTCGACTTTAATTGAATTTGTCAGAATCAGTATGTGTGGTTTGTTTTCGCGTAACTTCAAAACCACTGTACGTGTTAACTCTAAATTTTGCCTGCAGGTTTGTTATAACAACTTGTTTCAAGTGTCTAATTTCCTTCGTGATATAAGTTTTAACACGACGGTAATCGGCTTTAATTGAATTTGTTAGAATCTGTGTGTGTGGTTCGTTTTCGCATAACTTCAAAACAACTGTACGTGTTAACTCTTAATTTTGCCTGCAGGTTTGTTATAACAACTTATTTCAAGTCTCCAATTTCCTTCGTGATATAAATTTTAACACGGGAGTAATCGGCTTTAATTGAATTTTATAGGAATCGATACATGTGATTCGTTTTCGCATAACTTCAAAACCACTGTACGTGTTAACTCTAAAATTTGCCTGCAGGTTTGTTATAACAACTTGTTTCAAGTCTCCAATTTCGGTCGTGATATAAGTTTTAACACGAGAGTAATCGGCTTTAATTGAATTTCAAGGAATCCATACGTGTGGTTTGTTTTCGCGTAACTTCAAAACCACTGTACGTGTTAACTCTAAATTTTGCCTGCAGGTTTGTTATAACAACTTGTTTCAAGTCTCCAATTTCGGTCGTGATATAAGTTTTAAGACGACCGTAATCGGCTTTAATTGAATTTGTTAGAATCTGTGTGTGTGGTTCGTTTTCGCATAACTTCAAAATAACTGCACGTGTTAACTCTTAATTTTGCCTGCAGGTTTGTTATAACAACTTGTTTCAAGTCTCCAATTTCCTTCGTGATATAAATTTTAACACGGGAATAATCGGCTTTAATTGAATTTTATAGGAATCGATACATGTGATTCGTTTTCGCGTAACTTCAAAACCACTGTACGTGTTAACTCTAAATTTTGCCTGCAGGTTTGTTATAACAACTTGTTTCAAGTCTCCAATTTCGGTCGTGATATAAGTTTTAACACGACGGTAATCGGCTTTAATTGAATTTGTTAGAATCTGTGTGTGTGGTTCGTTTTCCCATAACTTCAAAACAACTGTACGTGTTAACTCTTAATTTTGCCTGCAGGTTTGTCATAACAACTTGTTTCAAGTCTCCAATTTCGGTAGTGATATAAGTTTTAACACGATAGTAATCGGCTTTAATTGAATTTCTCGAAATCGATACGTGTGGTTCGTTTTCGCATAACTTCAAAACAACTGTACGTGTTAACTCTTAAATTTGCCTGCAGGTTTGTTATAACAACTTGTTTCAAGTCTCCAATTTCCTTCGTGATATAAATTTTAACACGGGAGTAATCGGCTTTAATTGAATTTTATAGGAATCGATACATGTGATTCGTTTTCGCATAACTTCAAAACCACTGTACGTGTTAACTCTAAAATTTGCCTGCAGGTTTGTTATAACAACTTGTTTCAAGTCTCCAATTTCGGTCGTGATATAAGTTTTAACACGAGAGTAATCGGATTTAATTGAATTTCTCGGAATCCATACGTGTGGTTTGTTTTCGCGTAACTTCAAAACCACTGTACGTGTTAACTCTAAATTTTGCCTGCAGGTTTGTTATAACAATTTATTTCAAGTCTCCAATTTCGGTCGTGATATAAGTTTTAAGACGACCGTAATCGGCTTTAATTGAATTTGTTAGAATCTGTGTGTGTGGTTCGTATTGGCATAACTTCAAAACAACTCTACGTGTTAACTCTAAATTTTGCCTGCAGGTTTGTTATAACAACTTGTTTCAAGTCTCTAATTTCGGTGGTGATATAAGTTTTAACACGAGAGTAATCGGCTTTAATTGAATTTCTCGGAATCGATACGTGTGGTTCGTTTTCGCATAACTTCAAAACCACTGTACGTGTCCACTCTTAAATTTGCCTGCAGGTTTGTAATAACAACTTGTTTCAAGTCTTCAATTTCGGTCGTGATATAAGTTTTAACACGAGAGTAATCGACTTTAATTGAATTTGTCAGAATCAGTATGTGTGGTTTGTTTTCGCGTAACTTCAAAACCACTGTACGTGTTAACTCTAAATTTTGCCTGCAGGGTTGTTATAACAACTTGTTTCAAGAGTCCAATTTCCTTTGTGATATAAGTTTTAACACGTCGGTAATCGGCTTTAATTGAATTTGTTAGAATCTGTGTGTGTGGTTCGTTTTCGCATAACTTCAAAACCACTCTACGTGTTAACTCTAAATTTTGCCTGCAGGTTTGTTATAACAACTTGTTTCAAGTCTCCAAATTCGGTCTTGATATAAGTTTTAACACGAGAGTAATCGGCTTTAATTGAATTTGTTAGAATCTGTGTGTGTGGTTCGTTTTCGCATAACTTTAAAACAACTGTACGTGTTAACTATAAATTTTGCCTGCAGGTTTGTTATAACAACTTGTTTCAAGTCTCCAATTTCGGTCGTGATATATGTTTTAACACGAGAGTAATCGGCTTTAATTGAATTTGTCGGAATCGATACGTGTGGTTTGTTTTCGCGTAACTTCAAAACCACTGTACGTGTTAACTCTAAATTTTGCCTGCAGGTTTGTTATAACAACTTGTTTCAAGTCTCCAATTTCGGTAGTGATATAAGTTTTAACACGAGAGTAATCGGCTTTAATTGTATTTCTCGGAATCGATACGTGTGGTTCGTTTTCGCATAACTTCAAAACCACTGTACGTGTCCACTCTTATATTTGCCTGCAGGTTTGTAATAACAACTTGTTTCAAGTCTTCAATTTCGGTCGTGATATAAGTTTTAACACGAGAGTAATCGGCTTTAATTGAATTTGTCAGAATCAGTATGTGTGGTTTGTTTTCGCGTAACTTCAAAACCACTGTACGTGTTAACTCTAAATTTTGCCTGCAGGTTTGTTATAACAACTTGTTTCAAGTGTCCAATTTCCTTCGTGATATAAGTTTTAACACGACGGTAATCGGCTTTAATTGAATTTCTTAGAATCTGTGTGTGTGGTTCGTTTTCGCATAACTTCAAAACCACTCTAAGTGTTAACTCTAAATTTTGCCTGCAGGTTTGTTATAACAACTTGTTTCAAGTCTCCAATTTCGGTCGTGATATAAGTTTTAACACGAGAGTAATCGGCTTTAATTGAATTTGTTAGAATCTGTGTGTGTGGTTCGTTTTCGCATAACTTCAAAACAACTGTACGTGTTAACTATAAATTTTGCCTGCAGGTTTGTTATAACAACTTGTTTCAAGTCTCCAATTTCGGTCGTGATATAAGTTTTAACACGAGAGTAATCGGCTTTAAATGAATTTCTCGGAATCGATACGTGTGGTTTGTTTTCGCGTAACTTCAAAACCACTGTACGTGCTAACTCTAAATTTTGCCTGCAGGTTTGTTATAACAACTTGTTTCAAGTCTCCAATTTCAGTCGTGATATAAGTTTTAACACGACGGTAATCGGCTTTAATTGAATTTGTTAGAATCTGTGTGTGTGGTTCGTTTTCGCATAACTTCAAAACCACTGTACGTGTCAACTCTTAAATTTGCCTGCAGGTTTGTTATAACAACTTGTTTCAAGTCTCCAATTTCAGTCGTGATATAAGTTTTAACACGAGAGTAATCGGCTTTAATTGAATTTCTCGGAATCGATACGTGTGGTTCGTTTTCGCATAACTTCAAAACCACTGTACGTGTCAACTCTTAAATTTGCCTGCAGGTTTGTAATAACAACTTGTTTCAAGTCTCCAATTTCCTTCGTGATATAAGTTTTAACACGACGGTAATCGGCTTTAATTGAATTTGTTAGAATCTGTGTGTGTGGTTCGTTTTCGCATAACTTCAAAACAACTGTACGTGTTAACTCTTAAATTTGCCTGCAGGTTTGTTATAACAAGTTGTTTCAAGTCTCCAATTTCCTTCGTGATATAAATTTTAACACGGGAGTAATCGGCTTTAATTGAATTTTATAGGAATCGATACATGTGATTCGTTTTCGCATAACTTCAAAACCACTGTACGTGTTAACTCTAAAATTTGCCTGCAGGTTTGTTATAACAACTTGTTTCAAGTCTCCAATTTCGGTCGTGATATAAGTTTTAACACTAGAGTAATCGGATTTAATTGAATTTCTCGGAATCCATACGTGTGGTTTGTTTTCGCATATCTTCAAAACCACTGTACGTGTTAACTCTAAATTTTGCCTGCAGGTTTGTTATAACAATTTGTTTCAAGTCTCCAATTTCGGTCGTGATATAAGTTTTAAGACGACCGTAATCGGCTTTAATTGAATTTGTTAGAATCTGTGTGTGTGGTTCGTTTTCGCATAACTTCAAAACAACTCTACGTGTTAACTCTAAATTTTGCCTGCAGGTTTGTTATAACAACTTGTTTCAAGTCTCCAATTTCGGTCGTGATATAAGTTTTAACACGAGAGTAATCGGCTTTAATTGAATTTCTCGGAATCGATACGTGTGGTTCGTTTTCGCATAACTTCAAAACCACTGTACGTGTCCACTCTTAAATTTGCCTGCAGGTTTGTAATAACAACTTGTTTCAAGTCTTCAATTTCGGTCGTGATATAAGTTTTAACACGAGAGTACTCGACTTTAATTGAATTTGTTAGAATCAGTATGTGTGGTTTGTTTTCGCGTAACTTCAAAACCACTGTACGTGTTAACTCTAAATTTTGCCTGCAGGTTTGTTATAACAACTTGTTTCAAGTGTCCAATTTCCTTTGTGATATAAGTTTTAACACCTCGGTAATCGGCTTTAATTGAATTTGTTAGAATCTGTGTGTGTGGTTCGTTTTCGCATAACTTCAAAACCACTGTACGTGTCAACTCTTAAATTTGCCTGCAGGTATGTAATAACAACTTGTTTCAAGTCTTCAGTTTCGGTCGTGATATAAGTTTTAACACGAGAGTAATCGGCTTTAATTGAATTTGTGAGAATCAGTATGTGTGGTTTGTTTTCGCGTAACTTCAAAACCAATGTACGTGTTAACTCTAAATTTTGCCTGCAGGTTTGTTATAACAACTTGTTTCAAGTGTCCAATTTCCTTCGTGATATAAGTTTTAACACGACGGTAATCGGCTTTAATTGAATTTGTTAGAATCTGTGTGTGTGGTTCGTTTTCGCATAACTTCAAAACCACTGTACGTGTTAACTCTAGAATTTGCCTGCAGGTTTGTTATAACAACTTGTTTCAAGTCTCCAATTTCGGTCGTAATATAAGTTTTAACACGACGGTAATCGGCTTTAATTGAATTTGTTAGAATCTGTGTGTGTGGTTCGTTTTCGCATAACTTCAAAACAACTCTACGTGTTAACTCTAAATTTTCCCTGCAGGTTTGTTATAACAACTTGTCTCAAGTCTCTAATTTCGGTCGTGAAATAAGTTTTAACACGAGAGTAATCGGCTTTAATTGAATTTGTTAGAATCTTTGTGTGTGGTTCGTTTTCGCATAACTTCAAAACAACTGTACGTGTTAACTCTTAATTTTGCCTGCAGGTTTGTCATAACAACTTGTTTCAAGTCTCCAATTTCGGTAGTGATATAATTTTTAACACGAGAGTAATCGGCTTTAATTGAATTTGTTAGAATCTGTGTGTGTGGTTCGTTTTCGCATAACTTCAAAACAACTGTACGTGTCAACTCTTAAATTTGCCTGCAGGTTTGTTATAACAAGTTGTTTCAAGTCTCCAATTTCCTTCGTGATATAAATTTTAACACGGGAGTAATCGGCTTTAATTGAATTTTATAGGAATCGATACATGTGATTCGTTTTCGCATAACTTCAAAACCACTGTACGTGTTAACTCTAAAATTTGCCTGCAGGTTTGTTATAACAACTCGTTTCAAGTCTCCAATTTCGGTCGTGATATAAGTTTTAACACGAGAGTAATCGGATTTAATTGAATTTCTTGGAATCCATACGTGTGGTTTGTTTTCGCATAACTTCAAAACCACTGTACGTGTTAACTCTAAATTTTGCCTGCAGGTTTGTTATAACACTTTGTTTCAAGTCTCCAATTTCGGTCGTGATATAAGTTTTAAGACGACCGTAATCGGCTTTAATTGAATTTGTTAGAATCTGTGTGTGTGGTTCGTTTTCGCATAACTTCAAAACAACTCTACGTGTTAACTCTAAATTTTGCCTGCAGGTTTGTTATAACAACTTGTTTCAAGTCTCCAATTTCGGTAGTGATATAAATTTTAACACGAGAGTAATCGGCTTTAATTGTATTTCTCGGAATCGATACGTGTGGTTCGTTTTCGCATAACTTCAAAACCACTGTACGTGTCCACTCTTATATTTGCCTGCAGGTTTGTAATAACAACTTGTTTCAAGTCTTCAATTTCGGTCGTGATATAAGTTTTAACACGAGAGTAATCGGCTTTAATTGAATTTGTCAGAATCAGTATGTGTGGTTTGTTTTCGCGTAACATCAAAACCACTGTACGTGTTAACTCTAAATTTTGCCTGCAGGTTTGTTATAACAACTTGTTTCAAGTGTCCAATTTCCTTCGTGATATAAGTTTTAACACGACGGTAATCGGCTTTAATTGAATTTCTTAGAATCTGTGTGTGTGGTTCGTTTTCGCATAACTTCAAAACCACTCTAAGTGTTAACTCTAAATTTTGCCTGCAGGTTTGTTATAACAACTTGTTTCAAGTCTCCAATTTCGGTCGTGATATAAGTTTTAACACGAGAGTAATCGGCTTTAATTGAATTAGTTAGAATCTGTGTGTGTGGTTCGTTTTCGCATAACTTCAAAACAACTGTACGTGTTAACTGTAAATTTTGCCTGCAGATTTGTTATAACAACTTGTTTCAAGTCTCCAATTTCGGTCGTGATATAAGTTTTAACACGAGAGTAATCGGCTTTAAATGAATTTCTCGGAATCGATACGTGTGGTTTGTTTTCGCGTAACTTCAAAACCACTGTACGTGTTAACTCTAAATTTTGCCTGCAGGTTTGTTATAACAACTTGTTTCAAGTCTCCAATTTCAGTCGTGATATAAGTTTTAACACGAGAGTAATCGGCTTTAATTGAATTTCTCGGAATCGATACGTGTGGTTCGTTTTCGCATAACTTCAAAACCACTGTACGTGTCAACTCTTAAATTTGCCTGCAGGTTTGTAATAACAACTTGTTTCAAGTCTTCAATTTCGGTCGTGATATAAGTTTTAACACGACGGTAATCGGCTTTAATTGAATTTGTTAGAATCTGTGTGTGTGGTTCGTTTTCCATAACTTCAAAACCACTGTACGTGTCAACTCTTAAATTTGCCTGCAGGTTTGTTATAACAACTTGTTTCAAGTCTCCAATTTCAGTCGTGATATAAGTTTTAACACGAGAGTAATCGGCTTTAATTGAATTTCTCGGAATCGATACGTGTGGTTCGTTTTCGCATAACTTCAAAACCACTGTACGTGTCAACTCTTAAATTTGCCTGCAGGTTTGTAATAACAACTTGTTTCAAGTCTTCAATTTCGGTCGTGATATAAGTTTTAACACGAGAGTAATCGGCTTTAATTGAATTTGTCAGAATCAGTATGTGTGGTTTGTTTTCGCGTAACTTGAAAACCACTGTACGTGTTAACTCTAAATTTTGCCTGCAGGTTTGTTATAACAACTTGTTTCAAGTGTCCAATTTCCTTCGTGATATAAGCTTTAACACGACGGTAATCGGCTTTAATTGAATTTGTTAGAATCAGTATGTGTGGTTTGTTTTCGCGTAACTTCAAAACCACTGTACGTGTTAACTCTAAAATTTGCCTGCAGGTTTGTTATAACAACTTGTTTCAAGTCTCCAATTTCGGTCGTGATATAAGTTTTAACACGAGAATAATCGGCTTTAATTGAATTTCTCGGAATCGATACGTGTGGTTTGTTTTCGCGTAACTTCAAAACCACTGTACGTGTTAACTCTAAATTTTGCCTGCAGGTGTGTTGTAACAACTTGTTTCAAGTCTCCAATTTCGGTCGTGATATAAGTTTTAACACGACGGTAATCGGCTTTAATTGAATTTGTTAGAATCTGTGTGTGTGGTTCGTTTTCGCATAACTTCAAAACCACTCTATGTGTTAACTCTTAATTTTACCTGCAGGTTCGTCATAACAACTTGTTTCAAGTCTCCAATTTCTGTCGTGATATAAGTTTTAACACGAGAGTAATCGGCTTTAATTGAATTTGTTAGAATCTGTGTGTGTGGTTCGTTTTCGCATAACTTCGAAACAACTGTACGTGTTAACTCTTAATTTTGCCTGCAGGTTTGTCATAACAACTTGTTTCAAGTCTCCAATTTCGGTAGTGATATAAGTTTTAACACGATAGTAATCGGCTTTAATTGAATTTCTCGGAATCGATACGTGTGGTTCGTTTTCGCATAACTTCAAAACAACTGTACGTGTTAACTCTTAAATTTGCCTGAAGGTTTGTTATAACAACTTGTTTCAAGTCTCCAATTTCCTTCGTGATATAAATTTTAACACAGGAGTAATCGGCTTTAATTGAATTTTATAGGAATCGATACATGTGATTCGTTTTCGCATAACTTCAAAACCACTGTACTTGTTAACTCTAAATTTTGCCTGCAGGTTTGTTATAACAACTTGTTTCAAGTCTCCAATTTCGGTCGTGATATAAGTTTTAACACGAGAGTAATCGGATTTAATTGAATTTCTCGGAATCGATACGTGTGGTTCGTTTTCGCATAACTTCAAAACCACTGTACGTGTCAACTCTTAAATTTGCCTGCAGGTTTGTAATAACAACTTGTTTCAAGTCTTCAATTTCGGTCGTGATATAAGTTTTAACACGAGAGTAATCGGCTTTAATTAAATTTGTCAGAATCAGTATGTGTGTTTTGTTTTCGCGTAACTTCAAAACCACTGTACGTGTTAACTCTAAATTTTGCCTGCAGGTTTGTTATAACAACTTGTTTCAAGTGTCCTATTTTCTTCGTGATATAAGTTTTAACACGACGGTAATCGGCTTTAATTGAATTTGTTAGAATCTGTGTGTGTGGTTCGTTTTCGCATAACTTCAAAACCACTCTACGTGTTAACTCTAAATTTTGCCTGCAGGTTTGTTATAACAACTTGTTTCAAGTCTCCAATTTCTTTCGTGATATAAGCTTTAACACGACGGTAATTGGCTTTAATTGAATTTGTTAGAATCAGTATGTGTGGTTTGTTTTCGCGTAACTTCAAAACCACTGTACGTGTTAACTCTAAAATTTGCCTGCAGGTTTGTTATAACAACTTGTTTCAAGTCTCCAATTTCGGTCGTGATATAAGTTTTAACACGAGAGTAATCGGCTTTAATTGAATTTCTCGGAATCGATACGTGTGGTTCGTTTTCGCATAACTTCAAAACCACTGTACGTGTCAACTCTTAAATTTCCCTGCAGGTTTGTAATAACAACTTGTTTCAAGTCTTCAATTTCGGTCGTGATATAAGTTTTAACACGAGAGTAATCGGCTTTAATTGAATTTGTCAGAATCAGTATGTGTGGTTTGTTTTCGCGTAACTTCAAAACCACTGTACGTGTTAACTCTAAATTTTGCCTGCAGGTTTGTTATAACAACTTGTTTCAAGTCTCCAATTTCCTTCGTGATATAAATTTTAACACGGGAGTAATCGGCTTTAATTGAATTTTATAGGAATGGATACATGTGATTCGTTTTCGCATAACTTCAAAACCACTGTACTTGTTAACTCTAAAATTTGCCTGCAGGTTTGTTATAACAACTTGTTTCAAGTCTCCAATTTCGGTCGTGATATATGTTTTAACACGAGAGTAATCGGCTTTAATTGAATTTCTCGGAATCGATACGTGTGGATTGTTTTCGCCTAACTTCAAATCCACTGTACGTGTTAACTCTAAATTTTGCCTGCAGGTTTGTTATAACAACTTGTTTCAAGTCTCCAATTTCGGTCGTGATATAAGTTTTAACACGACGGTAATCGGCTTTAATTGAATTTGTTAGAATCTGTGTGTGTGGTTCGTTTTCGCATAACTTCAAAACAACTGTACGTGTTAACTCTTAATTTTGCCTGCAGGTTTGTCATAACAACTTGTTTCAAGTCTCCAATTTCGGTAGTGATATAAGTTTTAACACGATAGTAATCGGCTTTAATTGAATTTCTCGAAATCGATACGTGTGGTTCGTTTTCGCATAACTTCAAAACAACTGTACGTGTTAAGTCTTAAATTTTCCTGCAGGTTTGTTATAACAACTTGTTTCAAGTCTCCAATTTCGGTCGTGATATAAATTTTAACACGAGAGTAATCGGCTTTAATTGAGTTTTATAGGAATCGATACATGTGATTCGTTTTCGCATAACTTCAAAACCACTGTACGTGTTAACTCTAAAATTTGCCTGCAGGTTTGTTATAACAACTTGTTTCAAGTCTCCAATTTCGGTCGTGATATAAGTTTTAACACGAGAGTAATCGGCTTTAATTGAATTTCTCGGAATCGATACGTGTGGATTGTTTTCGCCTAACTTCAAATCCACTGTACGGGTTAACTCTAAATTTTGCCTGCAGGTTTGTTATAACAACTTGTTTCAAGTCTCCAATTTCGGTCGTGATATAAGTTTTAACACGACGGTAATCGGCTTTAATTGAATTTGTTAGAATGTGTGTGTGTGGTTCGTTTTCGCATAACTTCAAAACAACTCTACGTGTTAACTCTAAATTTTGCTTGCAGGTTTGTTATAACAACTTGTCTCAAGTCTCTAATTTTGGTCGTGAAATAAGTTTTAACACGAGAGTAATCGGCTTTAATTGAATTTGTTACAATCTGTGTGTGTGGTTCGTTTTCGCATAACTTCAAAACAACTGTACATGTTAACTCTTAATTTTGCCTGCAGGTTTGTCATAACAAATTGTTTCAAGTCTCCAATTTCGGTAGTGATATAAGTTTTAACACGATAGTAATCGGCTTTAATTGAATTTCTCGGAATCGATACGTGTGGTTCGTTTTCGCATAACTTCAAAACAACTGTACGTGTTAACTCTTAAATTTTCCTGCAGGTTTGTTATAACAACTTGTTTCAAGTCTCCAATTTCGGTCTTGATATAAGTTTTAACACGAGAGTAATCGGCTTTAATTGAATTTCTCGGAATCGATACGTGTGGTTCGTTTTCGCATAACTTCAAAACCACTGTACGTGTCAACTCTTAAATTTGCCTGCAGGTATGTAATAACAACTTGTTTCAAGTCTTCAGTTTCGGTCGTGATATAAGTTTTAACACGAGAGTAATCGGCTTTAATTGAATTTGTGAGAATCAGTATGTGTGGTTTGTTTTCGCGTAACTTCAAAACCAATGTACGTGTTAACTCTAAATTTTGCCTGCAGGTTTGTTATAACAACTTGTTTCAAGTGTCCAATTTCCTTCGTGATATAAGTTTTAACACGACGGTAATCGGCTTTAATTGAATTTGTTAGAATCTGTGTGTGTGGTTCGTTTTCGCATAACTTCAAAACCACTGTACGTGTTAACTCTAGAATTTGCCTGCAGGTTTGTTATAACAACTTGTTTCAAGTCTCCAATTTCGGTCGTAATATAAGTTTTAACACGACGGTAATCGGCTTTAATTGAATTTGTTAGAATCTGTGTGTGTGGTTCGTTTTCGCATAACTTCAAAACAACTCTACGTGTTAACTCTAAATTTTCCCTGCAGGTTTGTTATAACAACTTGTCTCAAGTCTCTAATTTCGGTCGTGAAATAAGTTTTAACACGAGAGTAATCGGCTTTAATTGAATTTGTTAGAATCTTTGTGTGTGGTTCGTTTTCGCATAACTTCAAAACAACTGTACGTGTTAACTCTTAATTTTGCCTGCAGGTTTGTCATAACAACTTGTTTCAAGTCTCCAATTTCGGTAGTGATATAATTTTTAACACGAGAGTAATCGGCTTTAATTGAATTTGTTAGAATCTGTGTGTGTGGTTCGTTTTCGCATAACTTCAAAACAACTGTACGTGTCAACTCTTAAATTTGCCTGCAGGTTTGTTATAACAAGTTGTTTCAAGTCTCCAATTTCCTTCGTGATATAAATTTTAACACGGGAGTAATCGGCTTTAATTGAATTTTATAGGAATCGATACATGTGATTCGTTTTCGCATAACTTCAAAACCACTGTACGTGTTAACTCTAAAATTTGCCTGCAGGTTTGTTATAACAACTCGTTTCAAGTCTCCAATTTCGGTCGTGATATAAGTTTTAACACGAGAGTAATCGGATTTAATTGAATTTCTTGGAATCCATACGTGTGGTTTGTTTTCGCATAACTTCAAAACCACTGTACGTGTTAACTCTAAATTTTGCCTGCAGGTTTGTTATAACACTTTGTTTCAAGTCTCCAATTTCGGTCGTGATATAAGTTTTAAGACGACCGTAATCGGCTTTAATTGAATTTGTTAGAATCTGTGTGTGTGGTTCGTTTTCGCATAACTTCAAAACAACTCTACGTGTTAACTCTAAATTTTGCCTGCAGGTTTGTTATAACAACTTGTTTCAAGTCTCCAATTTCGGTAGTGATATAAATTTTAACACGAGAGTAATCGGCTTTAATTGTATTTCTCGGAATCGATACGTGTGGTTCGTTTTCGCATAACTTCAAAACCACTGTACGTGTCCACTCTTATATTTGCCTGCAGGTTTGTAATAACAACTTGTTTCAAGTCTTCAATTTCGGTCGTGATATAAGTTTTAACACGAGAGTAATCGGCTTTAATTGAATTTGTCAGAATCAGTATGTGTGGTTTGTTTTCGCGTAACATCAAAACCACTGTACGTGTTAACTCTAAATTTTGCCTGCAGGTTTGTTATAACAACTTGTTTCAAGTGTCCAATTTCCTTCGTGATATAAGTTTTAACACGACGGTAATCGGCTTTAATTGAATTTCTTAGAATCTGTGTGTGTGGTTCGTTTTCGCATAACTTCAAAACCACTCTAAGTGTTAACTCTAAATTTTGCCTGCAGGTTTGTTATAACAACTTGTTTCAAGTCTCCAATTTCGGTCGTGATATAAGTTTTAACACGAGAGTAATCGGCTTTAATTGAATTAGTTAGAATCTGTGTGTGTGGTTCGTTTTCGCATAACTTCAAAACAACTGTACGTGTTAACTGTAAATTTTGCCTGCAGATTTGTTATAACAACTTGTTTCAAGTCTCCAATTTCGGTCGTGATATAAGTTTTAACACGAGAGTAATCGGCTTTAAATGAATTTCTCGGAATCGATACGTGTGGTTTGTTTTCGCGTAACTTCAAAACCACTGTACGTGTTAACTCTAAATTTTGCCTGCAGGTTTGTTATAACAACTTGTTTCAAGTCTCCAATTTCAGTCGTGATATAAGTTTTAACACGAGAGTAATCGGCTTTAATTGAATTTCTCGGAATCGATACGTTTGGTTCGATTTCGCATAACTTCAAAACCACTGTACGTGTCAACTCTTAAATTTGCCTGCAGGTTTGTAATAACAACTTGTTTCAAGTCTTCAATTTCGGTCGTGATATAAGTTTTAACACGACGGTAATCGGCTTTAATTGAATTTGTTAGAATCTGTGTGTGTGGTTCGTTTTCCATAACTTCAAAACCACTGTACGTGTCAACTCTTAAATTTGCCTGCAGGTTTGTTATAACAACTTGTTTCAAGTCTCCAATTTCAGTCGTGATATAAGTTTTAACACGAGAGTAATCGGCTTTAATTGAATTTCTCGGAATCGATACGTGTGGTTCGTTTTCGCATAACTTCAAAACCACTGTACGTGTCAACTCTTAAATTTGCCTGCAGGTTTGTAATAACAACTTGTTTCAAGTCTCCAATTTCCTTCGTGATATAAGTTTTAACACGACGGTAATCGGCTTTAATTGAATTTGTTAGAATCTGTGTGTGTGGTTCGTTTTCGCATAACTTCAAAACCACTCTACGTGTTAACTCTAAATTTTGCCTGCAGGTTTGTTATAACAACTTGTTTCAAGTCTCCAATTTCCTTCGTGATATAAGCTTTAACACGACGGTAATCGGCTTTAATTGAATTTGTTAGAATCTGTGTGTGTGGTTCGTTTTCGCATAACTTCAAAACCACTCTACGTGTTAACTCTAAATTTTGCCTGCAGGTTTGTTATAACAACTTGTTTCAAGTCTCCAATTTCCTTCGTGATATAAGCTTTAACACGACGGTAATTGGCTTTAATTGAATTTGTTAGAATCAGTATGTGTGGTTTGTTTTCGCGTAACTTCAAAACCACTGTACGTGTTAACTCTAAAATTTGCCTGCAGGTTTGTTATAACAACTTGTTTCAAGTCTCCAATTTCGGTCGTGATATAAGTTTTAACACGAGAGTAATCGGCTTCAATTGAATTTCTCGGAATCGATACGTGTGGTTCGTTTTCGCATAACTTCAAAACCACTGTACGTGTCAACTCTTAAATTTCCCTGCAGGTTTGTAATAACAACTTGTTTCAAGTCTTCAATTTCCGTCGTGATATAAGTTTTAACACGAGAGTAATCGGCTTTAATTGAATTTGTCAGAATCAGTATGTGTGGTTTGTTTTCGCGTAACTTCAAAACCACTGTACGTGTTAACTCTAAATTTTGCCTGCAGGTTTGTTATAACAACTTGTTTCAAGTCTCCCATTTCCTTCGTGATATAAATTTTAACACGGGAGTAATCGGCTTTAATTGAATTTTATAGGAATGGATACATGTGATTCGTTTTCGCATAACTTCAAAACCACTGTACTTGTTAACTCTAAAATTTGCCTGCAGGGTTGTTATAACAACTTGTTTCAAGTCTCCAATTTCGGTCGCGATATAAGTTTTACACGAGAGTAATCGGCTTTAAATGAATTTCTCGGAATCGATACGTGTGGTTTGTTTTCGCGTAACTTCAAAACCACTGTACGTGTTAACTCTAAATTTTCCCTGCAGGTTTGTTATAACAACTTGTTTCAAGTCTCCAATTTCGGTCGTGATATAAGTTTTAACACGAGAGTAATTGGCTTTAATTGAATTTCTCGGAATCGATACGTGTGGTTCGTTTTTGCATAACTTCAAAACCACTGTACGTGTCAACTCTTAAATTTGCCTGCAGGTTTGTAATAACAACTTGTTTCAAGTCTTCAATTTCGGTCGTGATATAAGTTTTAACACGAGAGTAATCGGCTTTAATTGAATTTGTCAGAATCAGTATGTGTGGTTTGTTTTCGCGTAACTTGAAAACCACTGTACGTGTTAACTCTAAATTTTGCCTGCAGGTTTGTTATAACAACTTGTTTCAAGTGTCCAATTTCCTTCGTGATATAAGCTTTAACACGACGGTAATCGGCTTTAATTGAATTTATTAGAATCTGTGTGTGTGGTTCGTTTTCGCATAACTTCAAAACCACTCTACGTGTTAACTCTAAATTTTGCCTGCAGGTTTGTTATAACAACTTGTTTCAAGTCTCCAATTTCCTTCGTGATATAAGCTTTAACACGACGGTAATCGGCTTTAATTGAATTTGTTAGAATCTGTGTGTGTGGTTCGTTTTCGCATAACTTCAAAACCACTCTACGTGTTAACTCTAAATTTTGCCTGCAGGTTTGTTATAACAACTTGTTTCAAGTCTCCAATTTCCTTCGTGATATAAGCTTTAACACGACGGTAATTGGCTTTAATTGAATTTGTTAGAATCAGTATGTGTGGTTTGTTTTCGCGTAACTTCAAAACCACTGTACGTGTTAACTCTAAAATTTGCCTGCAGGTTTGTTATAACAACTTGTTTCAAGTCTCCAATTTCGGTCGTGATATAAGTTTTAACACGAGAGTAATCGGCTTCAATTGAATTTCTCGGAATCGATACGTGTGGTTCGTTTTCGCATAACTTCAAAACCACTGTACGTGTCAACTCTTAAATTTCCCTGCAGGTTTGTAATAACAACTTGTTTCAAGTCTTCAATTTCCGTCGTGATATAAGTTTTAACACGAGAGTAATCGGCTTTAATTGAATTTGTCAGAATCAGTATGTGTGGTTTGTTTTCGCGTAACTTCAAAACCACTGTACGTGTTAACTCTAAATTTTGCCTGCAGGTTTGTTATAACAACTTGTTTCAAGTCTCCCATTTCCTTCGTGATATAAATTTTAACACGGGAGTAATCGGCTTTAATTGAATTTTATAGGAATGGATACATGTGATTCGTTTTCGCATAACTTCAAAACCACTGTACTTGTTAACTCTAAAATTTGCCTGCAGGGTTGTTATAACAACTTGTTTCAAGTCTCCAATTTCGGTCGCGATATAAGTTTTAACACGAGAGTAATCGGCTTTAAATGAATTTCTCGGAATCGATACGTGTGGTTTGTTTTCGCGTAACTTCAAAACCACTGTACGTGTTAACTCTAAATTTTGCCTGCAGGTTTGTTATAACAACTTGTTTCAAGTCTCCAATTTCGGTCGTGATATAAGTTTTAACACGAGAGTAATTGGCTTTAATTGAATTTCTCGGAATCGATACGTGTGGTTCGTTTTTGCATAACTTCAAAACCACTGTACGTGTCAACTCTTAAATTTGCCTGCAGGTTTGTAATAACAACTTGTTTCAAGTCTTCAATTTCGGTCGTGATATAAGTTTTAACACGAGAGTAATCGGCTTTAATTGAATTTGTCAGAATCAGTATGTGTGGTTTGTTTTCGCGTAACTTGAAAACCACTGTACGTGTTAACTCTAAATTTTGCCTGCAGGTTTGTTATAACAACTTGTTTCAAGTGTCCAATTTCCTTCGTGATATAAGCTTTAACACGACGGTAATCGGCTTTAATTGAATTTGTTAGAATCTGTGTGTGTGGTTCGTTTTCGCATAACTTCAAAACCACTCTATGTGTTAACTCTTAATTTTGCCTGCAGGTTCGTCATAACAACTTGTTTCAAGTCTCCAATTTCTGTCGTGATATAAGTTTTAACACGAGAGTAATCGGCTTTAATTGAATTTGTTAGAATCTGTGTGTGTGGTTCGTTTTCGCATAACTTCAAAACAACTGTACATGTTAACTCTTAATTTTGCCTGCAGGTTTGTCATAACAACTTGTTTCAAGTCTCCAATTTCGGTAGTGATATAAGTTTTAACACGATAGTAATCGGCTTTAATTGAATTTCTCGGAATCGATACGTATGGTTCGTTTTCGCATAACTTCAAAACCACTGTACGTGTCAACTCTTAAATTTGCCTGCAGGTTTGTAATAACAACTTGTTTCAAGTCTTCAATTTCGGTCGTGATATAAGTTTTAACACGACGGTAATCGGCTTTAATTGAATTTGTTAGAATCTGTGTGTGTGGTTCGTTTTCCATAACTTCAAAACCACTGTACGTGTCAACTCTTAAATTTGCCTGCAGGTTTGTTATAACAACTTGTTTCAAGTCTCCAATTTCAGTCGTGATATAAGTTTTAACACGAGAGTAATCGGATTTAATTGAATTTCTCGGAATCGATACGTGTGGTTTGTTTTCGCATAACTTCAAAACCACTGTACGTGTCAACTCTTAAATTTGCCTGCAGGTTTGTAATAACAACTTGTTTCAAGTCTTCAATTTCGGTCGTGATATAAGTTTTAACACGAGAGTAATCGGCTTTAATTGAATTTGTCAGAATCAGTATGTGTGGTTTGTTTTCGCGTAACTTGAAAACCACTGTACGTGTTAACTCTAAATTTTGCCTGCAGGTTTGTTATAACAACTTGTTTCAAGTGTCCAATTTCCTTCGTGATATAAGCTTTAACACGACGGTAATCGGCTTTAATTGAATTTGTTAGAATCAGTATGTGTGGTTTGTTTTCGCGTAACTTCAAAACCACTGTACGTGTTAACTCTAAAATTTGCCTGCAGGTTTGTTATAACAACTTGTTTCAAGTCTCCAATTTCGGTCGTGATATAAGTTTTAACACGAGAATAATCGGCTTTAATTGAATTTCTCGGAATCGATACGTGTGGTTTGTTTTCGCGTAACTTCAAAACCACTGTACGTGTTAACTCTAAATTTTGCCTGCAGGTGTGTTGTAACAACTTGTTTCAAGTCTCCAATTTCGGTCGTGATATAAGTTTTAACACGACGGTAATCGGCTTTAATTGAATTTGTTAGAATCTGTGTGTGTGGTTCGTTTTCGCATAACTTCAAAACCACTCTATGTGTTAACTCTTAATTTTACCTGCAGGTTCGTCATAACAACTTGTTTCAAGTCTCCAATTTCTGTCGTGATATAAGTTTTAACACGAGAGTAATCGGCTTTAATTGAATTTGTTAGAATCTGTGTGTGTGGTTCGTTTTCGCATAACTTCGAAACAACTGTACGTGTTAACTCTTAATTTTGCCTGCAGGTTTGTCATAACAACTTGTTTCAAGTCTCCAATTTCGGTAGTGATATAAGTTTTAACACGATAGTAATCGGCTTTAATTGAATTTCTCGGAATCGATACGTGTGGTTCGTTTTCGCATAACTTCAAAACAACTGTACGTGTTAACTCTTAAATTTGCCTGAAGGTTTGTTATAACAACTTGTTTCAAGTCTCCAATTTCCTTCGTGATATAAATTTTAACACAGGAGTAATCGGCTTTAATTGAATTTTATAGGAATCGATACATGTGATTCGTTTTCGCATAACTTCAAAACCACTGTACTTGTTAACTCTAAATTTTGCCTGCAGGTTTGTTATAACAACTTGTTTCAAGTCTCCAATTTCGGTCGTGATATAAGTTTTAACACGAGAGTAATCGGATTTAATTGAATTTCTCGGAATCGATACGTGTGGTTCGTTTTCGCATAACTTCAAAACCACTGTACGTGTCAACTCTTAAATTTGCCTGCAGGTTTGTAATAACAACTTGTTTCAAGTCTTCAATTTCGGTCGTGATATAAGTTTTAACACGAGAGTAATCGGCTTTAATTAAATTTGTCAGAATCAGTATGTGTGTTTTGTTTTCGCGTAACTTCAAAACCACTGTACGTGTTAACTCTAAATTTTGCCTGCAGGTTTGTTATAACAACTTGTTTCAAGTGTCCTATTTTCTTCGTGATATAAGTTTTAACACGACGGTAATCGGCTTTAATTGAATTTGTTAGAATCTGTGTGTGTGGTTCGTTTTCGCATAACTTCAAAACCACTCTACGTGTTAACTCTAAATTTTGCCTGCAGGTTTGTTATAACAACTTGTTTCAAGTCTCCAATTTCTTTCGTGATATAAGCTTTAACACGACGGTAATTGGCTTTAATTGAATTTGTTAGAATCAGTATGTGTGGTTTGTTTTCGCGTAACTTCAAAACCACTGTACGTGTTAACTCTAAAATTTGCCTGCAGGTTTGTTATAACAACTTGTTTCAAGTCTCCAATTTCGGTCGTGATATAAGTTTTAACACGAGAGTAATCGGCTTTAATTGAATTTCTCGGAATCGATACGTGTGGTTCGTTTTCGCATAACTTCAAAACCACTGTACGTGTCAACTCTTAAATTTCCCTGCAGGTTTGTAATAACAACTTGTTTCAAGTCTTCAATTTCGGTCGTGATATAAGTTTTAACACGAGAGTAATCGGCTTTAATTGAATTTGTCAGAATCAGTATGTGTGGTTTGTTTTCGCGTAACTTCAAAACCACTGTACGTGTTAACTCTAAATTTTGCCTGCAGGTTTGTTATAACAACTTGTTTCAAGTCTCCAATTTCCTTCGTGATATAAATTTTAACACGGGAGTAATCGGCTTTAATTGAATTTTATAGGAATGGATACATGTGATTCGTTTTCGCATAACTTCAAAACCACTGTACTTGTTAACTCTAAAATTTGCCTGCAGGTTTGTTATAACAACTTGTTTCAAGTCTCCAATTTCGGTCGTGATATATGTTTTAACACGAGAGTAATCGGCTTTAATTGAATTTCTCGGAATCGATACGTGTGGATTGTTTTCGCCTAACTTCAAATCCACTGTACGTGTTAACTCTAAATTTTGCCTGCAGGTTTGTTATAACAACTTGTTTCAAGTCTCCAATTTCGGTCGTGATATAAGTTTTAACACGACGGTAATCGGCTTTAATTGAATTTGTTAGAATCTGTGTGTGTGGTTCGTTTTCGCATAACTTCAAAACAACTGTACGTGTTAACTCTTAATTTTGCCTGCAGGTTTGTCATAACAACTTGTTTCAAGTCTCCAATTTCGGTAGTGATATAAGTTTTAACACGATAGTAATCGGCTTTAATTGAATTTCTCGAAATCGATACGTGTGGTTCGTTTTCGCATACCTTCAAAACAACTGTACGTGTTAAGTCTTAAATTTTCCTGCAGGTTTGTTATAACAACTTGTTTCAAGTCTCCAATTTCGGTCGTGATATAAATTTTAACACGAGAGTAATCGGCTTTAATTGAGTTTTATAGGAATCGATACATGTGATTCGTTTTCGCATAACTTCAAAACCACTGTACGTGTTAACTCTAAAATTTGCCTGCAGGTTTGTTATAACAACTTGTTTCAAGTCTCCAATTTCGGTCGTGATATAAGTTTTAACACGAGAATAATCGGCTTTAATTGAATTTCTCGGAATCGATACGTGTGGTTTGTTTTCGCGTAACTTCAAAACCACTGTACGTGTTAACTCTAAATTTTGCCTGCAGGTGTGTTGTAACAACTTGTTTCAAGTCTCCAATTTCGGTCGTGATATAAGTTTTAACACGACGGTAATCGGCTTTAATTGAATTTGTTAGAATCTGTGTGTGTGGTTCGTTTTCGCATAACTTCAAAACCACTCTATGTGTTAACTCTTAATTTTACCTGCAGGTTCGTCATAACAACTTGTTTCAAGTCTCCAATTTCTGTCGTGATATAAGTTTTAACACGAGAGTAATCGGCTTTAATTGAATTTGTTAGAATCTGTGTGTGTGGTTCGTTTTCGCATAACTTCGAAACAACTGTACGTGTTAACTCTTAATTTTGCCTGCAGGTTTGTCATAACAACTTGTTTCAAGTCTCCAATTTCGGTAGTGATATAAGTTTTAACACGATAGTAATCGGCTTTAATTGAATTTCTCGGAATCGATACGTGTGGTTCGTTTTCGCATAACTTCAAAACAACTGTACGTGTTAACTCTTAAATTTGCCTGAAGGTTTGTTATAACAACTTGTTTCAAGTCTCCAATTTCCTTCGTGATATAAATTTTAACACAGGAGTAATCGGCTTTAATTGAATTTTATAGGAATCGATACATGTGATTCGTTTTCGCATAACTTCAAAACCACTGTACTTGTTAACTCTAAATTTTGCCTGCAGGTTTGTTATAACAACTTGTTTCAAGTCTCCAATTTCGGTCGTGATATAAGTTTTAACACGAGAGTAATCGGATTTAATTGAATTTCTCGGAATCGATACGTGTGGTTCGTTTTCGCATAACTTCAAAACCACTGTACGTGTCAACTCTTAAATTTGCCTGCAGGTTTGTAATAACAACTTGTTTCAAGTCTTCAATTTCGGTCGTGATATAAGTTTTAACACGAGAGTAATCGGCTTTAATTAAATTTGTCAGAATCAGTATGTGTGTTTTGTTTTCGCGTAACTTCAAAACCACTGTACGTGTTAACTCTAAATTTTGCCTGCAGGTTTGTTATAACAACTTGTTTCAAGTGTCCTATTTTCTTCGTGATATAAGTTTTAACACGACGGTAATCGGCTTTAATTGAATTTGTTAGAATCTGTGTGTGTGGTTCGTTTTCGCATAACTTCAAAACCACTCTACGTGTTAACTCTAAATTTTGCCTGCAGGTTTGTTATAACAACTTGTTTCAAGTCTCCAATTTCTTTCGTGATATAAGCTTTAACACGACGGTAATAGGCTTTAATTGAATTTGTTAGAATCAGTATGTGTGGTTTGTTTTCGCGTAACTTCAAAACCACTGTACGTGTTAACTCTAAAATTTGCCTGCAGGTTTGTTATAACAACTTGTTTCAAGTCTCCAATTTCGGTCGTGATATAAGTTTTAACACGAGAGTAATCGGCTTTAATTGAATTTCTCGGAATCGATACGTGTGGTTCGTTTTCGCATAACTTCAAAACCACTGTACGTGTCAACTCTTAAATTTCCCTGCAGGTTTGTAATAACAACTTGTTTCAAGTCTTCAATTTCGGTCGTGATATAAGTTTTAACACGAGAGTAATCGGCTTTAATTGAATTTGTCAGAATCAGTATGTGTGGTTTGTTTTCGCGTAACTTCAAAACCACTGTACGTGTTAACTCTAAATTTTGCCTGCAGGTTTGTTATAACAACTTGTTTCAAGTCTCCAATTTCCTTCGTGATATAAATTTTAACACGGGAGTAATCGGCTTTAATTGAATTTTATAGGAATGGATACATGTGATTCGTTTTCGCATAACTTCAAAACCACTGTACTTGTTAACTCTAAAATTTGCCTGCAGGTTTGTTATAACAACTTGTTTCAAGTCTCCAATTTCGGTCGTGATATATGTTTTAACACGAGAGTAATCGGCTTTAATTGAATTTCTCGGAATCGATACGTGTGGATTGTTTTCGCCTAACTTCAAATCCACTGTACGTGTTAACTCTAAATTTTGCCTGCAGGTTTGTTATAACAACTTGTTTCAAGTCTCCAATTTCGGTCGTGATATAAGTTTTAACACGACGGTAATCGGCTTTAATTGAATTTGTTAGAATCTGTGTGTGTGGTTCGTTTTCGCATAACTTCAAAACAACTGTACGTGTTAACTCTTAATTTTGCCTGCAGGTTTGTCATAACAACTTGTTTCAAGTCTCCAATTTCGGTAGTGATATAAGTTTTAACACGATAGTAATCGGCTTTAATTGAATTTCTCGAAATCGATACGTGTGGTTCGTTTTCGCATAACTTCAAAACAACTGTACGTGTTAAGTCTTAAATTTTCCTGCAGGTTTGTTATAACAACTTGTTTCAAGTCTCCAATTTCGGTCGTGATATAAATTTTAACACGAGAGTAATCGGCTTTAATTGAGTTTTATAGGAATCGATACATGTGATTCGTTTTCGCATAACTTCAAAACCACTGTACGTGTTAACTCTAAAATTTGCCTGCAGGTTTGTTATAACAACTTGTTTCAAGTCTCCAATTTCGGTCGTGATATAAGTTTTAACACGAGAGTAATCGGCTTTAATTGAATTTCTCGGAATCGATACGTGTGGATTGTTTTCGCCTAACTTCAAATCCACTGTACGGGTTAACTCTAAATTTTGCCTGCAGGTTTGTTATAACAACTTGTTTCAAGTCTCCAATTTCGGTCGTGATATAAGTTTTAACACGACGGTAATCGGCTTTAATTGAATTTGTTAGAATGTGTGTGTGTGGTTCGTTTTCGCATAACTTCAAAACAACTCTACGTGTTAACTCTAAATTTTGCTTGCAGGTTTGTTATAACAACTTGTCTCAAGTCTCTAATTTTGGTCGTGAAATAAGTTTTAACACGAGAGTAATCGGCTTTAATTGAATTTGTTACAATCTGTGTGTGTGGTTCGTTTTCGCATAACTTCAAAACAACTGTACGTGTTAACTCTTAATTTTGCCTGCAGGTTTGTCATAACAAATTGTTTCAAGTCTCCAATTTCGGTAGTGATATAAGTTTTAACACGATAGTAATCGGCTTTAATTGAATTTCTCGGAATCGATACGTGTGGTTCGTTTTCGCATAACTTCAAAACAACTGTACGTGTTAACTCTTAAATTTTCCTGCAGGTTTGTTATAACAACTTGTTTCAAGTCTCCAATTTCGGTCTTGATATAAGTTTTAACACGAGAGTAATCGGCTTTAATTGAATTTCTCGGAATCGATACGTGTGGTTCGTTTTCGCATAACTTCAAAACCACTGTACGTGTCAACTCTTAAATTTGCCTGCAGGTATGTAATAACAACTTGTTTCAAGTCTTCAGTTTCGGTCGTGATATAAGTTTTAACACGAGAGTAATCGGCTTTAATTGAATTTGTGAGAATCAGTATGTGTGGTTTGTTTTCGCGTAACTTCAAAACCAATGTACGTGTTAACTCTAAATTTTGCCTGCAGGTTTGTTATAACAACTTGTTTCAAGTGTCCAATTTCCTTCGTGATATAAGTTTTAACACGACGGTAATCGGCTTTAATTGAATTTGTTAGAATCTGTGTGTGTGGTTCGTTTTCGCATAACTTCAAAACCACTGTACGTGTTAACTCTAGAATTTGCCTGCAGGTTTGTTATAACAACTTGTTTCAAGTCTCCAATTTCGGTCGTAATATAAGTTTTAACACGACGGTAATCGGCTTTAATTGAATTTGTTAGAATCTGTGTGTGTGGTTCGTTTTCGCATAACTTCAAAACAACTCTACGTGTTAACTCTAAATTTTCCCTGCAGGTTTGTTATAACAACTTGTCTCAAGTCTCTAATTTCGGTCGTGAAATAAGTTTTAACACGAGAGTAATCGGCTTTAATTGAATTTGTTAGAATCTTTGTGTGTGGTTCGTTTTCGCATAACTTCAAAACAACTGTACGTGTTAACTCTTAATTTTGCCTGCAGGTTTGTCATAACAACTTGTTTCAAGTCTCCAATTTCGGTAGTGATATAATTTTTAACACGAGAGTAATCGGCTTTAATTGAATTTGTTAGAATCTGTGTGTGTGGTTCGTTTTCGCATAACTTCAAAACAACTGTACGTGTCAACTCTTAAATTTGCCTGCAGGTTTGTTATAACAAGTTGTTTCAAGTCTCCAATTTCCTTCGTGATATAAATTTTAACACGGGAGTAATCGGCTTTAATTGAATTTTATAGGAATCGATACATGTGATTCGTTTTCGCATAACTTCAAAACCACTGTACGTGTTAACTCTAAAATTTGCCTGCAGGTTTGTTATAACAACTCGTTTCAAGTCTCCAATTTCGGTCGTGATATAAGTTTTAACACGAGAGTAATCGGATTTAATTGAATTTCTTGGAATCCATACGTGTGGTTTGTTTTCGCATAACTTCAAAACCACTGTACGTGTTAACTCTAAATTTTGCCTGCAGGTTTGTTATAACACTTTGTTTCAAGTCTCCAATTTCGGTCGTGATATAAGTTTTAAGACGACCGTAATCGGCTTTAATTGAATTTGTTAGAATCTGTGTGTGTGGTTCGTTTTCGCATAACTTCAAAACAACTCTACGTGTTAACTCTAAATTTTGCCTGCAGGTTTGTTATAACAACTTGTTTCAAGTCTCCAATTTCGGTAGTGATATAAATTTTAACACGAGAGTAATCGGCTTTAATTGTATTTCTCGGAATCGATACGTGTGGTTCGTTTTCGCATAACTTCAAAACCACTGTACGTGTCCACTCTTATATTTGCCTGCAGGTTTGTAATAACAACTTGTTTCAAGTCTTCAATTTCGGTCGTGATATAAGTTTTAACACGAGAGTAATCGGCTTTAATTGAATTTGTCAGAATCAGTATGTGTGGTTTGTTTTCGCGTAACATCAAAACCACTGTACGTGTTAACTCTAAATTTTGCCTGCAGGTTTGTTATAACAACTTGTTTCAAGTGTCCAATTTCCTTCGTGATATAAGTTTTAACACGACGGTAATCGGCTTTAATTGAATTTCTTAGAATCTGTGTGTGTGGTTCGTTTTCGCATAACTTCAAAACCACTCTAAGTGTTAACTCTAAATTTTGCCTGCAGGTTTGTTATAACAACTTGTTTCAAGTCTCCAATTTCGGTCGTGATATAAGTTTTAACACGAGAGTAATCGGCTTTAATTGAATTAGTTAGAATCTGTGTGTGTGGTTCGTTTTCGCATAACTTCAAAACAACTGTACGTGTTAACTGTAAATTTTGCCTGCAGATTTGTTATAACAACTTGTTTCAAGTCTCCAATTTCGGTCGTGATATAAGTTTTAACACGAGAGTAATCGGCTTTAAATGAATTTCTCGGAATCGATACGTGTGGTTTGTTTTCGCGTAACTTCAAAACCACTGTACGTGTTAACTCTAAATTTTGCCTGCAGGTTTGTTATAACAACTTGTTTCAAGTCTCCAATTTCAGTCGTGATATAAGTTTTAACACGAGAGTAATCGGCTTTAATTGAATTTCTCGGAATCGATACGTGTGGTTCGTTTTCGCATAACTTCAAAACCACTGTACGTGTCAACTCTTAAATTTGCCTGCAGGTTTGTAATAACAACTTGTTTCAAGTCTTCAATTTCGGTCGTGATATAAGTTTTAACACGACGGTAATCGGCTTTAATTGAATTTGTTAGAATCTGTGTGTGTGGTTCGTTTTCCATAACTTCAAAACCACTGTACGTGTCAACTCTTAAATTTGCCTGCAGGTTTGTTATAACAACTTGTTTCAAGTCTCCAATTTCAGTCGTGATATAAGTTTTAACACGAGAGTAATCGGCTTTAATTGAATTTCTCGGAATCGATACGTGTGGTTCGTTTTCGCATAACTTCAAAACCACTGTACGTGTCAACTCTTAAATTTGCCTGCAGGTTTGTAATAACAACTTGTTTCAAGTCTTCAATTTCGGTCGTGATATAAGTTTTAACACGAGAGTAATCGGCTTTAATTGAATTTGTCAGAATCAGTATGTGTGGTTTGTTTTCGCGTAACTTGAAAACCACTGTACGTGTTAACTCTAAATTTTGCCTGCAGGTTTGTTATAACAACTTGTTTCAAGTGTCCAATTTCCTTCGTGATATAAGCTTTAACACGACGGTAATCGGCTTTAATTGAATTTGTTAGAATCAGTATGTGTGGTTTGTTTTCGCGTAACTTCAAAACCACTGTACGTGTTAACTCTAAAATTTGCCTGCAGGTTTGTTATAACAACTTGTTTCAAGTCTCCAATTTCGGTCGTGATATAAGTTTTAACACGAGAATAATCGGCTTTAATTGAATTTCTCGGAATCGATACGTGTGGTTTGTTTTCGCGTAACTTCAAAACCACTGTACGTGTTAACTCTAAATTTTGCCTGCAGGTGTGTTGTAACAACTTGTTTCAAGTCTCCAATTTCGGTCGTGATATAAGTTTTAACACGACGGTAATCGGCTTTAATTGAATTTGTTAGAATCTGTGTGTGTGGTTCGTTTTCGCATAACTTCAAAACCACTCTATGTGTTAACTCTTAATTTTACCTGCAGGTTCGTCATAACAACTTGTTTCAAGTCTCCAATTTCTGTCGTGATATAAGTTTTAACACGAGAGTAATCGGCTTTAATTGAATTTGTTAGAATCTGTGTGTGTGGTTCGTTTTCGCATAACTTCGAAACAACTGTACGTGTTAACTCTTAATTTTGCCTGCAGGTTTGTCATAACAACTTGTTTCAAGTCTCCAATTTCGGTAGTGATATAAGTTTTAACACGATAGTAATCGGCTTTAATTGAATTTCTCGGAATCGATACGTGTGGTTCGTTTTCGCATAACTTCAAAACAACTGTACGTGTTAACTCTTAAATTTGCCTGAAGGTTTGTTATAACAACTTGTTTCAAGTCTCCAATTTCCTTCGTGATATAAATTTTAACACAGGAGTAATCGGCTTTAATTGAATTTTATAGGAATCGATACATGTGATTCGTTTTCGCATAACTTCAAAACCACTGTACTTGTTAACTCTAAATTTTGCCTGCAGGTTTGTTATAACAACTTGTTTCAAGTCTCCAATTTCGGTCGTGATATAAGTTTTAACACGAGAGTAATCGGATTTAATTGAATTTCTCGGAATCGATACGTGTGGTTCGTTTTCGCATAACTTCAAAACCACTGTACGTGTCAACTCTTAAATTTGCCTGCAGGTTTGTAATAACAACTTGTTTCAAGTCTTCAATTTCGGTCGTGATATAAGTTTTAACACGAGAGTAATCGGCTTTAATTAAATTTGTCAGAATCAGTATGTGTGTTTTGTTTTCGCGTAACTTCAAAACCACTGTACGTGTTAACTCTAAATTTTGCCTGCAGGTTTGTTATAACAACTTGTTTCAAGTGTCCTATTTTCTTCGTGATATAAGTTTTAACACGACGGTAATCGGCTTTAATTGAATTTGTTAGAATCTGTGTGTGTGGTTCGTTTTCGCATAACTTCAAAACCACTCTACGTGTTAACTCTAAATTTTGCCTGCAGGTTTGTTATAACAACTTGTTTCAAGTCTCCAATTTCTTTCGTGATATAAGCTTTAACACGACGGTAATTGGCTTTAATTGAATTTGTTAGAATCAGTATGTGTGGTTTGTTTTCGCGTAACTTCAAAACCACTGTACGTGTTAACTCTAAAATTTGCCTGCAGGTTTGTTATAACAACTTGTTTCAAGTCTCCAATTTCGGTCGTGATATAAGTTTTAACACGAGAGTAATCGGCTTTAATTGAATTTCTCGGAATCGATACGTGTGGTTCGTTTTCGCATAACTTCAAAACCACTGTACGTGTCAACTCTTAAATTTCCCTGCAGGTTTGTAATAACAACTTGTTTCAAGTCTTCAATTTCGGTCGTGATATAAGTTTTAACACGAGAGTAATCGGCTTTAATTGAATTTGTCAGAATCAGTATGTGTGGTTTGTTTTCGCGTAACTTCAAAACCACTGTACGTGTTAACTCTAAATTTTGCCTGCAGGTTTGTTATAACAACTTGTTTCAAGTCTCCAATTTCCTTCGTGATATAAATTTTAACACGGGAGTAATCGGCTTTAATTGAATTTTATAGGAATGGATACATGTGATTCGTTTTCGCATAACTTCAAAACCACTGTACTTGTTAACTCTAAAATTTGCCTGCAGGTTTGTTATAACAACTTGTTTTAAGTCTCCAATTTCGGTCGTGATATATGTTTTAACACGAGAGTAATCGGCTTTAATTGAATTTCTCGGAATCGATACGTGTGGATTGTTTTCGCCTAACTTCAAATCCACTGTACGTGTTAACTCTAAATTTTGCCTGCAGGTTTGTTATAACAACTTGTTTCAAGTCTCCAATTTCGGTCGTGATATAAGTTTTAACACGACGGTAATCGGCTTTAATTGAATTTGTTAGAATCTGTGTGTGTGGTTCGTTTTCGCATAACTTCAAAACAACTGTACGTGTTAACTCTTAATTTTGCCTGCAGGTTTGTCATAACAACTTGTTTCAAGTCTCCAATTTCGGTAGTGATATAAGTTTTAACACGATAGTAATCGGCTTTAATTGAATTTCTCGAAATCGATACGTGTGGTTCGTTTTCGCATAACTTCAAAACAACTGTACGTGTTAAGTCTTAAATTTTCCTGCAGGTTTGTTATAACAACTTGTTTCAAGTCTCCAATTTCGGTCGTGATATAAATTTTAACACGAGAGTAATCGGCTTTAATTGAGTTTTATAGGAATCGATACATGTGATTCGTTTTCGCATAACTTCAAAACCACTGTACGTGTTAACTCTAAAATTTGCCTGCAGGTTTGTTATAACAACTTGTTTCAAGTCTCCAATTTCGGTCGTGATATAAGTTTTAACACGAGAGTAATCGGCTTTAATTGAATTTCTCGGAATCGATACGTGTGGATTGTTTTCGCCTAACTTCAAATCCACTGTACGGGTTAACTCTAAATTTTGCCTGCAGGTTTGTTATAACAACTTGTTTCAAGTCTCCAATTTCGGTCGTGATATAAGTTTTAACACGACGGTAATCGGCTTTAATTGAATTTGTTAGAATGTGTGTGTGTGGTTCGTTTTCGCATAACTTCAAAACAACTCTACGTGTTAACTCTAAATTTTGCTTGCAGGTTTGTTATAACAACTTGTCTCAAGTCTCTAATTTTGGTCGTGAAATAAGTTTTAACACGAGAGTAATCGGCTTTAATTGAATTTGTTACAATCTGTGTGTGTGGTTCGTTTTCGCATAACTTCAAAACAACTGTACGTGTTAACTCTTAACTTTGCCTGCAGGTTTGTCATAACAAATTGTTTCAAGTCTCCAATTTCGGTAGTGATATAAGTTTTAACACGATAGTAATCGGCTTTAATTGAATTTCTCGGAATCGATACGTGTGGTTCGTTTTCGCATAACTTCAAAACAACTGTACGTGTTAACTCTTAAATTTTCCTGCAGGTTTGTTATAACAACTTGTTTCAAGTCTCCAATTTCGGTCTTGATATAAGTTTTAACACGAGAGTAATCGGCTTTAATTGAATTTCTCGGAATCGATACGTGTGGTTCGTTTTCGCATAACTTCAAAACCACTGTACGTGTCAACTCTTAAATTTGCCTGCAGGTATGTAATAACAACTTGTTTCAAGTCTTCAGTTTCGGTCGTGATATAAGTTTTAACACGAGAGTAATCGGCTTTAATTGAATTTGTGAGAATCAGTATGTGTGGTTTGTTTTCGCGTAACTTCAAAACCAATGTACGTGTTAACTCTAAATTTTGCCTGCAGGTTTGTTATAACAACTTGTTTCAAGTGTCCAATTTCCTTCGTGATATAAGTTTTAACACGACGGTAATCGGCTTTAATTGAATTTGTTAGAATCTGTGTGTGTGGTTCGTTTTCGCATAACTTCAAAACCACTGTACGTGTTAACTCTAGAATTTGCCTGCAGGTTTGTTATAACAACTTGTTTCAAGTCTCCAATTTCGGTCGTAATATAAGTTTTAACACGACGGTAATCGGCTTTAATTGAATTTGTTAGAATCTGTGTGTGTGGTTCGTTTTCGCATAACTTCAAAACAACTCTACGTGTTAACTCTAAATTTTCCCTGCAGGTTTGTTATAACAACTTGTCTCAAGTCTCTAATTTCGGTCGTGAAATAAGTTTTAACACGAGAGTAATCGGCTTTAATTGAATTTGTTAGAATCTTTGTGTGTGGTTCGTTTTCGCATAACTTCAAAACAACTGTACGTGTTAACTCTTAATTTTGCCTGCAGGTTTGTCATAACAACTTGTTTCAAGTCTCCAATTTCGGTAGTGATATAATTTTTAACACGAGAGTAATCGGCTTTAATTGAATTTGTTAGAATCTGTGTGTGTGGTTCGTTTTCGCATAACTTCAAAACAACTGTACGTGTCAACTCTTAAATTTGCCTGCAGGTTTGTTATAACAAGTTGTTTCAAGTCTCCAATTTCCTTCGTGATATAAATTTTAACACGGGAGTAATCGGCTTTAATTGAATTTTATAGGAATCGATACATGTGATTCGTTTTCGCATAACTTCAAAACCACTGTACGTGTTAACTCTAAAATTTGCCTGCAGGTTTGTTATAACAACTCGTTTCAAGTCTCCAATTTCGGTCGTGATATAAGTTTTAACACGAGAGTAATCGGATTTAATTGAATTTCTTGGAATCCATACGTGTGGTTTGTTTTCGCATAACTTCAAAACCACTGTACGTGTTAACTCTAAATTTTGCCTGCAGGTTTGTTATAACACTTTGTTTCAAGTCTCCAATTTCGGTCGTGATATAAGTTTTAAGACGACCGTAATCGGCTTTAATTGAATTTGTTAGAATCTGTGTGTGTGGTTCGTTTTCGCATAACTTCAAAACAACTCTACGTGTTAACTCTAAATTTTGCCTGCAGGTTTGTTATAACAACTTGTTTCAAGTCTCCAATTTCGGTAGTGATATAAATTTTAACACGAGAGTAATCGGCTTTAATTGTATTTCTCGGAATCGATACGTGTGGTTCGTTTTCGCATAACTTCAAAACCACTGTACGTGTCCACTCTTATATTTGCCTGCAGGTTTGTAATAACAACTTGTTTCAAGTCTTCAATTTCGGTCGTGATATAAGTTTTAACACGAGAGTAATCGGCTTTAATTGAATTTGTCAGAATCAGTATGTGTGGTTTGTTTTCGCGTAACATCAAAACCACTGTACGTGTTAACTCTAAATTTTGCCTGCAGGTTTGTTATAACAACTTGTTTCAAGTGTCCAATTTCCTTCGTGATATAAGTTTTAACACGACGGTAATCGGCTTTAATTGAATTTCTTAGAATCTGTGTGTGTGGTTCGTTTTCGCATAACTTCAAAACCACTCTAAGTGTTAACTCTAAATTTTGCCTGCAGGTTTGTTATAACAACTTGTTTCAAGTCTCCAATTTCGGTCGTGATATAAGTTTTAACACGAGAGTAATCGGCTTTAATTGAATTAGTTAGAATCTGTGTGTGTGGTTCGTTTTCGCATAACTTCAAAACAACTGTACGTGTTAACTGTAAATTTTGCCTGCAGATTTGTTATAACAACTTGTTTCAAGTCTCCAATTTCGGTCGTGATATAAGTTTTAACACGAGAGTAATCGGCTTTAAATGAATTTCTCGGAATCGATACGTGTGGTTTGTTTTCGCGTAACTTCAAAACCACTGTACGTGTTAACTCTAAATTTTGCCTGCAGGTTTGTTATAACAACTTGTTTCAAGTCTCCAATTTCAGTCGTGATATAAGTTTTAACACGAGAGTAATCGGCTTTAATTGAATTTCTCGGAATCGATACGTGTGGTTCGTTTTCGCATAACTTCAAAACCACTGTACGTGTCAACTCTTAAATTTGCCTGCAGGTTTGTAATAACAACTTGTTTCAAGTCTTCAATTTCGGTCGTGATATAAGTTTTAACACGACGGTAATCGGCTTTAATTGAATTTGTTAGAATCTGTGTGTGTGGTTCGTTTTCCATAACTTCAAAACCACTGTACGTGTCAACTCTTAAATTTGCCTGCAGGTTTGTTATAACAACTTGTTTCAAGTCTCCAATTTCAGTCGTGATATAAGTTTTAACACGAGAGTAATCGGCTTTAATTGAATTTCTCGGAATCGATACGTGTGGTTCGTTTTCGCATAACTTCAAAACCACTGTACGTGTCAACTCTTAAATTTGCCTGCAGGTTTGTAATAACAACTTGTTTCAAGTCTCCAATTTCCTTCGTGATATAAGTTTTAACACGACGGTAATCGGCTTTAATTGAATTTGTTAGAATCTGTGTGTGTGGTTCGTTTTCGCATAACTTCAAAACCACTCTACGTGTTAACTCTAAATTTTGCCTGCAGGTTTGTTATAACAACTTGTTTCAAGTCTCCAATTTCCTTCGTGATATAAGCTTTAACACGACGGTAATCGGCTTTAATTGAATTTGTTAGAATCTGTGTGTGTGGTTCGTTTTCGCATAACTTCAAAACCACTCTACGTGTTAACTCTAAATTTTGCCTGCAGGTTTGTTATAACAACTTGTTTCAAGTCTCCAATTTCCTTCGTGATATAAGCTTTAACACGACGGTAATTGGCTTTAATTGAATTTGTTAGAATCAGTATGTGTGGTTTGTTTTCGCGTAACTTCAAAACCACTGTACGTGTTAACTCTAAAATTTGCCTGCAGGTTTGTTATAACAACTTGTTTCAAGTCTCCAATTTCGGTCGTGATATAAGTTTTAACACGAGAGTAATCGGCTTCAATTGAATTTCTCGGAATCGATACGTGTGGTTCGTTTTCGCATAACTTCAAAACCACTGTACGTGTCAACTCTTAAATTTCCCTGCAGGTTTGTAATAACAACTTGTTTCAAGTCTTCAATTTCCGTCGTGATATAAGTTTTAACACGAGAGTAATCGGCTTTAATTGAATTTGTCAGAATCAGTATGTGTGGTTTGTTTTCGCGTAACTTCAAAACCACTGTACGTGTTAACTCTAAATTTTGCCTGCAGGTTTGTTATAACAACTTGTTTCAAGTCTCCCATTTCCTTCGTGATATAAATTTTAACACGGGAGTAATCGGCTTTAATTGAATTTTATAGGAATGGATACATGTGATTCGTTTTCGCATAACTTCAAAACCACTGTACTTGTTAACTCTAAAATTTGCCTGCAGGGTTGTTATAACAACTTGTTTCAAGTCTCCAATTTCGGTCGCGATATAAGTTTTAACACGAGAGTAATCGGCTTTAAATGAATTTCTCGGAATCGATACGTGTGGTTTGTTTTCGCGTAACTTCAAAACCACTGTACGTGTTAACTCTAAATTTTGCCTGCAGGTTTGTTATAACAACTTGTTTCAAGTCTCCAATTTCGGTCGTGATATAAGTTTTAACACGAGAGTTATTGGCTTTAATTGAATTTCTCGGAATCGATACGTGTGGTTCGTTTTTGCATAACTTCAAAACCACTGTACGTGTCAACTCTTAAATTTGCCTGCAGGTTTGTAATAACAACTTGTTTCAAGTCTTCAATTTCGGTCGTGATATAAGTTTTAACACGAGAGTAATCGGCTTTAATTGAATTTGTCAGAATCAGTATGTGTGGTTTGTTTTCGCGTAACTTGAAAACCACTGTACGTGTTAACTCTAAATTTTGCCTGCAGGTTTCTTATAACAACTTGTTTCAAGTGTCCAATTTCCTTCGTGATATAAGCTTTAACACGACGGTAATCGGCTTTAATTGAATTTATTAGAATCTGTGTGTGTGGTTCGTTTTCGCATAACTTCAAAACCACTCTACGTGTTAACTCTAAATTTTGCCTGCAGGTTTGTTATAACAACTTGTTTCAAGTCTCCAATTTCCTTCGTGATATAAGCTTTAACACGACGGTAATCGGCTTTAATTGAATTTGTTAGAATCTGTGTGTGTGGTTCGTTTTCGCATAACTTCAAAACCACTCTACGTGTTAACTCTAAATTTTGCCTGCAGGTTTGTTATAACAACTTGTTTCAAGTCTCCAATTTCCTTCGTGATATAAGCTTTAACACGACGGTAATTGGCTTTAATTGAATTTGTTAGAATCAGTATGTGTGGTTTGTTTTCGCGTAACTTCAAAACCACTGTACGTGTTAACTCTAAAATTTGCCTGCAGGTTTGTTATAACAACTTGTTTCAAGTCTCCAATTTCGGTCGTGATATAAGTTTTAACACGAGAGTAATCGGCTTCAATTGAATTTCTCGGAATCGATACGTGTGGTTCGTTTTCGCATAACTTCAAAACCACTGTACGTGTCAACTCTTAAATTTCCCTGCAGGTTTGTAATAACAACTTGTTTCAAGTCTTCAATTTCCGTCGTGATATAAGTTTTAACACGAGAGTAATCGGCTTTAATTGAATTTGTCAGAATCAGTATGTGTGGTTTGTTTTCGCGTAACTTCAAAACCACTGTACGTGTTAACTCTAAATTTTGCCTGCAGGTTTGTTATAACAACTTGTTTCAAGTCTCCCATTTCCTTCGTGATATAAATTTTAACACGGGAGTAATCGGCTTTAATTGAATTTTATAGGAATGGATACATGTGATTCGTTTTCGCATAACTTCAAAACCACTGTACTTGTTAACTCTATAATTTGCCTGCAGGGTTGTTATAACAACTTGTTTCAAGTCTCCAATTTCGGTCGCGATATAAGTTTTAACACGAGAGTAATCGGCTTTAAATGAATTTCTCGGAATCGATACGTGTGGTTTGTTTTCGCGTAACTTCAAAACCACTGTACGTGTTAACTCTAAATTTTGCCTGCAGGTTTGTTATAACAACTTGTTTCAAGTCTCCAATTTCGGTCGTGATATAAGTTTTAACACGAGAGTAATTGGCTTTAATTGAATTTCTCGGAATCGATACGTGTGGTTTGTTTTTGCATAACTTCAAAACCACTGTACGTGTCAACTCTTAAATTTGCCTGCAGGTTTGTAATAACAACTTGTTTCAAGTCTTCAATTTCGGTCGTGATATAAGTTTTAACACGAGAGTAATCGGCTTTAATTGAATTTGTCAGAATCAGTATGTGTGGTTTGTTTTCGCGTAACTTGAAAACCACTGTACGTGTTAACTCTAAATTTTGCCTGCAGGTTTGTTATAACAACTTGTTTCAAGTGTCCAATTTCCTTCGTGATATAAGCTTTAACACGACGGTAATCGGCTTTAATTGAATTTGTTAGAATCTGTGTGTGTGGTTCGTTTTCGCATAACTTCAAAACCACTCTATGTGTTAACTCTTAATTTTGCCTGCAGGTTCGTCATAACAACTTGTTTCAAGTCTCCAATTTCTGTCGTGATATAAGTTTTAACACGAGAGTAATCGGCTTTAATTGAATTTGTTAGAATCTGTGTGTGTGGTTCGTTTTCGCATAACTTCAAAACAACTGTACATGTCAACTCTTAATTTTGCCTGCAGGTTTGTCATAACAACTTGTTTCAAGTCTCCAATTTCGGTAGTGATATAAGTTTTAACACGATAGTAATCGGCTTTAATTGAATTTCTCGGAATCGATACGTGTGGTTTGTTTTCGCATAACTTCAAAACCACTGTACGTGTCAACTCTTAAATTTGCCTGCAGGTTTGTTATAACAACTTGTTTCAAGTCTCCAATTTCAGTCGTGATATAAGTTTTAACACGAGAGTAATCGGCTTTAATTGAATTTCTCGGAATCGATACGTGTGGTTTGTTTTCGCATAACTTCAAAACCACTGTACGTGTCAACTCTTAAATTTGCCTGCAGGTTTGTAATAACAACTTGTTTCAAGTCTTCAATTTCGGTCGTGATATAAGTTTTAACACGAGAGTAATCGGCTTTAATTGAATTTGTCAGAATCAGTATGTGTGGTTTGTTTTCGCGTAACTTGAAAACCACTGTACGTGTTAACTCTAAATTTTGCCTGCAGGTTTGTTATAACAACTTGTTTCAAGTGTCCAATTTCCTTCGTGATATAAGCTTTAACACGACGGTAATCGGCTTTAATTGAATTTGTTAGAATCAGTATGTGTGGTTTGTTTTCGCGTAACTTCAAAACCACTGTACGTGTTAACTCTAAAATTTGAATGCAGGTTTGTTATAACAACTTGTTTCAAGTCTCCAATTTCGGTCGTGATATAAGTTTTAACACGAGAATAATCGGCTTTAATTGAATTTCTCGGAATCGATACGTGTGGTTTGTTTTCGCGTAACTTCAAAACCACTGTACGTGTTAACTCTAAATTTTGCCTGCAGGTGTGTTGTAACAACTTGTTTCAAGTCTCCAATTTCGGTCGTGATATAAGTTTTAACACGACGGTAATCGGCTTTAATTGAATTTGTTAGAATCTGTGTGTGTGGTTCGTTTTCGCATAACTTCAAAACCACTCTATGTGTTAACTCTTAATTTTACCTGCAGGTTCGTCATAACAACTTGTTTCAAGTCTCCAATTTCTGTCGTGATATAAGTTTTAACACGAGAGTAATCGGCTTTAATTGAATTTGTTAGAATCTGTGTGTGTGGTTCGTTTTCGCATAACTTCGAAACAACTGTACGTGTTAACTCTTAATTTTGCCTGCAGGTTTGTCATAACAACTTGTTTCAAGTCTCCAATTTCGGTAGTGATATAAGTTTTAACACGATAGTAATCGGCTTTAATTGAATTTCTCGGAATCGATACGTGTGGTTCGTTTTCGCATAACTTCAAAACAACTGTACGTGTTAACTCTTAAATTTGCCTGAAGGTTTGTTATAACAACTTGTTTCAAGTCTCCAATTTCCTTCGTGATATAAATTTTAACACAGGAGTAATCGGCTTTAATTGAATTTTATAGGAATCGATACATGTGATTCGTTTTCGCATAACTTCAAAACCACTGTACTTGTTAACTCTAAATTTTGCCTGCAGGTTTGTTATAACAACTTGTTTCAAGTCTCCAATTTCGGTCGTGATATAAGTTTTAACACGAGAGTAATCGGATTTAATTGAATTTCTCGGAATCGATACGTGTGGTTCGTTTTCGCATAACTTCAAAACCACTGTACGTGTCAACTCTTAAATTTGCCTGCAGGTTTGTAATAACAACTTGTTTCAAGTCTTCAATTTCGGTCGTGATATAAGTTTTAACACGAGAGTAATCGGCTTTAATTAAATTTGTCAGAATCAGTATGTGTGTTTTGTTTTCGCGTAACTTCAAAACCACTGTACGTGTTAACTCTAAATTTTGCCTGCAGGTTTGTTATAACAACTTGTTTCAAGTGTCCTATTTTCTTCGTGATATAAGTTTTAACACGACGGTAATCGGCTTTAATTGAATTTGTTAGAATCTGTGTGTGTGGTTCGTTTTCGCATAACTTCAAAACCACTCTACGTGTTAACTCTAAATTTTGCCTGCAGGTTTGTTATAACAACTTGTTTCAAGTCTCCAATTTCTTTCGTGATATAAGCTTTAACACGACGGTAATTGGCTTTAATTGAATTTGTTAGAATCAGTATGTGTGGTTTGTTTTCGCGTAACTTCAAAACCACTGTACGTGTTAACTCTAAAATTTGCCTGCAGGTTTGTTATAACAACTTGTTTCAAGTCTCCAATTTCGGTCGTGATATAAGTTTTAACACGAGAGTAATCGGCTTTAATTGAATTTCTCGGAATCGATACGTGTGGTTCGTTTTCGCATAACTTCAAAACCACTGTACGTGTCAACTCTTAAATTTCCCTGCAGGTTTGTAATAACAACTTGTTTCAAGTCTTCAATTTCGGTCGTGATATAAGTTTTAACACGAGAGTAATCGGCTTTAATTGAATTTGTCAGAATCAGTATGTGTGGTTTGTTTTCGCGTAACTTCAAAACCACTGTACGTGTTAACTCTAAATTTTGCCTGCAGGTTTGTTATAACAACTTGTTTCAAGTCTCCAATTTCCTTCGTGATATAAATTTTAACACGGGAGTAATCGGCTTTAATTGAATTTTATAGGAATGGATACATGTGATTCGTTTTCGCATAACTTCAAAACCACTGTACTTGTTAACTCTAAAATTTGCCTGCAGGTTTGTTATAACAACTTGTTTCAAGTCTCCAATTTCGGTCGTGATATATGTTTTAACACGAGAGTAATCGGCTTTAATTGAATTTCTCGGAATCGATACGTGTGGATTGTTTTCGCCTAACTTCAAATCCACTGTACGTGTTAACTCTAAATTTTGCCTGCAGGTTTGTTATAACAACTTGTTTCAAGTCTCCAATTTCGGTCGTGATATAAGTTTTAACACGACGGTAATCGGCTTTAATTGAATTTGTTAGAATCTGTGTGTGTGGTTCGTTTTCGCATAACTTCAAAACAACTGTACGTGTTAACTCTTAATTTTGCCTGCAGGTTTGTCATAACAACTTGTTTCAAGTCTCCAATTTCGGTAGTGATATAAGTTTTAACACGATAGTAATCGGCTTTAATTGAATTTCTCGAAATCGATACGTGTGGTTCGTTTTCGCATACCTTCAAAACAACTGTACGTGTTAAGTCTTAAATTTTCCTGCAGGTTTGTTATAACAACTTGTTTCAAGTCTCCAATTTCGGTCGTGATATAAATTTTAACACGAGAGTAATCGGCTTTAATTGAGTTTTATAGGAATCGATACATGTGATTCGTTTTCGCATAACTTCAAAACCACTGTACGTGTTAACTCTAAAATTTGCCTGCAGGTTTGTTATAACAACTTGTTTCAAGTCTCCAATTTCGGTCGTGATATAAGTTTTAACACGAGAGTAATCGGCTTTAATTGAATTTCTCGGAATCGATACGTGTGGATTGTTTTCGCCTAACTTCAAATCCACTGTACGGGTTAACTCTAAATTTTGCCTGCAGGTTTGTTATAACAACTTGTTTCAAGTCTCCAATTTCGGTCGTGATATAAGTTTTAACACGACGGTAATCGGCTTTAATTGAATTTGTTAGAATGTGTGTGTGTGGTTCGTTTTCGCATAACTTCAAAACAACTCTACGTGTTAACTCTAAATTTTGCTTGCAGGTTTGTTATAACAACTTGTCTCAAGTCTCTAATTTTGGTCGTGAAATAAGTTTTAACACGAGAGTAATCGGCTTTAATTGAATTTGTTACAATCTGTGTGTGTGGTTCGTTTTCGCATAACTTCAAAACAACTGTACGTGTTAACTCTTAATTTTGCCTGCAGGTTTGTCATAACAAATTGTTTCAAGTCTCCAATTTCGGTAGTGATATAAGTTTTAACACGATAGTAATCGGCTTTAATTGAATTTCTCGGAATCGATACGTGTGGTTCGTTTTCGCATAACTTCAAAACAACTGTACGTGTTAACTCTTAAATTTTCCTGCAGGTTTATTATAACAACTTGTTTCAAGTCTCCAATTTCGGTCTTGATATAAGTTTTAACACGAGAGTAATCGGCTTTAATTGAATTTCTCGGAATCGATACGTGTGGTTCGTTTTCGCATAACTTCAAAACCACTGTACGTGTCAACTCTTAAATTTGCCTGCAGGTATGTAATAACAACTTGTTTCAAGTCTTCAGTTTCGGTCGTGATATAAGTTTTAACACGAGAGTAATCGGCTTTAATTGAATTTGTGAGAATCAGTATGTGTGGTTTGTTTTCGCGTAACTTCAAAACCAATGTACGTGTTAACTCTAAATTTTGCCTGCAGGTTTGTTATAACAACTTGTTTCAAGTGTCCAATTTCCTTCGTGATATAAGTTTTAACACGACGGTAATCGGCTTTAATTGAATTTGTTAGAATCTGTGTGTGTGGTTCGTTTTCGCATAACTTCAAAACCACTGTACGTGTTAACTCTAGAATTTGCCTGCAGGTTTGTTATAACAACTTGTTTCAAGTCTCCAATTTCGGTCGTAATATAAGTTTTAACACGACGGTAATCGGCTTTAATTGAATTTGTTAGAATCTGTGTGTGTGGTTCGTTTTCGCATAACTTCAAAACAACTCTACGTGTTAACTCTAAATTTTCCCTGCAGGTTTGTTATAACAACTTGTCTCAAGTCTCTAATTTCGGTCGTGAAATAAGTTTTAACACGAGAGTAATCGGCTTTAATTGAATTTGTTAGAATCTTTGTGTGTGGTTCGTTTTCGCATAACTTCAAAACAACTGTACGTGTTAACTCTTAATTTTGCCTGCAGGTTTGTCATAACAACTTGTTTCAAGTCTCCAATTTCGGTAGTGATATAATTTTTAACACGAGAGTAATCGGCTTTAATTGAATTTGTTAGAATCTGTGTGTGTGGTTCGTTTTCGCATAACTTCAAAACAACTGTACGTGTCAACTCTTAAATTTGCCTGCAGGTTTGTTATAACAAGTTGTTTCAAGTCTCCAATTTCCTTCGTGATATAAATTTTAACACGGGAGTAATCGGCTTTAATTGAATTTTATAGGAATCGATACATGTGATTCGTTTTCGCATAACTTCAAAACCACTGTACGTGTTAACTCTAAAATTTGCCTGCAGGTTTGTTATAACAACTCGTTTCAAGTCTCCAATTTCGGTCGTGATATAAGTTTTAACACGAGAGTAATCGGATTTAATTGAATTTCTTGGAATCCATACGTGTGGTTTGTTTTCGCATAACTTCAAAACCACTGTACGTGTTAACTCTAAATTTTGCCTGCAGGTTTGTTATAACACTTTGTTTCAAGTCTCCAATTTCGGTCGTGATATAAGTTTTAAGACGACCGTAATCGGCTTTAATTGAATTTGTTAGAATCTGTGTGTGTGGTTCGTTTTCGCATAACTTCAAAACAACTCTACGTGTTAACTCTAAATTTTGCCTGCAGGTTTGTTATAACAACTTGTTTCAAGTCTCCAATTTCGGTAGTGATATAAATTTTAACACGAGAGTAATCGGCTTTAATTGTATTTCTCGGAATCGATACGTGTGGTTCGTTTTCGCATAACTTCAAAACCACTGTACGTGTCCACTCTTATATTTGCCTGCAGGTTTGTAATAACAACTTGTTTCAAGTCTTCAATTTCGGTCGTGATATAAGTTTTAACACGAGAGTAATCGGCTTTAATTGAATTTGTCAGAATCAGTATGTGTGGTTTGTTTTCGCGTAACATCAAAACCACTGTACGTGTTAACTCTAAATTTTGCCTGCAGGTTTGTTATAACAACTTGTTTCAAGTGTCCAATTTCCTTCGTGATATAAGTTTTAACACGACGGTAATCGGCTTTAATTGAATTTCTTAGAATCTGTGTGTGTGGTTCGTTTTCGCATAACTTCAAAACCACTCTAAGTGTTAACTCTAAATTTTGCCTGCAGGTTTGTTATAACAACTTGTTTCAAGTCTCCAATTTCGGTCGTGATATAAGTTTTAACACGAGAGTAATCGGCTTTAATTGAATTAGTTAGAATCTGTGTGTGTGGTTCGTTTTCGCATAACTTCAAAACAACTGTACGTGTTAACTGTAAATTTTGCCTGCAGATTTGTTATAACAACTTGTTTCAAGTCTCCAATTTCGGTCGTGATATAAGTTTTAACACGAGAGTAATCGGCTTTAAATGAATTTCTCGGAATCGATACGTGTGGTTTGTTTTCGCGTAACTTCAAAACCACTGTACGTGTTAACTCTAAATTTTGCCTGCAGGTTTGTTATAACAACTTGTTTCAAGTCTCCAATTTCAGTCGTGATATAAGTTTTAACACGAGAGTAATCGGCTTTAATTGAATTTCTCGGAATCGATACGTGTGGTTCGTTTTCGCATAACTTCAAAACCACTGTACGTGTCAACTCTTAAATTTGCCTGCAGGTTTGTAATAACAACTTGTTTCAAGTCTTCAATTTCGGTCGTGATATAAGCTTTAACACGACGGTAATCGGCTTTAATTGAATTTGTTAGAATCTGTGTGTGTGGTTCGTTTTCGCATAACTTCAAAACCACTCTACGTGTTAACTCTAAATTTTGCCTGCAGGTTTGTTATAACAACTTGTTTCAAGTGTCCAATTTCCTTCGTGATATAAGCTTTAACACGACGGTAATTGGCTTTAATTGAATTTGTTAGAATCAGTATGTGTGGTTTGTTTTCGCGTAACTTCAAAACCACTGTACGTGTTAACTCTAAAATTTGCCTGCAGGTTTGTTATAACAACTTGTTTCAAGTCTCCAATTTCGGTCGTGATATAAGTTTTAACACGAGAATAATCGGCTTTAATTGAATTTCTCGGAATCGATACGTGTGGTTTGTTTTCGCGTAACTTCAAAACCACTGTACGTGTTAACTCTAAATTTTGCCTGCAGGTGTGTTGTAACAACTTGTTTCAAGTCTCCAATTTCCGTCGTGATATAAGTTTTAACACGAGAGTAATCGGCTTTAATTGAATTTGTCAGAATCAGTATGTGTGGTTTGTTTTCGCGTAACTTCAAAACCACTGTACGTGTTAACTCTAAATTTTGCCTGCAGGTTTGTTATAACAACTTGTTTCAAGTCTCCCATTTCCTTCGTGATATAAATTTTAACACGGGAGTAATCGGCTTTAATTGAATTTTATAGGAATGGATACATGTGATTCGTTTTCGCATAACTTCAAAACCACTGTACTTGTTAACTCTAAAATTTGCCTGCAGGGTTGTTATAACAACTTGTTTCAAGTCTCCAATTTCGGTCGCGATATAAGTTTTAACACGAGAGTAATCGGCTTTAAATGAATTTCTCGGAATCGATACGTGTGGTTTGTTTTCGCGTAACTTCAAAACCACTGTACGTGTTAACTCTAAATTTTGCCTGCAGGTTTGTTATAACAACTTGTTTCAAGTCTCCAATTTCGGTCGTGATATAAGTTTTAACACGAGAGTAATTGGCTTTAATTGAATTTCTCGGAATCGATACGTGTGGTTCGTTTTTGCATAACTTCAAAACCACTGTACGTGTCAACTCTTAAATTTGCCTGCAGGTTTGTAATAACAACTTGTTTCAAGTCTTCAATTTCGGTCGTGATATAAGTTTTAACACGAGAGTAATCGGCTTTAATTGAATTTGTCAGAATCAGTATGTGTGGTTTGTTTTCGCGTAACTTGAAAACCACTGTACGTGTTAACTCTAAATTTTGCCTGCAGGTTTGTTATAACAACTTGTTTCAAGTGTCCAATTTCCTTCGTGATATAAGCTTTAACACGACGGTAATCGGCTTTAATTGAATTTGTTAGAATCTGTGTGTGTGGTTCGTTTTCGCATAACTTCAAAACCACTCTATGTGTTAACTCTTAATTTTGCCTGCAGGTTCGTCATAACAACTTGTTTCAAGTCTCCAATTTCTGTCGTGATATAAGTTTTAACACGAGAGTAATCGGCTTTAATTGAATTTGTTAGAATCTGTGTGTGTGGTTCGTTTTCGCATAACTTCAAAACAACTGTACATGTCAACTCTTAATTTTGCCTGCAGGTTTGTCATAACAACTTGTTTCAAGTCTCCAATTTCGGTAGTGATATAAGTTTTAACACGATAGTAATCGGCTTTAATTGAATTTCTCGGAATCGATACGTGTGGTTTGTTTTCGCATAACTTCAAAACCACTGTACGTGTCAACTCTTAAATTTGCCTGCAGGTTTGTTATAACAACTTGTTTCAAGTCTCCAATTTCAGTCGTGATATAAGTTTTAACACGAGAGTAATCGGCTTTAATTGAATTTCTCGGAATCGATACGTGTGGTTTGTTTTCGCATAACTTCAAAACCACTGTACGTGTCAACTCTTAAATTTGCCTGCAGGTTTGTAATAACAACTTGTTTCAAGTCTTCAATTTCGGTCGTGATATAAGTTTTAACACGAGAGTAATCGGCTTTAATTGAATTTGTCAGAATCAGTATGTGTGGTTTGTTTTCGCGTAACTTGAAAACCACTGTACGTGTTAACTCTAAATTTTGCCTGCAGGTTTGTTATAACAACTTGTTTCAAGTGTCCAATTTCCTTCGTGATATAAGCTTTAACACGACGGTAATCGGCTTTAATTGAATTTGTTAGAATCAGTATGTGTGGTTTGTTTTCGCGTAACTTCAAAACCACTGTACGTGTTAACTCTAAAATTTGAATGCAGGTTTGTTATAACAACTTGTTTCAAGTCTCCAATTTCGGTCGTGATATAAGTTTTAACACGAGAATAATCGGCTTTAATTGAATTTCTCGGAATCGATACGTGTGGTTTGTTTTCGCGTAACTTCAAAACCACTGTACGTGTTAACTCTAAATTTTGCCTGCAGGTGTGTTGTAACAACTTGTTTCAAGTCTCCAATTTCGGTCGTGATATAAGTTTTAACACGACGGTAATCGGCTTTAATTGAATTTGTTAGAATCTGTGTGTGTGGTTCGTTTTCGCATAACTTCAAAACCACTCTATGTGTTAACTCTTAATTTTACCTGCAGGTTCGTCATAACAACTTGTTTCAAGTCTCCAATTTCTGTCGTGATATAAGTTTTAACACGAGAGTAATCGGCTTTAATTGAATTTGTTAGAATCTGTGTGTGTGGTTCGTTTTCGCATAACTTCGAAACAACTGTACGTGTTAACTCTTAATTTTGCCTGCAGGTTTGTCATAACAACTTGTTTCAAGTCTCCAATTTCGGTAGTGATATAAGTTTTAACACGATAGTAATCGGCTTTAATTGAATTTCTCGGAATCGATACGTGTGGTTCGTTTTCGCATAACTTCAAAACAACTGTACGTGTTAACTCTTAAATTTGCCTGAAGGTTTGTTATAACAACTTGTTTCAAGTCTCCAATTTCCTTCGTGATATAAATTTTAACACAGGAGTAATCGGCTTTAATTGAATTTTATAGGAATCGATACATGTGATTCGTTTTCGCATAACTTCAAAACCACTGTACTTGTTAACTCTAAATTTTGCCTGCAGGTTTGTTATAACAACTTGTTTCAAGTCTCCAATTTCGGTCGTGATATAAGTTTTAACACGAGAGTAATCGGATTTAATTGAATTTCTCGGAATCGATACGTGTGGTTCGTTTTCGCATAACTTCAAAACCACTGTACGTGTCAACTCTTAAATTTGCCTGCAGGTTTGTAATAACAACTTGTTTCAAGTCTTCAATTTCGGTCGTGATATAAGTTTTAACACGAGAGTAATCGGCTTTAATTAAATTTGTCAGAATCAGTATGTGTGTTTTGTTTTCGCGTAACTTCAAAACCACTGTACGTGTTAACTCTAAATTTTGCCTGCAGGTTTGTTATAACAACTTGTTTCAAGTGTCCTATTTTCTTCGTGATATAAGTTTTAACACGACGGTAATCGGCTTTAATTGAATTTGTTAGAATCTGTGTGTGTGGTTCGTTTTCGCATAACTTCAAAACCACTCTACGTGTTAACTCTAAATTTTGCCTGCAGGTTTGTTATAACAACTTGTTTCAAGTCTCCAATTTCTTTCGTGATATAAGCTTTAACACGACGGTAATTGGCTTTAATTGAATTTGTTAGAATCAGTATGTGTGGTTTGTTTTCGCGTAACTTCAAAACCACTGTACGTGTTAACTCTAAAATTTGCCTGCAGGTTTGTTATAACAACTTGTTTCAAGTCTCCAATTTCGGTCGTGATATAAGTTTTAACACGAGAGTAATCGGCTTTAATTGAATTTCTCGGAATCGATACGTGTGGTTCGTTTTCGCATAACTTCAAAACCACTGTACGTGTCAACTCTTAAATTTCCCTGCAGGTTTGTAATAACAACTTGTTTCAAGTCTTCAATTTCGGTCGTGATATAAGTTTTAACACGAGAGTAATCGGCTTTAATTGAATTTGTCAGAATCAGTATGTGTGGTTTGTTTTCGCGTAACTTCAAAACCACTGTACGTGTTAACTCTAAATTTTGCCTGCAGGTTTGTTATAACAACTTGTTTCAAGTCTCCAATTTCCTTCGTGATATAAATTTTAACACGGGAGTAATCGGCTTTAATTGAATTTTATAGGAATGGATACATGTGATTCGTTTTCGCATAACTTCAAAACCACTGTACTTGTTAACTCTAAAATTTGCCTGCAGGTTTGTTATAACAACTTGTTTCAAGTCTCCAATTTCGGTCGTGATATATGTTTTAACACGAGAGTAATCGGCTTTAATTGAATTTCTCGGAATCGATACGTGTGGATTGTTTTCGCCTAACTTCAAATCCACTGTACGTGTTAACTCTAAATTTTGCCTGCAGGTTTGTTATAACAACTTGTTTCAAGTCTCCAATTTCGGTCGTGATATAAGTTTTAACACGACGGTAATCGGCTTTAATTGAATTTGTTAGAATCTGTGTGTGTGGTTCGTTTTCGCATAACTTCAAAACAACTGTACGTGTTAACTCTTAATTTTGCCTGCAGGTTTGTCATAACAACTTGTTTCAAGTCTCCAATTTCGGTAGTGATATAAGTTTTAACACGATAGTAATCGGCTTTAATTGAATTTCTCGAAATCGATACGTGTGGTTCGTTTTCGCATACCTTCAAAACAACTGTACGTGTTAAGTCTTAAATTTTCCTGCAGGTTTGTTATAACAACTTGTTTCAAGTCTCCAATTTCGGTCGTGATATAAATTTTAACACGAGAGTAATCGGCTTTAATTGAGTTTTATAGGAATCGATACATGTGATTCGTTTTCGCATAACTTCAAAACCACTGTACGTGTTAACTCTAAAATTTGCCTGCAGGTTTGTTATAACAACTTGTTTCAAGTCTCCAATTTCGGTCGTGATATAAGTTTTAACACGAGAGTAATCGGCTTTAATTGAATTTCTCGGAATCGATACGTGTGGATTGTTTTCGCCTAACTTCAAATCCACTGTACGGGTTAACTCTAAATTTTGCCTGCAGGTTTGTTATAACAACTTGTTTCAAGTCTCCAATTTCGGTCGTGATATAAGTTTTAACACGACGGTAATCGGCTTTAATTGAATTTGTTAGAATGTGTGTGTGTGGTTCGTTTTCGCATAACTTCAAAACAACTCTACGTGTTAACTCTAAATTTTGCTTGCAGGTTTGTTATAACAACTTGTCTCAAGTCTCTAATTTTGGTCGTGAAATAAGTTTTAACACGAGAGTAATCGGCTTTAATTGAATTTGTTACAATCTGTGTGTGTGGTTCGTTTTCGCATAACTTCAAAACAACTGTACGTGTTAACTCTTAATTTTGCCTGCAGGTTTGTCATAACAAATTGTTTCAAGTCTCCAATTTCGGTAGTGATATAAGTTTTAACACGATAGTAATCGGCTTTAATTGAATTTCTCGGAATCGATACGTGTGGTTCGTTTTCGCATAACTTCAAAACAACTGTACGTGTTAACTCTTAAATTTTCCTGCAGGTTTATTATAACAACTTGTTTCAAGTCTCCAATTTCGGTCTTGATATAAGTTTTAACACGAGAGTAATCGGCTTTAATTGAATTTCTCGGAATCGATACGTGTGGTTCGTTTTCGCATAACTTCAAAACCACTGTACGTGTCAACTCTTAAATTTGCCTGCAGGTATGTAATAACAACTTGTTTCAAGTCTTCAGTTTCGGTCGTGATATAAGTTTTAACACGAGAGTAATCGGCTTTAATTGAATTTGTGAGAATCAGTATGTGTGGTTTGTTTTCGCGTAACTTCAAAACCAATGTACGTGTTAACTCTAAATTTTGCCTGCAGGTTTGTTATAACAACTTGTTTCAAGTGTCCAATTTCCTTCGTGATATAAGTTTTAACACGACGGTAATCGGCTTTAATTGAATTTGTTAGAATCTGTGTGTGTGGTTCGTTTTCGCATAACTTCAAAACCACTGTACGTGTTAACTCTAGAATTTGCCTGCAGGTTTGTTATAACAACTTGTTTCAAGTCTCCAATTTCGGTCGTAATATAAGTTTTAACACGACGGTAATCGGCTTTAATTGAATTTGTTAGAATCTGTGTGTGTGGTTCGTTTTCGCATAACTTCAAAACAACTCTACGTGTTAACTCTAAATTTTCCCTGCAGGTTTGTTATAACAACTTGTCTCAAGTCTCTAATTTCGGTCGTGAAATAAGTTTTAACACGAGAGTAATCGGCTTTAATTGAATTTGTTAGAATCTTTGTGTGTGGTTCGTTTTCGCATAACTTCAAAACAACTGTACGTGTTAACTCTTAATTTTGCCTGCAGGTTTGTCATAACAACTTGTTTCAAGTCTCCAATTTCGGTAGTGATATAATTTTTAACACGAGAGTAATCGGCTTTAATTGAATTTGTTAGAATCTGTGTGTGTGGTTCGTTTTCGCATAACTTCAAAACAACTGTACGTGTCAACTCTTAAATTTGCCTGCAGGTTTGTTATAACAAGTTGTTTCAAGTCTCCAATTTCCTTCGTGATATAAATTTTAACACGGGAGTAATCGGCTTTAATTGAATTTTATAGGAATCGATACATGTGATTCGTTTTCGCATAACTTCAAAACCACTGTACGTGTTAACTCTAAAATTTGCCTGCAGGTTTGTTATAACAACTCGTTTCAAGTCTCCAATTTCGGTCGTGATATAAGTTTTAACACGAGAGTAATCGGATTTAATTGAATTTCTTGGAATCCATACGTGTGGTTTGTTTTCGCATAACTTCAAAACCACTGTACGTGTTAACTCTAAATTTTGCCTGCAGGTTTGTTATAACACTTTGTTTCAAGTCTCCAATTTCGGTCGTGATATAAGTTTTAAGACGACCGTAATCGGCTTTAATTGAATTTGTTAGAATCTGTGTGTGTGGTTCGTTTTCGCATAACTTCAAAACAACTCTACGTGTTAACTCTAAATTTTGCCTGCAGGTTTGTTATAACAACTTGTTTCAAGTCTCCAATTTCGGTAGTGATATAAATTTTAACACGAGAGTAATCGGCTTTAATTGTATTTCTCGGAATCGATACGTGTGGTTCGTTTTCGCATAACTTCAAAACCACTGTACGTGTCCACTCTTATATTTGCCTGCAGGTTTGTAATAACAACTTGTTTCAAGTCTTCAATTTCGGTCGTGATATAAGTTTTAACACGAGAGTAATCGGCTTTAATTGAATTTGTCAGAATCAGTATGTGTGGTTTGTTTTCGCGTAACATCAAAACCACTGTACGTGTTAACTCTAAATTTTGCCTGCAGGTTTGTTATAACAACTTGTTTCAAGTGTCCAATTTCCTTCGTGATATAAGTTTTAACACGACGGTAATCGGCTTTAATTGAATTTCTTAGAATCTGTGTGTGTGGTTCGTTTTCGCATAACTTCAAAACCACTCTAAGTGTTAACTCTAAATTTTGCCTGCAGGTTTGTTATAACAACTTGTTTCAAGTCTCCAATTTCGGTCGTGATATAAGTTTTAACACGAGAGTAATCGGCTTTAATTGAATTAGTTAGAATCTGTGTGTGTGGTTCGTTTTCGCATAACTTCAAAACAACTGTACGTGTTAACTGTAAATTTTGCCTGCAGATTTGTTATAACAACTTGTTTCAAGTCTCCAATTTCGGTCGTGATATAAGTTTTAACACGAGAGTAATCGGCTTTAAATGAATTTCTCGGAATCGATACGTGTGGTTTGTTTTCGCGTAACTTCAAAACCACTGTACGTGTTAACTCTAAATTTTGCCTGCAGGTTTGTTATAACAACTTGTTTCAAGTCTCCAATTTCAGTCGTGATATAAGTTTTAACACGAGAGTAATCGGCTTTAATTGAATTTCTCGGAATCGATACGTGTGGTTCGTTTTCGCATAACTTCAAAACCACTGTACGTGTCAACTCTTAAATTTGCCTGCAGGTTTGTAATAACAACTTGTTTCAAGTCTTCAATTTCGGTCGTGATATAAGCTTTAACACGACGGTAATCGGCTTTAATTGAATTTGTTAGAATCTGTGTGTGTGGTTCGTTTTCGCATAACTTCAAAACCACTCTACGTGTTAACTCTAAATTTTGCCTGCAGGTTTGTTATAACAACTTGTTTCAAGTGTCCAATTTCCTTCGTGATATAAGCTTTAACACGACGGTAATTGGCTTTAATTGAATTTGTTAGAATCAGTATGTGTGGTTTGTTTTCGCGTAACTTCAAAACCACTGTACGTGTTAACTCTAAAATTTGCCTGCAGGTTTGTTATAACAACTTGTTTCAAGTCTCCAATTTCGGTCGTGATATAAGTTTTAACACGAGAATAATCGGCTTTAATTGAATTTCTCGGAATCGATACGTGTGGTTTGTTTTCGCGTAACTTCAAAACCACTGTACGTGTTAACTCTAAATTTTGCCTGCAGGTGTGTTGTAACAACTTGTTTCAAGTCTCCAATTTCGGTCGTGATATAAGTTTTAACACGACGGTAATCGGCTTTAATTGAATTTGTTAGAATCTGTGTGTGTGGTTCGTTTTCGCATAACTTCAAAACCACTCTATGTGTTAACTCTTAATTTTACCTGCAGGTTCGTCATAACAACTTGTTTCAAGTCTCCAATTTCTGTCGTGATATAAGTTTTAACACGAGAGTAATCGGCTTTAATTGAATTTGTTAGAATCTGTGTGTGTGGTTCGTTTTCGCATAACTTCGAAACAACTGTACGTGTTAACTCTTAATTTTGCCTGCAGGTTTGTCATAACAACTTGTTTCAAGTCTCCAATTTCGGTAGTGATATAAGTTTTAACACGATAGTAATCGGCTTTAATTGAATTTCTCGGAATCGATACGTGTGGTTCGTTTTCGCATAACTTCAAAACAACTGTACGTGTTAACTCTTAAATTTGCCTGAAGGTTTGTTATAACAACTTGTTTCAAGTCTCCAATTTCCTTCGTGATATAAATTTTAACACAGGAGTAATCGGCTTTAATTGAATTTTATAGGAATCGATACATGTGATTCGTTTTCGCATAACTTCAAAACCACTGTACTTGTTAACTCTAAATTTTGCCTGCAGGTTTGTTATAACAACTTGTTTCAAGTCTCCAATTTCGGTCGTGATATAAGTTTTAACACGAGAGTAATCGGATTTAATTGAATTTCTCGGAATCGATACGTGTGGTTCGTTTTCGCATAACTTCAAAACCACTGTACGTGTCAACTCTTAAATTTGCCTGCAGGTTTGTAATAACAACTTGTTTCAAGTCTTCAATTTCGGTCGTGATATAAGTTTTAACACGAGAGTAATCGGCTTTAATTAAATTTGTCAGAATCAGTATGTGTGTTTTGTTTTCGCGTAACTTCAAAACCACTGTACGTGTTAACTCTAAATTTTGCCTGCAGGTTTGTTATAACAACTTGTTTCAAGTGTCCTATTTTCTTCGTGATATAAGTTTTAACACGACGGTAATCGGCTTTAATTGAATTTGTTAGAATCTGTGTGTGTGGTTCGTTTTCGCATAACTTCAAAACCACTCTACGTGTTAACTCTAAATTTTGCCTGCAGGTTTGTTATAACAACTTGTTTCAAGTCTCCAATTTCTTTCGTGATATAAGCTTTAACACGACGGTAATTGGCTTTAATTGTATTTGTTAGAATCAGTATGTGTGGTTTGTTTTCGCGTAACTTCAAAACCACTGTACGTGTTAACTCTAAAATTTGCCTGCAGGTTTGTTATAACAACTTGTTTCAAGTCTCCAATTTCCTTCGTGATATAAATTTTAACACAGGAGTAATCGGCTTTAATTGAATTTTATAGGAATCGATACATGTGATTCGTTTTCGCATAACTTCAAAACCACTGTACTTGTTAACTCTAAATTTTGCCTGCAGGTTTGTTATAACAACTTGTTTCAAGTCTCCAATTTCGGTCGTGATATAAGTTTTAACACGAGAGTAATCGGATTTAATTGAATTTCTCGGAATCGATACGTGTGGTTCGTTTTCGCATAACTTCAAAACCACTGTACGTGTCAACTCTTAAATTTGCCTGCAGGTTTGTAATAACAACTTGTTTCAAGTCTTCAATTTCGGTCGTGATATAAGTTTTAACACGAGAGTAATCGGCTTTAATTAAATTTGTCAGAATCAGTATGTGTGTTTTGTTTTCGCGTAACTTCAAAACCACTGTACGTGTTAACTCTAAATTTTGCCTGCAGGTTTGTTATAACAACTTGTTTCAAGTGTCCTATTTTCTTCGTGATATAAGTTTTAACACGACGGTAATCGGCTTTAATTGAATTTGTTAGAATCTGTGTGTGTGGTTCGTTTTCGCATAACTTCAAAACCACTCTACGTGTTAACTCTAAATTTTGCCTGCAGGTTTGTTATAACAACTTGTTTCAAGTCTCCAATTTCTTTCGTGATATAAGCTTTAACACGACGGTAATTGGCTTTAATTGAATTTGTTAGAATCAGTATGTGTGGTTTGTTTTCGCGTAACTTCAAAACCACTGTACGTGTTAACTCTAAAATTTGCCTGCAGGTTTGTTATAACAACTTGTTTCAAGTCTCCAATTTCGGTCGTGATATAAGTTTTAACACGAGAGTAATCGGCTTTAATTGAATTTCTCGGAATCGATACGTGTGGTTCGTTTTCGCATAACTTCAAAACCACTGTACGTGTCAACTCTTAAATTTCCCTGCAGGTTTGTAATAACAACTTGTTTCAAGTCTTCAATTTCGGTCGTGATATAAGTTTTAACACGAGAGTAATCGGCTTTAATTGAATTTGTCAGAATCAGTATGTGTGGTTTGTTTTCGCGTAACTTCAAAACCACTGTACGTGTTAACTCTAAATTTTGCCTGCATGTTTGTTATAACAACTTGTTTCAAGTCTCCAATTTCCTTCGTGATATAAATTTTAACACGGGAGTAATCGGCTTTAATTGAATTTTATAGGAATGGATACATGTGATTCGTTTTCGCATAACTTCAAAACCACTGTACTTGTTAACTCTAAAATTTGCCTGCAGGTTTGTTATAACAACTTGTTTCAAGTCTCCAATTTCGGTCGTGATATATGTTTTAACACGAGAGTAATCGGCTTTAATTGAATTTCTCGGAATCGATACGTGTGGATTGTTTTCGCCTAACTTCAAATCCACTGTACGTGTTAACTCTAAATTTTGCCTGCAGGTTTGTTATAACAACTTGTTTCAAGTCTCCAATTTCAGTCGTGATATAAGTTTTAACACGACGGTAATCGGCTTTAATTGAATTTGTTAGAATCTGTGTGTGTGGTTCGTTTTCGCATAACTTCAAAACAACTGTACGTGTTAACTCTTAATTTTGCCTGCAGGTTTGTCATAACAACTTGTTTCAAGTCTCCAATTTCGGTAGTGATATAAGTTTTAACACGATAGTAATCGGCTTTAATTGAATTTCTCGAAATCGATACGTGTGGTTCGTTTTCGCATAACTTCAAAACAACTGTACGTGTTAAGTCTTAAATTTTCCTGCAGGTTTGTTATAACAACTTGTTTCAAGTCTCCAATTTCGGTCGTGATATAAATTTTAACACGAGAGTAATCGGCTTTAATTGAGTTTTATAGGAATCGATACATGTGATTCGTTTTCGCATAACTTCAAAACCACTGTACGTGTTAACTCTAAAATTTGCCTGCAGGTTTGTTATAACAACTTGTTTCAAGTCTCCAATTTCGGTCGTGATATAAGTTTTAACACGAGAGTAATCGGCTTTAATTGAATTTCTCGGAATCGATACGTGTGGATTGTTTTCGCCTAACTTCAAATCCACTGTACGGGTTAACTCTAAATTTTGCCTGCAGGTTTGTTATAACAACTTGTTTCAAGTCTCCAATTTCGGTCGTGATATAAGTTTTAACACGACGGTAATCGGCTTTAATTGAATTTGTTAGAATGTGTGTGTGTGGTTCGTTTTCGCATAACTTCAAAACAACTCTACGTGTTAACTCTAAATTTTGCTTGCAGGTTTGTTATAACAACTTGTCTCAAGTCTCTAATTTTGGTCGTGAAATAAGTTTTAACACGAGAGTAATCGGCTTTAATTGAATTTGTTACAATCTGTGTGTGTGGTTCGTTTTCGCATAACTTCAAAACAACTGTACGTGTTAACTCTTAATTTTGCCTGCAGGTTTGTCATAACAAATTGTTTCAAGTCTCCAATTTCGGTAGTGATATAAGTTTTAACACGATAGTAATCGGCTTTAATTGAATTTCTCGGAATCGATACGTGTGGTTCGTTTTCGCATAACTTCAAAACAACTGTACGTGTTAACTCTTAAATTTTCCTGCAGGTTTGTTATAACAACTTGTTTCAAGTCTCCAATTTCGGTCTTGATATAAGTTTTAACACGAGAGTAATCGGCTTTAATTGAATTTCTCGGAATCGATACGTGTGGTTCGTTTTCGCATAACTTCAAAACCACTGTACGTGTCAACTCTTAAATTTGCCTGCAGGTATGTAATAACAACTTGTTTCAAGTCTTCAGTTTCGGTCGTGATATAAGTTTTAACACGAGAGTAATCGGCTTTAATTGAATTTGTGAGAATCAGTATGTGTGGTTTGTTTTCGCGTAACTTCAAAACCAATGTACGTGTTAACTCTAAATTTTGCCTGCAGGTTTGTTATAACAACTTGTTTCAAGTGTCCAATTTCCTTCGTGATATAAGTTTTAACACGACGGTAATCGGCTTTAATTGAATTTGTTAGAATCTGTGTGTGTGGTTCGTTTTCGCATAACTTCAAAACCACTGTACGTGTTAACTCTAGAATTTGCCTGCAGGTTTGTTATAACAACTTGTTTCAAGTCTCCAATTTCGGTCGTAATATAAGTTTTAACACGACGGTAATCGGCTTTAATTGAATTTGTTAGAATCTGTGTGTGTGGTTCGTTTTCGCATAACTTCAAAACAACTCTACGTGTTAACTCTAAATTTTCCCTGCAGGTTTGTTATAACAACTTGTCTCAAGTCTCTAATTTCGGTCGTGAAATAAGTTTTAACACGAGAGTAATCGGCTTTAATTGAATTTGTTAGAATCTTTGTGTGTGGTTCGTTTTCGCATAACTTCAAAACAACTGTACGTGTTAACTCTTAATTTTGCCTGCAGGTTTGTCATAACAACTTGTTTCAAGTCTCCAATTTCGGTAGTGATATAATTTTTAACACGAGAGTAATCGGCTTTAATTGAATTTGTTAGAATCTGTGTGTGTGGTTCGTTTTCGCATAACTTCAAAACAACTGTACGTGTCAACTCTTAAATTTGCCTGCAGGTTTGTTATAACAAGTTGTTTCAAGTCTCCAATTTCCTTCGTGATATAAATTTTAACACGGGAGTAATCGGCTTTAATTGAATTTTATAGGAATCGATACATGTGATTCGTTTTCGCATAACTTCAAAACCACTGTACGTGTTAACTCTAAAATTTGCCTGCAGGTTTGTTATAACAACTCGTTTCAAGTCTCCAATTTCGGTCGTGATATAAGTTTTAACACGAGAGTAATCGGATTTAATTGAATTTCTTGGAATCCATACGTGTGGTTTGTTTTCGCATAACTTCAAAACCACTGTACGTGTTAACTCTAAATTTTGCCTGCAGGTTTGTTATAACACTTTGTTTCAAGTCTCCAATTTCGGTCGTCATATAAGTTTTAAGACGACCGTAATCGGCTTTAATTGAATTTGTTAGAATCTGTGTGTGTGGTTCGTTTTCGCATAACTTCAAAACAACTCTACGTGTTAACTCTAAATTTTGCCTGCAGGTTTGTTATAACAACTTGTTTCAAGTCTCCAATTTCGGTAGTGATATAAATTTTAACACGAGAGTAATCGGCTTTAATTGTATTTCTCGGAATCGATATGTGTGGTTCGTTTTCGCATAACTTCAAAACCACTGTACGTGTCCACTCTTATATTTGCCTGCAGGTTTGTAATAACAACTTGTTTCAAGTCTTCAATTTCGGTCGTGATATAAGTTTTAACACGAGAGTAATCGGCTTTAATTGAATTTGTCAGAATCAGTATGTGTGGTTTGTTTTCGCGTAACATCAAAACCACTGTACGTGTTAACTCTAAATTTTGCCTGCAGGTTTGTTATAACAACTTGTTTCAAGTGTCCAATTTCCTTCGTGATATAAGTTTTAACACGACGGTAATCGGCTTTAATTGAATTTCTTAGAATCTGTGTGTGTGGTTCGTTTTCGCATAACTTCAAAACCACTCTAAGTGTTAACTCTAAATTTTGCCTGCAGGTTTGTTATAACAACTTGTTTCAAGTCTCCAATTTCGGTCGTGATATAAGTTTTAACACGAGAGTAATCGGCTTTAATTGAATTAGTTAGAATCTGTGTGTGTGGTTCGTTTTCGCATAACTTCAAAACAACTGTACGTGTTAACTGTAAATTTTGCCTGCAGATTTGTTATAACAACTTGTTTCAAGTCTCCAATTTCGGTCGTGATATAAGTTTTAACACGAGAGTAATCGGCTTTAAATGAATTTCTCGGAATCGATACGTGTGGTTTGTTTTCGCGTAACTTCAAAACCACTGTACGTGTTAACTCTAAATTTTGCCTGCAGGTTTGTTATAACAACTTGTTTCAAGTCTCCAATTTCAGTCGTGATATAAGTTTTAACACGAGAGTAATCGGCTTTAATTGAATTTCTCGGAATCGATACGTGTGGTTCGTTTTCGCATAACTTCAAAACCACTGTACGTGTCAACTCTTAAATTTGCCTGCAGGTTTGTAATAACAACTTGTTTCAAGTCTTCAATTTCGGTCGTGATATAAGTTTTAACACGACGGTAATCGGCTTTAATTGAATTTGTTAGAATCTGTGTGTGTGGTTCGTTTTCCATAACTTCAAAACCACTGTACGTGTCAACTCTTAAATTTGCCTGCAGGTTTGTTATAACAACTTGTTTCAAGTCTCCAATTTCAGTCGTGATATAAGTTTTAACACGAGAGTAATCGGCTTTAATTGAATTTCTCGGAATCGATACGTGTGGTTCGTTTTCGCATAACTTCAAAACCACTGTACGTGTCAACTCTTAAATTTGCCTGCAGGTTTGTAATAACAACTTGTTTCAAGTCTCCAATTTCCTTCGTGATATAAGTTTTAACACGACGGTAATCGGCTTTAATTGAATTTGTTAGAATCTGTGTGTGTGGTTCGTTTTCGCATAACTTCAAAACCACTCTACGTGTTAACTCTAAATTTTGCCTGCAGGTTTGTTATAACAACTTGTTTCAAGTCTCCAATTTCCTTCGTGATATAAGCTTTAACACGACGGTAATCGGCTTTAATTGAATTTGTTAGAATCTGTGTGTGTGGTTCGTTTTCGCATAACTTCAAAACCACTCTACGTGTTAACTCTAAATTTTGCCTGCAGGTTTGTTATAACAACTTGTTTCAAGTCTCCAATTTCCTTCGTGATATAAGCTTTAACACGACGGTAATTGGCTTTAATTGAATTTGTTAGAATCAGTATGTGTGGTTTGTTTTCGCGTAACTTCAAAACCACTGTACGTGTTAACTCTAAAATTTGCCTGCAGGTTTGTTATAACAACTTGTTTCAAGTCTCCAATTTCGGTCGTGATATAAGTTTTAACACGAGAGTAATCGGCTTCAATTGAATTTCTCGGAATCGATACGTGTGGTTCGTTTTCGCATAACTTCAAAACCACTGTACGTGTCAACTCTTAAATTTCCCTGCAGGTTTGTAATAACAACTTGTTTCAAGTCTTCAATTTCCGTCGTGATATAAGTTTTAACACGAGAGTAATCGGCTTTAATTGAATTTGTCAGAATCAGTATGTGTGGTTTGTTTTCGCGTAACTTCAAAACCACTGTACGTGTTAACTCTAAATTTTGCCTGCAGGTTTGTTATAACAACTTGTTTCAAGTCTCCCATTTCCTTCGTGATATAAATTTTAACACGGGAGTAATCGGCTTTAATTGAATTTTATAGGAATGGATACATGTGATTCGTTTTCGCATAACTTCAAAACCACTGTACTTGTTAACTCTAAAATTTGCCTGCAGGGTTGTTATAACAACTTGTTTCAAGTCTCCAATTTCGGTCGCGATATAAGTTTTAACACGAGAGTAATCGGCTTTAAATGAATTTCTCGGAATCGATACGTGTGGTTTGTTTTCGCGTAACTTCAAAACCACTGTACGTGTTAACTCTAAATTTTGCCTGCAGGTTTGTTATAACAACTTGTTTCAAGTCTCCAATTTCGGTCGTGATATAAGTTTTAACACGAGAGTAATTGGCTTTAATTGAATTTCTCGGAATCGATACGTGTGGTTCGTTTTTGCATAACTTCAAAACCACTGTACGTGTCAACTCTTAAATTTGCCTGCAGGTTTGTAATAACAACTTGTTTCAAGTCTTCAATTTCGGTCGTGATATAAGTTTTAACACGAGAGTAATCGGCTTTAATTGAATTTGTCAGAATCAGTATGTGTGGTTTGTTTTCGCGTAACTTGAAAACCACTGTACGTGTTAACTCTAAATTTTGCCTGCAGGTTTGTTATAACAACTTGTTTCAAGTGTCCAATTTCCTTCGTGATATAAGCTTTAACACGACGGTAATCGGCTTTAATTGAATTTGTTAGAATCTGTGTGTGTGGTTCGTTTTCGCATAACTTCAAAACCACTCTATGTGTTAACTCTTAATTTTGCCTGCAGGTTCGTCATAACAACTTGTTTCAAGTCTCCAATTTCTGTCGTGATATAAGTTTTAACACGAGAGTAATCGGCTTTAATTGAATTTGTTAGAATCTGTGTGTGTGGTTCGTTTTCGCATAACTTCAAAACAACTGTACATGTTAACTCTTAATTTTGCCTGCAGGTTTGTCATAACAACTTGTTTCAAGTCTCCAATTTCGGTAGTGATATAAGTTTTAACACGATAGTAATCGGCTTTAATTGAATTTCTCGGAATCGATACGTATGGTTCGTTTTCGCATAACTTCAAAACAACTGTACGTGTAAACTCTTAAATTTGCCTGAAGGTTTGTTATAACAACTTGTTTCAAGTCTCCAATTTCCTTCGTGATATAAATTTTAACACAGGAGTAATCGGCTGTAATTGAATTTTATAGGAATCGATACATGTGATTCGTTTTCGCATAACTTCAAAACCACTGTACTTGTTAACTCTAAATTTTGCCTGCAGGTTTGTTATAACAACTTGTTTCAAGTCTCCAATTTCGGTCGTGATATAAGTTTTAACACGAGAGTAATCGGCTTTAATTGAATTTCTCGGAATCGATACGTGTGGTTCGTTTTCGCATAACTTCAAAACCACTGTACGTGTCAACTCTAAATTTTGCCTGCAGGTTTGTTATAACAACTTGTTTCAAGTGTCCAATTTTCTTCGTGATATAAGTTTTAACACGACGGTAATCGGCTTTAATTGAATTTGTTAGAATCTGTGTGTGTGGTTCGTTTTCGCATAACTTCAAAACCACTCTACGTGTTAACTCTAAATTTTGCCTGCAGGTTTGTTATAACAACTTGTTTCAAGTCTCCAATTTCCTTCGTGATATAAGCTTTAACACGACGGTAATTGGCTTTAATTGAATTTGTTAGAATCAGTATGTGTGGTTTGTTTTCGCGTAACTTCAAAACCACTGTACGTGTTAACTCTAAAATATGCCTGCAGGTTTGTTATAACAACTTGTTTCAAGTCTCCAATTTCGGTCGTGATATAAGTTTTAACACGAGAGTAATCGGCTTTAATTGAATTTCTCGGAATCGATACGTGTGGTTCGTTTTCGCATAACTTCAAAACCACTGTACGTGTCAACTCTTAAATTTCCCTGCAGGTTTGTAATAACAACTTGTTTCAAGTCTTCAATTTCGGTCGTGATATAAGTTTTAACACGAGAGTAATCGGCTTTAATTGAATTTGTCAGAATCAGTATGTGTGGTTTGTTTTCGCGTAACCTCAAAACCACTGTACGTGTTAACTCTAAATTTTGCCTGCAGGTTTGTTATAACAACTTGTTTCAAGTCTCCAATTTCCTTCGTGATATAAATTTTAACACGGGAGTAATCGGCTTTAATTCAATTTTATAGGAATGGATACATGTGATTCGTTTTCGCATAACTTCAAAACTACTGTACTTGTTAACTCTAAAATTTGCCTGCAGGTTTGTTATAACAACTTGTTTCAAGTCTCCAATTTCGGTCGTGATATATGTTTTAACACGAGAGTAATCGGCTTTAATTGAATTTCTCGGAATCGATACGTGTGGATTGTTTTCGCCTAACTTCAAATCCACTGTACGTGTTAACTCTAAATTTTGCCTGCAGGTTTGTTATAACAACTTGTTTCAAGTCTCCAATTTCGGTCGTGATATAAGTTTTAACACGACGGTAATCGGCTTTAATTGAATTTGTTAGAATCTGTGTGTGTGGTTCGTTTTCGCATAACTTCAAAACAACTGTACGTGTTAACTCTTAATTTTGCCTGCAGGTTTGTCATAACAACTTGTTTCAAGTCTCCAATTTCTGTCGTGATATAAGTTTTAACACGAGAGTAATCGGCTTTAATTGAATTTGTTAGAATCTGTGTGTGTGGTTCGTTTTCGCATAACTTCAAAACAACTGTACATGTTAACTCTTAATTTTGCCTGCAGGTTTGTCATAACAACTTGTTTCAAGTCTCCAATTTCGGTAGTGATATAAGTTTTAACACGATAGTAATCGGCTTTAATTGAATTTCTCGGAATCGATACGTATGGTTCGTTTTCGCATAACTTCAAAACAACTGTACGTGTAAACTCTTAAATTTGCCTGAAGGTTTGTTATAACAACTTGTTTCAAGTCTCCAATTTCCTTCGTGATATAAATTTTAACACAGGAGTAATCGGCTGTAATTGAATTTTATAGGAATCGATACATGTGATTCGTTTTCGCATAACTTCAAAACCACTGTACTTGTTAACTCTAAATTTTGCCTGCAGGTTTGTTATAACAACTTGTTTCAAGTCTCCAATTTCGGTCGTGATATAAGTTTTAACACGAGAGTAATCGGCTTTAATTGAATTTCTCGGAATCGATACGTGTGGTTCGTTTTCGCATAACTTCAAAACCACTGTACGTGTCAACTCTAAATTTTGCCTGCAGGTTTGTTATAACAACTTGTTTCAAGTGTCCAATTTTCTTCGTGATATAAGTTTTAACACGACGGTAATCGGCTTTAATTGAATTTGTTAGAATCTGTGTGTGTGGTTCGTTTTCGCATAACTTCAAAACCACTCTACGTGTTAACTCTAAATTTTGCCTGCAGGTTTGTTATAACAACTTGTTTCAAGTCTCCAATTTCCTTCGTGATATAAGCTTTAACACGACGGTAATTGGCTTTAATTGAATTTGTTAGAATCAGTATGTGTGGTTTGTTTTCGCGTAACTTCAAAACCACTGTACGTGTTAACTCTAAAATTTGCCTGCAGGTTTGTTATAACAACTTGTTTCAAGTCTCCAATTTCGGTCGTGATATAAGTTTTAACACGAGAGTAATCGGCTTTAATTGAATTTCTCGGAATCGATACGTGTGGTTCGTTTTCGCATAACTTCAAAACCACTGTACGTGTCAACTCTTAAATTTCCCTGCAGGTTTGTAATAACAACTTGTTTCAAGTCTTCAATTTCGGTCGTGATATAAGTTTTAACACGAGAGTAATCGGCTTTAATTGAATTTGTCAGAATCAGTATGTGTGGTTTGTTTTCGCGTAACCTCAAAACCACTGTACGTGTTAACTCTAAATTTTGCCTGCAGGTTTGTTATAACAACTTGTTTCAAGTCTCCAATTTCCTTCGTGATATAAATTTTAACACGGGAGTAATCGGCTTTAATTCAATTTTATAGGAATGGATACATGTGATTCGTTTTCGCATAACTTCAAAACTACTGTACTTGTTAACTCTAAAATTTGCCTGCAGGTTTGTTATAACAACTTGTTTCAAGTCTCCAATTTCGGTCGTGATATATGTTTTAACACGAGAGTAATCGGCTTTAATTGAATTTCTCGGAATCGATACGTGTGGATTGTTTTCGCCTAACTTCAAATCCACTGTACGTGTTAACTCTAAATTTTGCCTGCAGGTTTGTTATAACAACTTGTTTCAAGTCTCCAATTTCGGTCGTGATATAAGTTTTAACACGACGGTAATCGGCTTTAATTGAATTTGTTAGAATCTGTGTGTGTGGTTCGTTTTCGCATAACTTCAAAACAACTGTACGTGTTAACTCTTAATTTTGCCTGCAGGTTTGTCATAACAACTTGTTTCAAGTCTCCAATTTCGGTAGTGATATAAGTTTTAACACGATAGTAATCGGCTTTAATTGAATTTCTCGAAATCGATACGTGTGGTTCGTTTTCGCGTAACTTCAAAACACCTGTACGTGTTAACTCTTAAATTTTCCTGCAGGTTTGTTATAACAACTTGTTTCAAGTCTCCAATTTCGGTCGTGATATAAGTTTTTAGACGAGAGTAATCGGCTTTAATTGAATTTCTCGGAATCGATACGTGTGGTTCGTTTTCGCATAACTTCAAAACCACTGTACGTGTCAACTCTTAAATTTCCCTGCAGGTTTGTAATAACAACTTGTTTCAAGTCTTCAATTTCGGTCGTGATATAAGTTTTAACACGAGAGTAATCGGCTTTAATTGAATTTGTCAGAATCAGTATGTGTGGTTTGTTTTCGCGTAACTTCAAAACCACTGTACGTGTTAACTCTAAATTTTGCCTGCAGGTTTGTTATAACAACTTGTTTCAAGTCTCCAATTTCCTTCGTGATATAAATTTTAACACGGGAGTAATCGGCTTTAATTGAATTTTATAGGAATCGATACATGTGATTCGTTTTCGCATAACTTCAAAACCACTGTACGTGTTAACTCTAAAATTTGCCTGCAGGTTTGTTATAACAACTTGTTTCAAGTCTCCAATTTCGGTCGTGATATAAGTTTTAACACGAGAGTAATCGGCTTTAATTGAATTTCTCGGAATCGATACGTGTGGATTGTTTTCGCCTAACTTCAAATCCACTGTACGTGTTAACTCTAAATTTTGCCTGCAGGTTTGTTATAACAACTTGTTTCAAGTCTCCAATTTCGGTCGTGATATAAGTTTTAACACGACGGTAATCGGCTTTAATTGAATTTGTTAGAATGTGTGTGTGTGGTTCGTTTTCGCATAACTTCAAAACAACTCTACGTGTTAACTCTAAATTTTGCCTGCAGGTTTGTTATAACAACTTGTCTCAAGTCTCTAATTTTGGTCGTGAAATAAGTTTTAACACGAGAGTAATCGGTTTTAATTGAATTTGTTACAATCTGTGTGTGTGGTTCGTTTTCGCATAACTTCAAAACAACTGTACGTGTTAACTCTTAATTTTGCCTGCAGGTTTGTCATAACAACTTGTTTCAAGTCTCCAATTTCGGTAGTGATATAAGTTTTAACACGATAGTAATCGGCTTTAATTGAATTTCTCGGAATCGATACGTGTGGTTCCTTTTCGCATAACTTTAAAACAACTGTACGTGTTAACTCTTAAATTTTCCTGCAGGTTTGTTATAACAACTTGTTTCAAGTCTCCAATTTCGGTCTTGATATAAGTTTTAACACGAGAGTAATCGGCTTTAATTGAATTTCTCGGAATCGATACGTGTGGTTCGTTTTCGCATAACTTCAAAACCACTGTACGTGTCAACTCTTAAATTTGCCTGCAGGTTTGTAATAACAACTTGTTTCAAGTCTTCAATTTCGGTCGTGATATAAGTTTTAACACGAGAGTAATCGGCTTTAATTGAATTTGTGAGAATCAGTATGTGTGGTTTGTTTTCGCGTAACTTCAAAACCACTGTACGTGTTAACTCTAAATTTTGCCTGCAGGTTTGTTATAACAACTTGTTTCAAGTGTCCAATTTCCTTCGTGATATAAGTTTTAACACGACGGTAATCGGCTTTAATTGAATTTGTTAGAATCTGTGTGTGTGGTTCGTTTTCGCATAACTTCAAAACCACTGTACGTGTTAACTCTAAAATTTGCCTGCAGGTTTGTTATAACAACTTGTTTCAAGTCTCAAATTTCGGTCGTAATATAAGTTTTAACACGACGGTAATCGGCTTTAATTGAATTTGTTAGAATCTGTGTGTGTGGTTCGTTTTCGCATAACTTCAAAACAACTCTACGTGTTAACTCTAAATTTTCCCTGCAGGTTTGTTATAACAACTTGTCTCAAGTCTCTAATTTCGGTCGTGAAATAAGTTTTAACACGAGAGTAATCGGCTTTAATTGAATTTGTTAGAATCTGTGTGTGTGGTTCGTTTTCGCATAACTTAAAAATAACTGTACGTGTTAACTCTTAATTTTGCCTGCAGGTTTGTCATAACAACTTGTTTCAAGTCTCCAATTTCGGTAGTGATATAATTTTTAACACGAGAGTAATCGGCTTTAATTGAATTTGTTAGAATCTGTGTGTGTGGTTCGTTTTCGCATAACTTCAAAACAACTGTACGTGTTAACTCTTAATTTTGCCTGCAGGTTTGTTATAACAACTTGTTTCAAGTCTCCAATTTCCTTCGTGATATAAATTTTAACACGGGAGTAATCGGCTTTAATTGAATTTTATAGGAATCGATACATGTGATTCGTTTTCGCGTAACTTCAAAACCACTGTACGTGTTAACTCTAAATTTTGCCTGCAGGTTTGTTATAACAACTTGTTTCAAGTGTCCAATTTCCTTCGTGATATAAGTTTTAACACGACGGTAATCGGCTTTAATTGAATTTGTTAGAATCTGTGTGTGTGGTTCGTTTTCGCATAACTTCAAAACAACTCTACGTGTTAACTCTAAATTTTCCCTGCAGGTTTGTTATAACAACTTGTCTCAAGTCTCTAATTTCGGTCGTGAAATAAGTTTTAACACGAGAGTAATCGGCTTTAATTGAATTTGTTAGAATCTGTGTGTGTGGTTCGTTTTCGCATAACTTCAAAACAACTCTACGTGTTAACTCTAAATTTTCCCTGCAGGTTTGTTATAACAACTTGTCTCAAGTTTCTAATTTCGGTCGTGAAATAAGTTTTAACACGAGAGTAATCGGCTTTAATTGAATTTGTTAGAATCTGTGTGTGGTTCGTTTTCGCATAACTTCAAAATAACTGTACGTGTTAACTCTTAATTTTGCCTGCAGGTTTGTTATAACAACTTGTCTCAAGTCTCTAATTTTGGTCGTGAAATAAGTTTTAACACGAGAGTAATCGGCTTTAATTGAATTTGTTAGAATCTGTGTGTGTGGTTCGTTTTCGCATAACTTCAAAACAACTGTACGTGTTAACTCTTAATTTTGCCTGCAGGTTTTTCATAACAACTTGTTTCAAGTCTCCAATTTCGGTAGTGATATAAGTTTTAACACGATAGCAATCGGCTTTAATTGAATTTCTCGGAATCGATACGTGTGGTTCGTTTTCGCATAACTTCAAAACAACTGTACGTGTTAACTCTTAAATTTGCCTGCAGGTTTGTTTTAACAACTTGTTTCAAATCTCCAATTTCCTTCGTGATATAAATTTTAACACGGGAGTAATCGGCTTTAATTGAATTTTATAGGAATCGATACATGTGATTCGTTTTCGCATAACTTCAAAACCACTGTACGTGTTAACTCTTAATTTTGCCTGCAGGTTTGTTATAACAACTTGTTTCAAGTCTCCAATTTCCTTCGTGATATAAGTTTTAACACGACGGTAATCGGCTTTAATTGAATTTGTTAGAATCTGTGTGTGTGGTTCGTTTTCGCATAACTTCAAAACCACTCTACGTGTTAACTCTAAATTTTGCCTGCAGGTTTGTTATAACAACTTGTTTCAAGTCTCCAATTTCCTTCGTGATATAAGCTTTAACACGACGGTAATCGGCTTTAATTGAATTTGTTAGAATCTGTGTGTGTGGTTCGTTTTCGCATAACTTCAAAACCACTCTACGTGTTAACTCTAAATTTTGCCTGCAGGTTTGTTATAACAACTTGTTTCAAGTCTCCAATTTCCTTCGTGATATAAGCTTTAACACGACGGTAATTGGCTTTAATTGAATTTGTTAGAATCAGTATGTGTGGTTTGTTTTCGCGTAACTTCAAAACCACTGTACGTGTTAACTCTAAAATTTGCCTGCAGGTTTGTTATAACAACTTGTTTCAAGTCTCCAATTTCGGTCGTGATATAAGTTTTAACACGAGAGTAATCGGCTTCAATTGAATTTCTCGGAATCGATACGTGTGGTTCGTTTTCGCATAACTTCAAAACCACTGTACGTGTCAACTCTTAAATTTCCCTGCAGGTTTGTAATAACAACTTGTTTCAAGTCTTCAATTTCCGTCGTGATATAAGTTTTAACACGAGAGTAATCGGCTTTAATTGAATTTGTCAGAATCAGTATGTGTGGTTTGTTTTCGCGTAACTTCAAAACCACTGTACGTGTTAACTCTAAATTTTGCCTGCAGGTTTGTTATAACAACTTGTTTCAAGTCTCCCATTTCCTTCGTGATATAAATTTTAACACGGGAGTAATCGGCTTTAATTGAATTTTATAGGAATGGATACATGTGATTCGTTTTCGCATAACTTCAAAACCACTGTACTTGTTAACTCTAAAATTTGCCTGCAGGGTTGTTATAACAACTTGTTTCAAATCTCCAATTTCGGTCGCGATATAAGTTTTAACACGAGAGTAATCGGCTTTAAATGAATTTCTCGGAATCGATACGTGTGGTTTGTTTTCGCGTAACTTCAAAACCACTGTACGTGTTAACTCTAAATTTTGCCTGCAGGTTTGTTATAACAACTTGTTTCAAGTCTCCAATTTCGGTCGTGATATAAGTTTTAACACGAGAGTAATTGGCTTTAATTGAATTTCTCGGAATCGATACGTGTGGTTCGTTTTTGCATAACTTCAAAACCACTGTACGTGTCAACTCTTAAATTTGCCTGCAGGTTTGTAATAACAACTTGTTTCAAGTCTTCAATTTCGGTCGTGATATAAGTTTTAACACGAGAGTAATCGGCTTTAATTGAATTTGTCAGAATCAGTATGTGTGGTTTGTTTTCGCGTAACTTGAAAACCACTGTACGTGTTAACTCTAAATTTTGCCTGCAGGTTTGTTATAACAACTTGTTTCAAGTGTCCAATTTCCTTCGTGATATAAGCTTTAACACGACGGTAATCGGCTTTAATTGAATTTGTTAGAATCTGTGTGTGTGGTTCGTTTTCGCATAACTTCAAAACCACTCTATGTGTTAACTCTTAATTTTGCCTGCAGGTTCGTCATAACAGCTTGTTTCAAGTCTCCAATTTCTGTCGTGATATAAGTTTTAACACGAGAGTAATCGGCTTTAATTGAATTTGTTAGAATCTGTGTGTGTGGTTCGTTTTCGCATAACTTCAAAACAACTGTACATGTTAACTCTTAATTTTGCCTGCAGGTTTGTCATAACAACTTGTTTCAAGTCTCCAATTTCGGTAGTGATATAAGTTTTAACACGATAGTAATCGGCTTTAATTGAATTTCTCGGAATCGATACGTATGGTTCGTTTTCGCATAACTTCAAAACAACTGTACGTGTAAACTCTTAAATTTGCCTGAAGGTTTGTTATAACAACTTGTTTCAAGTCTCCAATTTCCTTCGTGATATAAATTTTAACACAGGAGTAATCGGCTGTAATTGAATTTTATAGGAATCGATACATGTGATTCGTTTTCGCATAACTTCAAAACCACTGTACTTGTTAACTCTAAATTTTGCCTGCAGGTTTGTTATAACAACTTGTTTCAAGTCTCCAATTTCGGTCGTGATATAAGTTTTAACACGAGAGTAATCGGCTTTAATTGAATTTCTCGGAATCGATACGTGTGGTTCGTTTTCGCATAACTTCAAAACCACTGTACGTGTCAACTCTAAATTTTGCCTGCAGGTTTGTTATAACAACTTGTTTCAAGTGTCCAATTTTCTTCGTGATATAAGTTTTAACACGACGGTAATCGGCTTTAATTGAATTTGTTAGAATCTGTGTGTGTGGTTCGTTTTCGCATAACTTCAAAACCACTCTACGTGTTAACTCTAAATTTTGCCTGCAGGTTTGTTATAACAACTTGTTTCAAGTCTCCAATTTCCTTCGTGATATAAGCTTTAACACGACGGTAATTGGCTTTAATTGAATTTGTTAGAATCAGTATGTGTGGTTTGTTTTCGCGTAACTTCAAAACCACTGTACGTGTTAACTCTAAAATTTGCCTGCAGGTTTGTTATAACAACTTGTTTCAAGTCTCCAATTTCGGTCGTGATATAAGTTTTAACACGAGAGTAATCGGCTTTAATTGAATTTCTCGGAATCGATACGTGTGGTTCGTTTTCGCATAACTTCAAAACCACTGTACGTGTCAACTCTTAAATTTCCCTGCAGGTTTGTAATAACAACTTGTTTCAAGTCTTCAATTTCGGTCGTGATATAAGTTTTAACACGAGAGTAATCGGCTTTAATTGAATTTGTCAGAATCAGTATGTGTGGTTTGTTTTCGCGTAACCTCAAAACCACTGTACGTGTTAACTCTAAATTTTGCCTGCAGGTTTGTTATAACAACTTGTTTCAAGTCTCCAATTTCCTTCGTGATATAAATTTTAACACGGGAGTAATCGGCTTTAATTCAATTTTATAGGAATGGATACATGTGATTCGTTTTCGCATAACTTCAAAACTACTGTACTTGTTAACTCTAAAATTTGCCTGCAGGTTTGTTATAACAACTTGTTTCAAGTCTCCAATTTCGGTCGTGATATATGTTTTAACACGAGAGTAATCGGCTTTAATTGAATTTCTCGGAATCGATACGTGTGGATTGTTTTCGCCTAACTTCAAATCCACTGTACGTGTTAACTCTAAATTTTGCCTGCAGGTTTGTTATAACAACTTGTTTCAAGTCTCCAATTTCGGTCGTGATATAAGTTTTAACACGACGGTAATCGGCTTTAATTGAATTTGTTAGAATCTGTGTGTGTGGTTCGTTTTCGCATAACTTCAAAACAACTGTACGTGTTAACTCTTAATTTTGCCTGCAGGTTTGTCATAACAACTTGTTTCAAGTCTCCAATTTTGGTAGTGATATAAGTTTTAACACGATAGTAATCGGCTTTAATTGAATTTCTCGAAATCGATACGTGTGGTTCGTTTTCGCGTAACTTCAAAACACCTGTACGTGTTAACTCTTAAATTTTCCTGCAGGTTTGTTATAACAACTTGTTTCAAGTCTCCAATTTCGGTCGTGATATAAGTTTTTAGACGAGAGTAATCGGCTTTAATTGAATTTCTCGGAATCGATACGTGTGGTTCGTTTTCGCATAACTTCAAAACCACTGTACGTGTCAACTCTTAAATTTCCCTGCAGGTTTGTAATAACAACTTGTTTCAAGTCTTCAATTTCGGTCGTGATATAAGTTTTAACACGAGAGTAATCGGCTTTAATTGAATTTGTCAGAATCAGTATGTGTGGTTTGTTTTCGCGTAACTTCAAAACCACTGTACGTGTTAACTCTAAATTTTGCCTGCAGGTTTGTTATAACAACTTGTTTCAAGTCTCCAATTTCCTTCGTGATATAAATTTTAACACGGGAGTAATCGGCTTTAATTGAATTTTATAGGAATCGATACATGTGATTCGTTTTCGCATAACTTCAAAACCACTGTACGTGTTAACTCTAAATTTTGCCTGCAGGTTTGTTATAACAACTTGTTTCAAGTCTCCAATTTCGGTCGTGATATAAGTTTTAACACGACGGTAATCGGCTTTAATTGAATTTGTTAGAATGTGTGTGTGTGGTTCGTTTTCGCATAACTTCAAAACAACTCTACGTGTTAACTCTAAATTTTGCCTGCAGGTTTGTTATAACAACTTGTCTCAAGTCTCTAATTTTGGTCGTGAAATAAGTTTTAACACGAGAGTAATCGGTTTTAATTGAATTTGTTACAATCTGTGTGTGTGGTTCGTTTTCGCATAACTTCAAAACAACTGTACGTGTTAACTCTTAATTTTGCCTGCAGGTTTGTCATAACAACTTGTTTCAAGTCTCCAATTTCGGTAGTGATATAAGTTTTAACACGATAGTAATCGGCTTTAATTGAATTTCTCGGAATCGATACGTGTGGTTCCTTTTCGCATAACTTTAAAACAACTGTACGTGTTAACTCTTAAATTTTCCTGCAGGTTTGTTATAACAACTTGTTTCAAGTCTCCAATTTCGGTCTTGATATAAGTTTTAACACGAGAGTAATCGGCTTTAATTGAATTTCTCGGAATCGATACGTGTGGTTCGTTTTCGCATAACTTCAAAACCACTGTACGTGTCAACTCTTAAATTTGCCTGCAGGTTTGTAATAACAACTTGTTTCAAGTCTTCAATTTCGGTCGTGATATAAGTTTTAACACGAGAGTAATCGGCTTTAATTGAATTTGTGAGAATCAGTATGTGTGGTTTGTTTTCGCGTATCTTCAAAACCACTGTACGTGTTAACTCTAAATTTTGCCTGCAGGTTTGTTATAACAACTTGTTTCAAGTGTCCAATTTCCTTCGTGATATAAGTTTTAACACGACGGTAATCGGCTTTAATTGAATTTGTTAGAATCTGTGTGTGTGGTTCGTTTTCGCATAACTTCAAAACCACTGTACGTGTTAACTCTAAAATTTGCCTGCAGGTTTGTTATAACAACTTGTTTCAAGTCTCAAATTTCGGTCGTAATATAAGTTTTAACACGACGGTAATCGGCTTTAATTGAATTTGTTAGAATCTGTGTGTGTGGTTCGTTTTCGCATAACTTCAAAACAACTCTACGTGTTAACTCTAAATTTTCCCTGCAGGTTTGTTATAACAACTTGTCTCAAGTCTCTAATTTCGGTCGTGAAATAAGTTTTAACACGAGAGTAATCGGCTTTAATTGAATTTGTTAGAATCTGTGTGTGTGGTTCGTTTTCGCATAACTTAAAAATAACTGTACGTGTTAACTCTTAATTTTGCCTGCAGGTTTGTCATAACAACTTGTTTCAAGTCTCCAATTTCGGTAGTGATATAATTTTTAACACGAGAGTAATCGGCTTTAATTGAATTTGTTAGAATCTGTGTGTGTGGTTCGTTTTCGCATAACTTCAAAACAACTGTACGTGTTAACTCTTAATTTTGCCTGCAGGTTTGTTATAACAACTTGTTTCAAGTCTCCAATTTCCTTCGTGATATAAATTTTAACACGGGAGTAATCGGCTTTAATTGAATTTTATAGGAATCGATACATGTGATTCGTTTTCGCGTAACTTCAAAACCACTGTACGTGTTAACTCTAAATTTTGCCTGCAGGTTTGTTATAACAACTTGTTTCAAGTGTCCAATTTCCTTCGTGATATAAGTTTTAACACGACGGTAATCGGCTTTAATTGAATTTGTTAGAATCTGTGTGTGTGGTTCGTTTTCGCATAACTTCAAAACAACTCTACGTGTTAACTCTAAATTTTCCCTGCAGGTTTGTTATAACAACTTGTCTCAAGTCTCTAATTTCGGTCGTGAAATAAGTTTTAACACGAGAGTAATCGGCTTTAATTGAATTTGTTAGAATCTGTGTGTGTGGTTCGTTTTCGCATAACTTCAAAACAACTCTACGTGTTAACTCTAAATTTTCCCTGCAGGTTTGTTATAACAACTTGTCTCAAGTTTCTAATTTCGGTCGTGAAATAAGTTTTAACACGAGAGTAATCGGCTTTAATTGAATTTGTTAGAATCTGTGTGTGGTTCGTTTTCGCATAACTTCAAAATAACTGTACGTGTTAACTCTTAATTTTGCCTGCAGGTTTGTTATAACAACTTGTCTCAAGTCTCTAATTTTGGTCGTGAAATAAGTTTTAACACGAGAGTAATCGGCTTTAATTGAATTTGTTAGAATCTGTGTGTGTGGTTCGTTTTCGCATAACTTCAAAACAACTGTACGTGTTAACTCTTAATTTTGCCTGCAGGTTTTTCATAACAACTTGTTTCAAGTCTCCAATTTCGGTAGTGATATAAGTTTTAACACGATAGCAATCGGCTTTAATTGAATTTCTCGGAATCGATACGTGTGGTTCGTTTTCGCATAACTTCAAAACAACTGTACGTGTTAACTCTTAAATTTGCCTGCAGGTTTGTTTTAACAACTTGTTTCAAATCTCCAATTTCCTTCGTGATATAAATTTTAACACGGGAGTAATCGGCTTTAATTGAATTTTATAGGAATCGATACATGTGATTCGTTTTCGCATAACTTCAAAACCACTGTACGTGTTAACTCTAAAATTTGCCTGCAGGTTTGTTATAACAACTTGTTTCAAGTCTCCAATTTCGGTCGTGATATAAGTTTTAACACGAGAGTAATCGGCTTTAATTGAATTTCTCGGAATCGATACGTGTGGATTGTTTTCGCCTAACTTCAAATCCACTGTACGTGTTAACTCTAAATTTTGCCTGCAGGTTTGTTATAACAACTTGTTTCAAGTCTCCAATTTCGGTCGTGATATAAGTTTTAACACGACGGTAATCGGCTTTAATTGAATTTGTTAGAATGTGTGTGTGTGGTTCGTTTTCGCATAACTTCAAAACAACTCTACGTGTTAACTCTAAATTTTGCCTGCAGGTTTGTTATAACAACTTGTCTCAAGTCTCTAATTTTGGTCGTGAAATAAGTTTTAACACGAGAGTAATCGGCTTTAATTGAATTTGTTACAATCTGTGTGTGTGGTTCGTTTTCGCATAACTTCAAAACAACTGTACGTGTTAACTCTTAATTTTGCCTGCAGGTTTGTCATAACAACTTGTTTCAAGTCTCCAATTTCGGTAGTGATATAAGTTTTAACACGATAGTAATCGGCTTTAATTGAATTTCTCGGAATCGATACGTGTGGTTCGTTTTCGCATAACTTCAAAACAACTGTACGTGTTAACTCTTAAATTTTCCTGCAGGTTTGTTATAACAACTTGTTTCAAGTCTCCAATGTCGGTCATGATATAAGTTTTAACACGAGAGTAATCGGCTTTAATTGAATTTCTCGGAATCGATACGTGTGGTTCGTTTTCGCATAACATCAAAACCACTGTACGTGTCAACTCTTAAATTTGCCTGCAGGTTTGTAATAACAACTTGTTTCAAGTCTTCAATTTCGGTCGTGATATAAGTTTTAACACGAGAGTAATCGGCTTTAATTGAATTTGTGAGAATCAGTATGAGTGGTTTGTTTTCGCGTAACTTCAAAACCACTGTACGTGTTAACTCTAAAATTTGCCTGCAGGTTTGTTATAACAACTTGTTTCAAGTGTCCAATTTCCTTCGTGATATAAGTTTTAACACGACGGTAATCGGCTTTAATTGAATTTGTTAGAATCTGTGTGTGTGGTTCGTTTTCGCATAACTTCAAAACCACTGTACGTGTTAACTCTAAAATTTGCCTGCAGGTTTGTTATAACAACTTGTTTCAAGTCTCCAATTTCGGTCGTGATATAAGTTTTAACACGAGAGTAATCGGCTTTAATTGAATTTCTCGGAATCGATACGTGTGGATTGTTTTCGCCTAACTTCAAATCCACTGTACGTGTTAACTCTAAATTTTGCCTGCAGGTTTGTTATAACAACTTGTTTCAAGTCTCCAATTTCGGTCGTGATATAAGTTTTAACACGACGGTAATCGGCTTTAATTGAATTTGTTAGAATGTGTGTGTGTGGTTCGTTTTCGCATAACTTCAAAACAACTCTACGTGTTAACTCTAAATTTTGCCTGCAGGTTTGTTATAACAACTTGTCTCAAGTCTCTAATTTTGGTCGTGAAATAAGTTTTAACACGAGAGTAATCGGTTTTAATTGAATTTGTTACAATCTGTGTGTGTGGTTCGTTTTCGCATAACTTCAAAACAACTGTACGTGTTAACTCTTAATTTTGCCTGCAGGTTTGTCATAACAACTTGTTTCAAGTCTCCAATTTCGGTAGTGATATAAGTTTTAACACGATAGTAATCGGCTTTAATTGGATTTCTCGGAATCGATACGTGTGGTTCCTTTTCGCATAACTTTAAAACAACTGTACGTGTTAACTCTTAAATTTTCCTGCAGGTTTGTTATAACAACTTGTTTCAAGTCTCCAATTTCGGTCTTGATATAAGTTTTAACACGAGAGTAATCGGCTTTAATTGAATTTCTCGGAATCGATACGTGTGGTTCGTTTTCGCATAACTTCAAAACCACTGTACGTGTCAACTCTTAAATTTGCCTGCAGGTTTGTAATAACAACTTGTTTAAAGTCTTCAATTTCGGTCGTGATATAAGTTTTAACACGAGAGTAATCGGCTTTAATTGAATTTGTGAGAATCAGTATGTGTGGTTTGTTTTCGCGTAACTTCAAAACCACTGTACGTGTTAACTCTAAATTTTGCCTGCAGGTTTGTTATAACAACTTGTTTCAAGTGTCCAATTTCCTTCGTGATATAAGTTTTAACACGACGGTAATCGGCTTTAATTGAATTTGTTAGAATCTGTGTGTGTGGTTCGTTTTCGCATAACTTCAAAACCACTGTACGTGTTAACTCTAAAATTTGCCTGCAGGTTTGTTATAACAACTTGTTTCAAGTCTCAAATTTCGGTCGTAATATAAGTTTTAACACGACGGTAATCGGCTTTAATTGAATTTGTTAGAATCTGTGTGTGTGGTTCGTTTTCGCATAACTTCAAAACAACTCTACGTGTTAACTCTAAATTTTCCCTGCAGGTTTGTTATAACAACTTGTCTCAAGTCTCTAATTTCGGTCGTGAAATAAGTTTTAACACGAGAGTAATCGGCTTTAATTGAATTTGTTAGAATCTGTGTGTGTGGTTCGTTTTCGCATAACTTAAAAATAACTGTACGTGTTAACTCTTAATTTTGCCTGCAGGTTTGTCATAACAACTTGTTTCAAGTCTCCAATTTCGGTAGTGATATAATTTTTAACACGAGAGTAATCGGCTTTAATTGAATTTGTTAGAATCTGTGTGTGTGGTTCGTTTTCGCATAACTTCAAAACAACTGTACGTGTTAACTCTTAATTTTGCCTGCAGGTTTGTTATAACAACTTGTTTCAAGTCTCCAATTTCCTTCGTGATATAAATTTTAACACGGGAGTAATCGGCTTTAATTGAATTTTATAGGAATCGATACATGTGATTCGTTTTCGCGTAACTTCAAAACCACTGTACGTGTTAACTCTAAATTTTGCCTGCAGGTTTGTTATAACAACTTGTTTCAAGTGTCCAATTTCCTTCGTGATATAAGTTTTAACACGACGGTAATCGGCTTTAATTGAATTTGTTAGAATCTGTGTGTGTGGTTCGTTTTCGCATAACTTCAAAACAACTCTACGTGTTAACTCTAAATTTTCCCTGCAGGTTTGTTATAACAACTTGTCTCAAGTCTCTAATTTCGGTCGTGAAATAAGTTTTAACACGAGAGTAATCGGCTTTAATTGAATTTGTTAGAATCTGTGTGTGTGGTTCGTTTTCGCATAACTTCAAAACAACTCTACGTGTTAACTCTAAATTTTCCCTGCAGGTTTGTTATAACAACTTGTCTCAAGTTTCTAATTTCGGTCGTGAAATAAGTTTTAACACGAGAGTAATCGGCTTTAATTGAATTTGTTAGAATCTGTGTGTGTGGTTCGTTTTCGCATAACTTCAAAATAACTGTACGTGTTAACTCTTAATTTTGCCTGCAGGTTTGTTATAACAACTTGTCTCAAGTCTCTAATTTTGGTCGTGAAATAAGTTTTAACACGAGAGTAATCGGCTTTAATTGAATTTGTTAGAATCTGTGTGTGTGGTTCGTTTTCGCATAACTTCAAAACAACTGTACGTGTTAACTCTTAATTTTGCCTGCAGGTTTTCCATAACAACTTGTTTCAAGTCTCCAATTTCGGTAGTGATATAAGTTTTAACACGATAGCAATCGGCTTTAATTGAATTTCTCGGAATCGATACGTGTGGTTCGTTTTCGCATAACTTCAAAACAACTGTACGTGTTAACTCTTAAATTTGCCTGCAGGTTTGTTTTAACAACTTGTTTCAAATCTCCAATTTCCTTCGTGATATAAATTTTAACACGGGAGTAATCGGCTTTAATTGAATTTTATAGGAATCGATACATGTGATTCGTTTTCGCATAACTTCAAAACCACTGTACGTGTTAACTCTAAAATTTGCCTGCAGGTTTGTTATAACAACTTGTTTCAAGTCTCCAATTTCGGTCGTGATATAAGTTTTAACACGAGAGTAATCGGCTTTAATTGAATTTCTCGGAATCGATACGTGTGGATTGTTTTCGCCTAACTTCAAATCCACTGTACGTGTTAACTCTAAATTTTGCCTGCAGGTTTGTTATAACAACTTGTTTCAAGTCTCCAATTTCGGTCGTGATATAAGTTTTAACACGACGGTAATCGGCTTTAATTGAATTTGTTAGAATGTGTGTGTGTGGTTCGTTTTCGCATAACTTCAAAACAACTCTACGTGTTAACTCTAAATTTTGCCTGCAGGTTTGTTATAACAACTTGTCTCAAGTCTCTAATTTTGGTCGTGAAATAAGTTTTAACACGAGAGTAATCGGCTTTAATTGAATTTGTTACAATCTGTGTGTGTGGTTCGTTTTCGCATAACTTCAAAACAACTGTACGTGTTAACTCTTAATTTTGCCTGCAGGTTTGTCATAACAACTTGTTTCAAGTCTCCAATTTCGGTAGTGATATAAGTTTTAACACGATAGTAATCGGCTTTAATTGAATTTCTCGGAATCGATACGTGTGGTTCGTTTTCGCATAACTTCAAAACAACTGTACGTGTTAACTCTTAAATTTTCCTGCAGGTTTGTTATAACAACTTGTTTCAAGTCTCCAATGTCGGTCATGATATAAGTTTTAACACGAGAGTAATCGGCTTTAATTGAATTTCTCGGAATCGATACGTGTGGTTCGTTTTCGCATAACATCAAAACCACTGTACGTGTCAACTCTTAAATTTGCCTGCAGGTTTGTAATAACAACTTGTTTCAAGTCTTCAATTTCGGTCGTGATATAAGTTTTAAGACGAGAGTAATCGGCTTTAATTGAATTTGTGAGAATCAGTATGTGTGGTTTGTTTTCGCGTAACTTCAAAACCACTGTACGTGTTAACTCTAAAATTTGCCTGCAGGTTTGTTATAACAACTTGTTTCAAGTGTCCAATTTCCTTCGTGATATAAGTTTTAACACGACGGTAATCGGCTTTAATTGAATTTGTTAGAATCTGTGTGTGTGGTTCGTTTTCGCATAACTTCAAAACCACTGTACGTGTTAACTCTAAAATTTGCCTGCAGGTTTGTTATAACAACTTGTTTCAAGTCTCTAATTTCGGTCGTAATATAAGTTTTAACACGACGGTAATCGGCTTTAATTGAATTTGTTAGAATCTGTGTGTGTGGTTCGTTTTCGCATAACTTCAAAACAACTCTACGTGTTAACTCTAAATTTTCCCTGCAGGTTTGTTATAACAACTTGTCTCAAGTCTCTAATTTCGGTCGTGAAATAAGTTTTAACACGAGAGTAATCGGCTTTAATTGAATTTGTTAGAATCTGTGTGTGTGGTTCGTTTTCGCATAACTTCAAAATAACTGTACGTGTTAACTCTTAATTTTGCCTGCAGGTTTGTCATAACAACTTGTTTCAAGTCTCCAATTTCGGTAGTGATATAATTTTTAACACGAGAGTAATCGGCTTTAATTGAATTTGTTAGAATCTGTGTGTGTGGTTCGTTTTCGCATAACTTCAAAACAACTGTACGTGTTAACTCTTAATTTTGCCTGCAGGTTTGTTATAACAACTTGTTTCAAGTCTCCAATTTCCTTCGTGATATAAATTTTAACACGGGAGTAATCGGCTTTAATTGAATTTTATAGGAATCGATACATGTGATTCGTTTTCGCGTAACTTCAAAACCACTGTACGTGTTAACTCTAAAATTTGCCTGCAGGTTTGTTATAACAACTTGTTTCAAGTGTCCAATTTCCTTCGTGATATAAGTTTTAACACGACGGTAATCGGCTTTAATTGAATTTGTTAGAATCTGTGTGTGTGGTTCGTTTTCGCATAACTTCAAAACCACTGTACGTGTTAACTCTAAAATTTGCCTGCAGGTTTGTTATAACAACTTGTTTCAAGTCTCCAATTTCGGTCGTAATATAAGTTTTAACACGACGGTAATCGGCATTAATTGAATTTGTTAGAATCTGTGTGTGTGGTTCGTTTTCGCATAACTTCAAAACAACTCTACGTGTTAACTCTAAATTTTCCCTGCAGGTTTGTTATAACAACTTGTCTCAAGTCTCTAATTTCGGTCGTGAAATAAGTTTTAACACGAGAGTAATCGGCTTTAATTGAATTTGTTAGAATCTGTGTGTGTGGTTCGTTTTCGCATAACTTCAAAACAACTCTACGTGTTAACTCTAAATTTTCCCTGCAGGTTTGTTATAACAACTTGTCTCAAGTCTCTAATTTCGGTCGTGAAATAAGTTTTAACACGAGAGTAATCGGCTTTAATTGAATTTGTTAGAATCTGTGTGTGTGGTTCGTTTTCGCATAACTTCAAAATAACTGTACGTGTTAACTCTTAATTTTGCCTGCAGGTTTGTTATAACAACTTGTCTCAAGTCTCTAATTTCGGTCGTGAAATAAGTTTTAACACGAGAGTAATCGGCTTTAATTGAATTTGTTAGAATCTGTGTGTGTGGTTCGTTTTCGCATAACTTCAAAACAACTGTACGTGTTAACTCTTAATTTTGCCTGCAGGTTTTTCATAACAACTTGTTTCAAGTCTCCAATTTCGGTAGTGATATAAGTTTTAACACGTTAGCAATCGGCTTTAATTGAATTTCTCGGAATCGATACGTGTGGTTCGTTTTCGCATAACTTCAAAACAACTGTACGTGTTAACTCTAAATTTTGCCTGCAGGTTTGTTATAACAACTTGTTTCAAGTGTCCAATTTCCTTCGTGATATAAGTTTTAACACGACGGTAATCGGCTTTAATTGAATTTGTTAGAATCTGTGTGTGTGGTTCGTTTTCGCATAACTTCAAAACCACTGTACGTGTTAACTCTAAAATTTGCCTGCAGGTTTGTTATAACAACTTGTTTCAAGTCTCAAATTTCGGTCGTAATATAAGTTTTAACACGACGGTAATCGGCTTTAATTGAATTTGTTAGAATCTGTGTGTGTGGTTCGTTTTCGCATAACTTCAAAACAACTCTACGTGTTAACTCTAAATTTTCCCTGCAGGTTTGTTATAACAACTTGTCTCAAGTCTCTAATTTCGGTCGTGAAATAAGTTTTAACACGAGAGTAATCGGCTTTAATTGAATTTATTAGAATCTGTGTGTGTGGTTCGTTTTCGCATAACTTAAAAATAACTGTACGTGTTAACTCTTAATTTTGCCTGCAGGTTTGTCATAACAACTTGTTTCAAGTCTCCAATTTCGGTAGTGATATAATTTTTAACACGAGAGTAATCGGCTTTAATTGAATTTGTTAGAATCTGTGTGTGTGGTTCGTTTTCGCATAACTTCAAAACAACTGTACGTGTTAACTCTTAATTTTGCCTGCAGGTTTGTTATAACAACTTGTTTCAAGTCTCCAATTTCCTTCGTGATATAAATTTTAACACGGGAGTAATCGGCTTTAATTGAATTTTATAGGAATCGATACATGTGATTCGTTTTCGCGTAACTTCAAAACCACTGTACGTGTTAACTCTAAAATTTGCCTGCAGGTTTGTTATAACAACTTGTTTCAAGTGTCCAATTTCCTTCGTGATATAAGTTTTAACACGACGGTAATCGGCTTTAATTGAATTTGTTAGAATCTGTGTGTGTGGTTCGTTTTCGCATAACTTCAAAACCACTGTACGTGTTAACTCTAAAATTTGCCTGCAGGTTTGTTATAACAACTTGTTTCAAGTCTCCAATTTCGGTCGTAATATAAGTTTTAACACGACGGTAATCGGCATTAATTGAATTTGTTAGAATCTGTGTGTGTGGTTCGTTTTCGCATAACTTCAAAACAACTCTACGTGTTAACTCTAAATTTTCCCTGCAGGTTTGTTATAACAACTTGTCTCAAGTCTCTAATTTCGGTCGTGAAATAAGTTTTAACACGAGAGTAATCGGCTTTAATTGAATTTGTTAGAATCTGTGTGTGTGGTTCGTTTTCGCATAACTTCAAAACAACTCTACGTGTTAACTCTAAATTTTCCCTGCAGGTTTGTTATAACAACTTGTCTCAAGTCTCTAATTTCGGTCGTGAAATAAGTTTTAACACGAGAGTAATCGGCTTTAATTGAATTTGTTAGAATCTGTGTGTGTGGTTCGTTTTCGCATAACTTCAAAATAACTGTACGTGTTAACTCTTAATTTTGCCTGCAGGTTTGTTATAACAACTTGTCTCAAGTCTCTAATTTCGGTCGTGAAATAAGTTTTAACACGAGAGTAATCGGCTTTAATTGAATTTGTTAGAATCTGTGTGTGTGGTTCGTTTTCGCATAACTTCAAAACAACTGTACGTGTTAACTCTTAATTTTGCCTGCAGGTTTTTCATAACAACTTGTTTCAAGTCTCCAATTTCGGTAGTGATATAAGTTTTAACACGTTAGCAATCGGCTTTAATTGAATTTCTCGGAATCGATACGTGTGGTTCGTTTTCGCATAACTTCAAAACAACTGTACGTGTTAACTCTAAATTTTGCCTGCAGGTTTGTTATAACAACTTGTTTCAAGTGTCCAATTTCCTTCGTGATATAAGTTTTAACACGACGGTAATCGGCTTTAATTGAATTTGTTAGAATCTGTGTGTGTGGTTCGTTTTCGCATAACTTCAAAACCACTGTACGTGTTAACTCTAAAATTTGCCTGCAGGTTTGTTATAACAACTTGTTTCAAGTCTCAAATTTCGGTCGTAATATAAGTTTTAACACGACGGTAATCGGCTTTAATTGAATTTGTTAGAATCTGTGTGTGTGGTTCGTTTTCGCATAACTTCAAAACAACTCTACGTGTTAACTCTAAATTTTCCCTGCAGGTTTGTTATAACAACTTGTCTCAAGTCTCTAATTTCGGTCGTGAAATAAGTTTTAACACGAGAGTAATCGGCTTTAATTGAATTTATTAGAATCTGTGTGTGTGGTTCGTTTTCGCATAACTTAAAAATAACTGTACGTGTTAACTCTTAATTTTGCCTGCAGGTTTGTCATAACAACTTGTTTCAAGTCTCCAATTTCGGTAGTGATATAATTTTTAACACGAGAGTAATCGGCTTTAATTGAATTTGTTAGAATCTGTGTGTGTGGTTCGTTTTCGCATAACTTCAAAACAACTGTACGTGTTAACTCTTAATTTTGCCTGCAGGTTTGTTATAACAACTTGTTTCAAGTCTCCAATTTCCTTCGTGATATAAATTTTAACACGGGAGTAATCGGCTTTAATTGAATTTTATAGGAATCGATACATGTGATTCGTTTTCGCGTAACTTCAAAACCACTGTACGTGTTAACTCTAAATTTTGCCTGCAGGTTTGTTATAACAACTTGTTTCAAGTGTCCAATTTCCTTCGTGATATAAGTTTTAACACGACGGTAATCGGCTTTAATTGAATTTGTTAGAATCTGTGTGTGTGGTTCGTTTTCGCATCACTTCAAAACAACTCTACGTGTTAACTCTAAATTTTCCCTGCAGGTTTGTTATAACAACTTGTCTCAAGTCTCTAATTTCGGTCGTGAAATAAGTTTTAACACGAGAGTAATCGGCTTTAATTGAATTTGTTAGAATCTGTGTGTGTGGTTCGTTTTCGCATAACTTCAAAACAACTCTACGTGTTAACTCTAAATTTTCCCTGCAGGTTTGTTATAACAACTTGTCTCAAGTTTCTAATTTCGGTCGTGAAATAAGTTTTAACACGAGAGTAATCGGCTTTAATTGAATTTGTTAGAATCTGTGTGTGTGGTTCGTTTTCGCATAACTTCAAAATAACTGTACGTGTTAACTCTTAATTTTGCCTGCAGGTTTGTTATAACAACTTGTCTCAAGTCTCTAATTTTGGTCGTGAAATAAGTTTTAACACGAGAGTAATCGGCTTTAATTGAATTTGTTAGAATCTGTGTGTGTGGTTCGTTTTCGCATAACTTCAAAACAACTGTACGTGTTAACTCTTAATTTTGCCTGCAGGTTTTTCATAACAACTTGTTTCAAGTCTCCAATTTCGGTAGTGATATAAGTTTTAACACGATAGCAATCGGCTTTAATTGAATTTCTCGGAATCGATACGTGTGGTTCGTTTTCGCATAACTTCAAAACAACTGTACGTGTTAACTCTTAAATTTGCCTGCAGGTTTGTTTTAACAACTTGTTTCAAATCTCCAATTTCCTTCGTGATATAAATTTTAACACGGGAGTAATCGGCTTTAATTGAATTTTATAGGAATCGATACATGTGATTCGTTTTCGCATAACTTCAAAACCACTGTACGTGTTAACTCTAAAATTTGCCTGCAGGTTTGTTATAACAACTTGTTTCAAGTCTCCAATTTCGGTCGTGATATAAGTTTTAACACGAGAGTAATCGGCTTTAATTGAATTTCTCGGAATCGATACGTGTGGATTGTTTTCGCCTAACTTCAAATCCACTGTACGTGTTAACTCTAAATTTTGCCTGCAGGTTTGTTATAACAACTTGTTTCAAGTCTCCAATTTCGGTCGTGATATAAGTTTTAACACGACGGTAATCGGCTTTAATTGAATTTGTTAGAATGTGTGTGTGTGGTTCGTTTTCGCATAACTTCAAAACAACTCTACGTGTTAACTCTAAATTTTGCCTGCAGGTTTGTTATAACAACTTGTCTCAAGTCTCTAATTTTGGTCGTGAAATAAGTTTTAACACGAGAGTAATCGGCTTTAATTGAATTTGTTACAATCTGTGTGTGTGGTTCGTTTTCGCATAACTTCAAAACAACTGTACGTGTTAACTCTTAATTTTGCCTGCAGGTTTGTCATAACAACTTGTTTCAAGTCTCCAATTTCGGTAGTGATATAAGTTTTAACACGATAGTAATCGGCTTTAATTGAATTTCTCGGAATCGATACGTGTGGTTCGTTTTCGCATAACTTCAAAACAACTGTACGTGTTAACTCTTAAATTTTCCTGCAGGTTTGTTATAACAACTTGTTTCAAGTCTCCAATGTCGGTCATGATATAAGTTTTAACACGAGAGTAATCGGCTTTAATTGAATTTCTCGGAATCGATACGTGTGGTTCGTTTTCGCATAACATCAAAACCACTGTACGTGTCAACTCTTAAATTTGCCTGCAGGTTTGTAATAACAACTTGTTTCAAGTCTTCAATTTCGGTCGTGATATAAGTTTTAAGACGAGAGTAATCGGCTTTAATTGAATTTGTGAGAATCAGTATGTGTGGTTTGTTTTCGCGTAACTTCAAAACCACTGTACGTGTTAACTCTAAAATTTGCCTGCAGGTTTGTTATAACAACTTGTTTCAAGTGTCCAATTTCCTTCGTGATATAAGTTTTAACACGACGGTAATCGGCTTTAATTGAATTTGTTAGAATCTGTGTGTGTGGTTCGTTTTCGCATAACTTCAAAACCACTGTACGTGTTAACTCTAAAATTTGCCTGCAGGTTTGTTATAACAACTTGTTTCAAGTCTCTAATTTCGGTCGTAATATAAGTTTTAACACGACGGTAATCGGCTTTAATTGAATTTGTTAGAATCTGTGTGTGTGGTTCGTTTTCGCATAACTTCAAAACAACTCTACGTGTTAACTCTAAATTTTCCCTGCAGGTTTGTTATAACAACTTGTCTCAAGTCTCTAATTTCGGTCGTGAAATAAGTTTTAACACGAGAGTAATCGGCTTTAATTGAATTTGTTAGAATCTGTGTGTGTGGTTCGTTTTCGCATAACTTCAAAATAACTGTACGTGTTAACTCTTAATTTTGCCTGCAGGTTTGTCATAACAACTTGTTTCAAGTCTCCAATTTCGGTAGTGATATAATTTTTAACACGAGAGTAATCGGCTTTAATTGAATTTGTTAGAATCTGTGTGTGTGGTTCGTTTTCGCATAACTTCAAAACAACTGTACGTGTTAACTCTTAATTTTGCCTGCAGGTTTGTTATAACAACTTGTTTCAAGTCTCCAATTTCCTTCGTGATATAAATTTTAACACGGGAGTAATCGGCTTTAATTGAATTTTATAGGAATCGATACATGTGATTCGTTTTCGCGTAACTTCAAAACCACTGTACGTGTTAACTCTAAATTTTGCCTGCAGGTTTGTTATAACAACTTGTTTCAAGTGTCCAATTTCCTTCGTGATATAAGTTTTAACACGACGGTAATCGGCTTTAATTGAATTTGTTAGAATCTGTGTGTGTGGTTCGTTTTCGCATAACTTCAAAACCACTGTACGTGTTAACTCTAAAATTTGCCTGCAGGTTTGTTATAACAACTTGTTTCAAGTCTCCAATTTCGGTCGTAATATAAGTTTTAACACGACGGTAATCGGCTTTAATTGAATTTGTTAGAATCTGTGTGTGTGGTTCGTTTTCGCATAACTTCAAAACAACTCTACGTGTTAACTCTAAATTTTCCCTGCAGGTTTGTTATAACAACTTGTCTCAAGTCTCTAATTTCGGTCGTGAAATAAGTTTTAACACGAGAGTAATCGGCTTTAATTGAATTTGTTAGAATCTGTGTGTGTGGTTCGTTTTCGCATAACTTCAAAACAACTCTACGTGTTAACTCTAAATTTTCCCTGCAGGTTTGTTATAACAACTTGTCTCAAGTCTCTAATTTCGGTCGTGAAATAAGTTTTAACACGAGAGTAATCGGCTTTAATTGAATTTGTTAGAATCTGTGTGTGTGGTTCGTTTTCGCATAACTTCAAAATAACTGTACGTGTTAACTCTTAATTTTGCCTGCAGGTTTGTTATAACAACTTGTCTCAAGTCTCTAATTTTGGTCGTGAAATAAGTTTTAACACGAGAGTAATCGGCTTTAATTGAATTTGTTAGAATCTGTGTGTGTGGTTCGTTTTCGCATAACTTCAAAACAACTGTACGTGTTAACTCTTAATTTTGCCTGCAGGTTTTTCATAACAACTTGTTTCAAGTCTCCAATTTCGGTAGTGATATAAGTTTTAACACGTTAGCAATCGGCTTTAATTGAATTTCTCGGAATCGATACGTGTGGTTCGTTTTCGCATAACTTCAAAACAACTGTACGTGTTAACTCTTAAATTTGCCTGCAGGTTTGTTTTAACAACTTGTTTCAAATCTCCAATTTCCTTCGTGATATAAATTTTAACACGGGAGTAATCGGCTTTAATTGAATTTTATAGGAATCGATACATGTGATTCGTTTTCGCATAACTTCAAAACCACTGTACGTGTTAACTCTAAAATTTGCCTGCAGGTTTGTTATAACAACTTGTTTCAAGTCTCCAATTTCGGTCGTGATATAAGTTTTAACACGAGAGTAATCGGCTTTAATTGAATTTCTCGGAATCGATACGTGTGGATTGTTTTCGCCTAACTTCAAATCCACTGTACGTGTTAACTCTAAATTTTGCCTGCAGGTTTGTTATAACAACTTGTTTCAAGTCTCCAATTTCGGTCGTGATATAAGTTTTAACACGACGGTAATCGGCTTTAATTGAATTTGTTAGAATGTGTGTGTGTGGTTCGTTTTCGCATAACTTCAAAACAACTCTACGTGTTAACTCTAAATTTTACCTGCAGGTTTGTTATAACAACTTGTCTCAAGTCTCTAATTTTGGTCGTGAAATAAGTTTTAACACGAGAGTAATCGGCTTTAATTGAATTTGTTAGAATCTGTGTGTGTGGTTCGTTTTCGCATAACTTCAAAATAACTGTACGTGTTAACTCTTAAATTTTCCTGCAGGTTTGTTATAACAACTTGTTTCAAGTCTCCAATTTCGGTCGTGAAATAAGTTTTAACACGAGAGTAATCGGCTTTAATTGAATTTGTTAGAATCTGTGTGTGTGGTTCGTTTTCGCATAACTTCAAAATAACTGTACGTGTTAACTCTTAATTTTGCCTGCAGGTTTGTCATAACAACTTGTTTCAAGTCTCCAATTTCGGTAGTGATATAATTTTTAACACGAGAGTAATCGGCTTTAATTGAATTTGTTAGAATCTGTGTGTGTGGTTCGTTTTCGCATAACTTCAAAACAACTGTACGTGTTAACTCTTAATTTTGCCTGCAGGTTTGTTATAACAACTTGTTTCAAGTCTCCAATTTCCTTCGTGATATAAATTTTAACACGGGAGTAATCGGCTTTAATTGAATTTTATAGGAATCGATACATGTGATTCGTTTTCGCGTAACTTCAAAACCACTGTACGTGTTAACTCTAAATTTTGCCTGCAGGTTTGTTATAACAACTTGTTTCAAGTGTCCAATTTCCTTCGTGATATAAGTTTTAACACGACGGTAATCGGCTTTAATTGAATTTGTTAGAATCTGTGTGTGTGGTTCGTTTTCGCATAACTTCAAAACAACTCTACGTGTTAACTCTAAATTTTCCCTGCAGGTTTGTTATAACAACTTGTCTCAAGTCTCTAATTTCGGTCGTGAAATAAGTTTTAACACGAGAGTAATCGGCTTTAATTGAATTTGTTAGAATCTGTGTGTGTGGTTCGTTTTCGCATAACTTCAAAACAACTCTACGTGTTAACTCTAAATTTTCCCTGCAGGTTTGTTATAACAACTTGTCTCAAGTTTCTAATTTCGGTCGTGAAATAAGTTTTAACACGAGAGTAATCGGCTTTAATTGAATTTGTTAGAATCTGTGTGTGTGGTTCGTTTTCGCATAACTTCAAAATAACTGTACGTGTTAACTCTTAATTTTGCCTGCAGGTTTGTTATAACAACTTGTCTCAAGTCTCTAATTTTGGTCGTGAAATAAGTTTTAACACGAGAGTAATCGGCTTTAATTGAATTTGTTAGAATCTGTGTGTGTGGTTCGTTTTCGCATAACTTCAAAACAACTGTACGTGTTAACTCTTAATTTTGCCTGCAGGTTTTTCATAACAACTTGTTTCAAGTCTCCAATTTCGGTAGTGATATAAGTTTTAACACGATAGCAATCGGCTTTAATTGAATTTCTCGGAATCGATACGTGTGGTTCGTTTTCGCATAACTTCAAAACAACTGTACGTGTTAACTCTTAAATTTGCCTGCAGGTTTGTTTTAACAACTTGTTTCAAATCTCCAATTTCCTTCGTGATATAAATTTTAACACGGGAGTAATCGGCTTTAATTGAATTTTATAGGAATCGATACATGTGATTCGTTTTCGCATAACTTCAAAACCACTGTACGTGTTAACTCTAAAATTTGCCTGCAGGTTTGTTATAACAACTTGTTTCAAGTCTCCAATTTCGGTCGTGATATAAGTTTTAACACGAGAGTAATCGGCTTTAATTGAATTTCTCGGAATCGATACGTGTGGATTGTTTTCGCCTAACTTCAAATCCACTGTACGTGTTAACTCTAAATTTTGCCTGCAGGTTTGTTATAACAACTTGTTTCAAGTCTCCAATTTCGGTCGTGATATAAGTTTTAACACGACGGTAATCGGCTTTAATTGAATTTGTTAGAATGTGTGTGTGTGGTTCGTTTTCGCATAACTTCAAAACAACTCTACGTGTTAACTCTAAATTTTGCCTGCAGGTTTGTTATAACAACTTGTCTCAAGTCTCTAATTTTGGTCGTGAAATAAGTTTTAACACGAGAGTAATCGGCTTTAATTGAATTTGTTACAATCTGTGTGTGTGGTTCTTTTTCGCATAACTTCAAAACAACTGTACGTGTTAACTCTTAATTTTGCCTGCAGGTTTGTCATAACAACTTGTTTCAAGTCTCCAATTTCGGTAGTGATATAAGTTTTAACACGATAGTAATCGGCTTTAATTGAATTTCTCGGAATCGATACGTGTGGTTCGTTTTCGCATAACTTCAAAACAACTGTACGTGTTAACTCTTAAATTTTCCTGCAGGTTTGTTATAACAACTTGTTTCAAGTCTCCAATGTCGGTCATGATATAAGTTTTAACACGAGAGTAATCGGCTTTAATTGAATTTCTCGGAATCGATACGTGTGGTTCGTTTTCGCATAACATCAAAACCACTGTACGTGTCAACTCTTAAATTTGCCTGCAGGTTTGTAATAACAACTTGTTTCAAGTCTTCAATTTCGGTCGTGATATAAGTTTTAACACGAGAGTAATCGGCTTTAATTGAATTTGTGAGAATCAGTATGTGTGGTTTGTTTTCGCGTAACTTCAAAACCACTGTACGTGTTAACTCTAAAATTTGCCTGCAGGTTTGTTATAACAACTTGTTTCAAGTGTCCAATTTCCTTCGTGATATAAGTTTTAACACGACGGTAATCGGCTTTAATTGAATTTGTTAGAATCTGTGTGTGTGGTTCGTTTTCGCATAACTTCAAAACCACTGTACGTGTTAACTCTAAAATTTGCCTGCAGGTTTGTTATAACAACTTGTTTCAAGTCTCTAATTTCGGTCGTAATATAAGTTTTAACACGACGGTAATCGGCTTTAATTGAATTTGTTAGAATCTGTGTGTGTGGTTCGTTTTCGCATAACTTCAAAACAACTCTACGTGTTAACTCTAAATTTTCCCTGCAGGTTTGTTATAACAACTTGTCTCAAGTCTCTAATTTCGGTCGTGAAATAAGTTTTAACACGAGAGTAATCGGCTTTAATTGAATTTGTTAGAATCTGTGTGTGTGGTTCGTTTTCGCATAACTTCAAAATAACTGTACGTGTTAACTCTTAATTTTGCCTGCAGGTTTGTCATAACAACTTGTTTCAAGTCTCCAATTTCGGTAGTGATATAATTTTTAACACGAGAGTAATCGGCTTTAATTGAATTTGTTAGAATCTGTGTGTGTGGTTCGTTTTCGCATAACTTCAAAACAACTGTACGTGTTAACTCTTAATTTTGCCTGCAGGTTTGTTATAACAACTTGTTTCAAGTCTCCAATTTCCTTCGTGATATAAATTTTAACACGGGAGTAATCGGCTTTAATTGAATTTTATAGGAATCGATACATGTGATTCGTTTTCGCGTAACTTCAAAACCACTGTACGTGTTAACTCTAAATTTTGCCTGCAGGTTTGTTATAACAACTTGTTTCAAGTGTCCAATTTCCTTCGTGATATAAGTTTTAACACGACGGTAATCGGCTTTAATTGAATTTGTTAGAATCTGTGTGTGTGGTTCGTTTTCGCATAACTTCAAAACCACTGTACGTGTTAACTCTAAAATTTGCCTGCAGGTTTGTTATAACAACTTGTTTCAAGTCTCCAATTTCGGTCGTAATATAAGTTTTAACACGACGGTAATCGGCTTTAATTGAATTTGTTAGAATCTGTGTGTGTGGTTCGTTTTCGCATAACTTCAAAACAACTCTACGTGTTAACTCTAAATTTTCCCTGCAGGTTTGTTATAACAACTTGTCTCAAGTCTCTAATTTCGGTCGTGAAATAAGTTTTAACACGAGAGTAATCGGCTTTAATTGAATTTGTTAGAATCTGTGTGTGTGGTTCGTTTTCGCATAACTTCAAAACAACTCTACGTGTTAACTCTAAATTTTCCCTGCAGGTTTGTTATAACAACTTGTCTCAAGTTTCTAATTTCGGTCGTGAAATAAGTTTTAACACGAGAGTAATCGGCTTTAATTGAATTTGTTAGAATCTGTGTGTGTGGTTCGTTTTCGCATAACTTCAAAATAACTGTACGTGTTAACTCTTAATTTTGCCTGCAGGTTTGTTATAACAACTTGTCTCAAGTCTCTAATTTTGGTCGTGAAATAAGTTTTAACACGAGAGTAATCGGCTTTAATTGAATTTGTTAGAATCTGTGTGTGTGGTTCGTTTTCGCATAACTTCAAAACAACTGTACGTGTTAACTCTTAATTTTGCCTGCAGGTTTTTCATAACAACTTGTTTCAAGTCTCCAATTTCGGTAGTGATATAAGTTTTAACACGATAGCAATCGGCTTTAATTGAATTTCTCGGAATCGATACGTGTGGTTCGTTTTCGCATAACTTCAAAACAACTGTACGTGTTAACTCTTAAATTTGCCTGCAGGTTTGTTTTAACAACTTGTTTCAAATCTCCAATTTCCTTCGTGATATAAATTTTAACACGGGAGTAATCGGCTTTAATTGAATTTTATAGGAATCGATACATGTGATTCGTTTTCGCATAACTTCAAAACCACTGTACGTGTTAACTCTAAAATTTGCCTGCAGGTTTGTTATAACAACTTGTTTCAAGTCTCCAATTTCGGTCGTGATATAAGTTTTAACACGAGAGTAATCGGCTTTAATTGAATTTCTCGGAATCGATACGTGTGGATTGTTTTCGCCTAACTTCAAATCCACTGTACGTGTTAACTCTAAATTTTGCCTGCAGGTTTGTTATAACAACTTGTTTCAAGTCTCCAATTTCGGTCGTGATATAAGTTTTAACACGACGGTAATCGGCTTTAATTGAATTTGTTAGAATGTGTGTGTGTGGTTCGTTTTCGCATAACTTCAAAACAACTCTACGTGTTAACTCTAAATTTTGCCTGCAGGTTTGTTATAACAACTTGTCTCAAGTCTCTAATTTTGGTCGTGAAATAAGTTTTAACACGAGAGTAATCGGCTTTAATTGAATTTGTTACAATCTGTGTGTGTGGTTCGTTTTCGCATAACTTCAAAACAACTGTACGTGTTAACTCTTAATTTTGCCTGCAGGTTTGTCATAACAACTTGTTTCAAGTCTCCAATTTCGGTAGTGATATAAGTTTTAACACGATAGTAATCGGCTTTAATTGAATTTCTCGGAATCGATACGTGTGGTTCGTTTTCGCATAACTTCAAAACAACTGTACGTGTTAACTCTTAAATTTTCCTGCAGGTTTGTTATAACAACTTGTTTCAAGTCTCCAATGTCGGTCATGATATAAGTTTTAACACGAGAGTAATCGGCTTTAATTGAATTTCTCGGAATCGATACGTGTGGTTCGTTTTCGCATAACATCAAAACCACTGTACGTGTCAACTCTTAAATTTGCCTGCAGGTTTGTAATAACAACTTGTTTCAAGTCTTCAATTTCGGTCGTGATATAAGTTTTAAGACGAGAGTAATCGGCTTTAATTGAATTCGTGAGAATCAGTATGTGTGGTTTGTTTTCGCGTAACTTCAAAACCACTGTACGTGTTAACTCTAAAATTTGCCTGCAGGTTTGTTATAACAACTTGTTTCAAGTGTCCAATTTCCTTCGTGATATAAGTTTTAACACGACGGTAATCGGCTTTAATTGAATTTGTTAGAATCTGTGTGTGTGGTTCGTTTTCGCATAACTTCAAAACCACTGTACGTGTTAACTCTAAAATTTGCCTGCAGGTTTGTTATAACAACTTGTTTCAAGTCTCTAATTTCGGTCGTAATATAAGTTTTAACACGACGGTAATCGGCTTTAATTGAATTTGTTAGAATCTGTGTGTGTGGTTCGTTTTCGCATAACTTCAAAACAACTCTACGTGTTAACTCTAAATTTTCCCTGCAGGTTTGTTATAACAACTTGTCTCAAGTCTCTAATTTCGGTCGTGAAATAAGTTTTAACACGAGAGTAATCGGCTTTAATTGAATTTGTTAGAATCTGTGTGTGTGGTTCGTTTTCGCATAACTTCAAAATAACTGTACGTGTTAACTCTTAATTTTGCCTGCAGGTTTGTCATAACAACTTGTTTCAAGTCTCCAATTTCGGTAGTGATATAATTTTTAACACGAGAGTAATCGGCTTTAATTGAATTTGTTAGAATCTGTGTGTGTGGTTCGTTTTCGCATAACTTCAAAACAACTGTACGTGTTAACTCTTAATTTTGCCTGCAGGTTTGTTATAACAACTTGTTTCAAGTCTCCAATTTCCTTCGTGATATAAATTTTAACACGGGAGTAATCGGCTTTAATTGAATTTTATAGGAATCGATACATGTGATTCGTTTTCGCGTAACTTCAAAACCACTGTACGTGTTAACTCTAAATTTTGCCTGCAGGTTTGTTATAACAACTTGTTTCAAGTGTCCAATTTCCTTCGTGATATAAGTTTTAACACGACGGTAATCGGCTTTAATTGAATTTGTTAGAATCTGTGTGTGTGGTTCGTTTTCGCATAACTTCAAAACCACTGTACGTGTTAACTCTAAAATTTGCCTGCAGGTTTGTTATAACAACTTGTTTCAAGTCTCCAATTTCGGTCGTAATATAAGTTTTAACACGACGGTAATCGGCTTTAATTGAATTTGTTAGAATCTGTGTGTGTGGTTCGTTTTCGCATAACTTCAAAACAACTCTACGTGTTAACTCTAAATTTTCCCTGCAGGTTTGTTATAACAACTTGTCTCAAGTCTCTAATTTCGGTCGTGAAATAAGTTTTAACACGAGAGTAATCGGCTTTAATTGAATTTGTTAGAATCTGTGTGTGTGGTTCGTTTTCGCATAACTTCAAAACAACTCTACGTGTTAACTCTAAATTTTCCCTGCAGGTTTGTTATAACAACTTGTCTTAAGTCTCTAATTTCGGTCGTGAAATAAGTTTTAACACGAGAGTAATCGGCTTTAATTGAATTTGTTAGAATCTGTGTGTGTGGTTCGTTTTCGCATAACTTCAAAATAACTGTACGTGTTAACTCTTAATTTTGCCTGCAGGTTTGTTATAACAACTTGTCTCAAGTCTCTAATTTTGGTCGTGAAATAAGTTTTAACACGAGAGTAATCGGCTTTAATTGAATTTGTTAGAATCTGTGTGTGTGGTTCGTTTTCGCATAACTTCAAAACAACTGTACGTGTTAACTCTTAATTTTGCCTGCAGGTTTTTCATAACAACTTGTTTCAAGTCTCCAATTTCGGTAGTGATATAAGTTTTAACACGTTAGCAATCGGCTTTAATTGAATTTCTCGGAATCGATACGTGTGGTTCGTTTTCGCATAACTTCAAAACAACTGTACGTGTTAACTCTTAAATTTGCCTGCAGGTTTGTTTTAACAACTTGTTTCAAATCTCCAATTTCCTTCGTGATATAAATTTTAACACGGGAGTAATCGGCTTTAATTGAATTTTATAGGAATCGATACATGTGATTCGTTTTCGCATAACTTCAAAACCACTGTACGTGTTAACTCTAAAATTTGCCTGCAGGTTTGTTATAACAACTTGTTTCAAGTCTCCAATTTCGGTCGTGATGTAAGTTTTAACACGAGAGTAATCGGCTTTAATTGAATTTCTCGGAATCGATACGTGTGGATTGTTTTCGCCTAACTTCAAATCCACTGTACGTGTTAACTCTAAATTTTGCCTGCAGGTTTGTTATAACAACTTGTTTCAAGTCTCCAATTTCGGTCGTGATATAAGTTTTAACACGACGGTAATCGGCTTTAATTGAATTTGTTAGAATGTGTGTGTGTGGTTCGTTTTCGCATAACTTCAAAACAACTCTACGTGTTAACTCTAAATTTTACCTGCAGGTTTGTTATAACAACTTGTCTCAAGTCTCTAATTTTGGTCGTGAAATAAGTTTTAACACGAGAGTAATCGGCTTTAATTGAATTTGTTAGAATCTGTGTGTGTGGTTCGTTTTCGCATAACTTCAAAATAACTGTACGTGTTAACTCTTAAATTTTCCTGCAGGTTTGTTATAACAACTTGTTTCAAGTCTCCAATTTCGGTCATGATATAAGTTTTAACACGAGAGTAATCGGCTTTAATTGAATTTCTCGGAATCGATACGTGTGGTTCGTTTTCGCATAACATCAAAACCACTGTACGTGTCAACTCTTAAATTTGCCTGCAGGTTTGTAATAACAACTTGTTTCAAGTCTTTAATTTCGGTCGTGATATAAGTTTTAACACGAGAGTAATCGGCTTTAATTGAATTTGTGAGAATCAGTATGTGTGGTTTGTTTTCGCGTAACTTCAAAACCACTGTACGTGTTAACTCTAAAATTTGCCTGCAGGTTTGTTATAACAACTTGTTTCAAGTGTCCAATTTCCTTCGTGATATAAGTTTTAACACGACGGTAATCGGCTTTAATTGAATTTGTTAGAATCTGTGTGTGTGGTTCGTTTTCGCATAACTTCAAAACAACTCTACGTGTTAACTCTAAATTTTCCCTGCAGGTTTGTTATAACAACTTGTCTCAAGTCTCTAATTTCGGTCGTGAAATAAGTTTTAACACGAGAGTAATCGGCTTTAATTGAATTTGTTAGAATCTGTGTGTGTGGTTCGTTTTCGCATAACTTCAAAATAACTGTACGTGTTAACTCTTAATTTTGTCTGCAGGTTTGTCATAACAACTTGTTTCAAGTCTCCAATTTCGGTAGTGATATAATTTTTAACACGAGAGTAATCGGCTTTAATTGAATTTGTTAGAATCTGTGTGTGTGGTTCGTTTTCGCATAACTTCAAAACAACTGTACGTGTTAACTCTTAATTTTGCCTGCAGGTTTGTTATAACAACTTGTTTCAAGTCTCCAATTTCCTTCGTGATATAAATTTTAACACGGGAGTAATCGGCTTTAATTGAATTTTATAGGAATCGATACATGTGATTCGTTTTCGCGTAACTTCAAAACCACTGTACGTGTTAACTCTAAATTTTGCCTGCAGGTTTGTTATAACAACTTGTTTCAAGTGTCCAATTTCCTTCGTGATATAAGTTTTAACACGACGGTAATCGGCTTTAATTGAATTTGTTAGAATCTGTGTGTGTGGTTCGTTTTCGCATAACTTCAAAACAACTCTACGTGTTAACTCTAAATTTTCCCTGCAGGTTTGTTATAACAACTTGTCTCAAGTCTCTAATTTCGGTCGTGAAATAAGTTTTAACACGAGAGTAATCGGCTTTAATTGAATTTGTTAGAATCTGTGTGTGTGGTTCGTTTTCGCATAACTTCAAAACAACTCTACGTGTTAACTCTAAATTTTCCCTGCAGGTTTGTTATAACAACTTGTCTCAAGTTTCTAATTTCGGTCGTGAAATAAGTTTTAACACGAGAGTAATCGGCTTTAATTGAATTTGTTAGAATCTGTGTGTGTGGTTCGTTTTCGCATAACTTCAAAATAACTGTACGTGTTAACTCTTAATTTTGCCTGCAGGTTTGTTATAACAACTTGTCTCAAGTCTCTAATTTTGGTCGTGAAATAAGTTTTAACACGAGAGTAATCGGCTTTAATTGAATTTGTTAGAATCTGTGTGTGTGGTTCGTTTTCGCATAACTTCAAAACAACTGTACGTGTTAACTCTTAATTTTGCCTGCAGGTTTTTCATAACAACTTGTTTCAAGTCTCCAATTTCGGTAGTGATATAAGTTTTAACACGATAGCAATCGGCTTTAATTGAATTTCTCGGAATCGATACGTGTGGTTCGTTTTCGCATAACTTCAAAACAACTGTACGTGTTAACTCTTAAATTTGCCTGCAGGTTTGTTTTAACAACTTGTTTCAAATCTCCAATTTCCTTCGTGATATAAATTTTAACACGGGAGTAATCGGCTTTAATTGAATTTTATAGGAATCGATACATGTGATTCGTTTTCGCATAACTTCAAAACCACTGTACGTGTTAACTCTAAAATTTGCCTGCAGGTTTGTTATAACAACTTGTTTCAAGTCTCCAATTTCGGTCGTGATATAAGTTTTAACACGAGAGTAATCGGCTTTAATTGAATTTCTCGGAATCGATACGTGTGGATTGTTTTCGCCTAACTTCAAATCCACTGTACGTGTTAACTCTAAATTTTGCCTGCAGGTTTGTTATAACAACTTGTTTCAAGTCTCCAATTTCGGTCGTGATATAAGTTTTAACACGACGGTAATCGGCTTTAATTGAATTTGTTAGAATGTGTGTGTGTGGTTCGTTTTCGCATAACTTCAAAACAACTCTACGTGTTAACTCTAAATTTTGCCTGCAGGTTTGTTATAACAACTTGTCTCAAGTCTCTAATTTTGGTCGTGAAATAAGTTTTAACACGAGAGTAATCGGCTTTAATTGAATTTGTTACAATCTGTGTGTGTGGTTCTTTTTCGCATAACTTCAAAACAACTGTACGTGTTAACTCTTAATTTTGCCTGCAGGTTTGTCATAACAACTTGTTTCAAGTCTCCAATTTCGGTAGTGATATAAGTTTTAACACGATAGTAATCGGCTTTAATTGAATTTCTCGGAATCGATACGTGTGGTTCGTTTTCGCATAACTTCAAAACAACTGTACGTGTTAACTCTTAAATTTTCCTGCAGGTTTGTTATAACAACTTGTTTCAAGTCTCCAATGTCGGTCATGATATAAGTTTTAACACGAGAGTAATCGGCTTTAATTGAATTTCTCGGAATCGATACGTGTGGTTCGTTTTCGCATAACATCAAAACCACTGTACGTGTCAACTCTTAAATTTGCCTGCAGGTTTGTAATAACAACTTGTTTCAAGTCTTCAATTTCGGTCGTGATATAAGTTTTAACACGAGAGTAATCGGCTTTAATTGAATTTGTGAGAATCAGTATGTGTGGTTTGTTTTCGCGTAACTTCAAAACCACTGTACGTGTTAACTCTAAAATTTGCCTGCAGGTTTGTTATAACAACTTGTTTCAAGTGTCCAATTTCCTTCGTGATATAAGTTTTAACACGACGGTAATCGGCTTTAATTGAATTTGTTAGAATCTGTGTGTGTGGTTCGTTTTCGCATAACTTCAAAACCACTGTACGTGTTAACTCTAAAATTTGCCTGCAGGTTTGTTATAACAACTTGTTTCAAGTCTCTAATTTCGGTCGTAATATAAGTTTTAACACGACGGTAATCGGCTTTAATTGAATTTGTTAGAATCTGTGTGTGTGGTTCGTTTTCGCATAACTTCAAAACAACTCTACGTGTTAACTCTAAATTTTCCCTGCAGGTTTGTTATAACAACTTGTCTCAAGTCTCTAATTTCGGTCGTGAAATAAGTTTTAACACGAGAGTAATCGGCTTTAATTGAATTTGTTAGAATCTGTGTGTGTGGTTCGTTTTCGCATAACTTCAAAATAACTGTACGTGTTAACTCTTAATTTTGCCTGCAGGTTTGTCATAACAACTTGTTTCAAGTCTCCAATTTCGGTAGTGATATAATTTTTAACACGAGAGTAATCGGCTTTAATTGAATTTGTTAGAATCTGTGTGTGTGGTTCGTTTTCGCATAACTTCAAAACAACTGTACGTGTTAACTCTTAATTTTGCCTGCAGGTTTGTTATAACAACTTGTTTCAAGTCTCCAATTTCCTTCGTGATATAAATTTTAACACGGGAGTAATCGGCTTTAATTGAATTTTATAGGAATCGATACATGTGATTCGTTTTCGCGTAACTTCAAAACCACTGTACGTGTTAACTCTAAATTTTGCCTGCAGGTTTGTTATAACAACTTGTTTCAAGTGTCCAATTTCCTTCGTGATATAAGTTTTAACACGACGGTAATCGGCTTTAATTGAATTTGTTAGAATCTGTGTGTGTGGTTCGTTTTCGCATAACTTCAAAACCACTGTACGTGTTAACTCTAAAATTTGCCTGCAGGTTTGTTATAACAACTTGTTTCAAGTCTCCAATTTCGGTCGTAATATAAGTTTTAACACGACGGTAATCGGCTTTAATTGAATTTGTTAGAATCTGTGTGTGTGGTTCGTTTTCGCATAACTTCAAAACAACTCTACGTGTTAACTCTAAATTTTCCCTGCAGGTTTGTTATAACAACTTGTCTCAAGTCTCTAATTTCGGTCGTGAAATAAGTTTTAACACGAGAGTAATCGGCTTTAATTGAATTTGTTAGAATCTGTGTGTGTGGTTCGTTTTCGCATAACTTCAAAACAACTCTACGTGTTAACTCTAAATTTTCCCTGCAGGTTTGTTATAACAACTTGTCTCAAGTCTCTAATTTCGGTCGTGAAATAAGTTTTAACACGAGAGTAATCGGCTTTAATTGAATTTGTTAGAATCTGTGTGTGTGGTTCGTTTTCGCATAACTTCAAAATAACTGTACGTGTTAACTCTTAATTTTGCCTGCAGGTTTGTTATAACAACTTGTCTCAAGTCTCTAATTTTGGTCGTGAAATAAGTTTTAACACGAGAGTAATCGGCTTTAATTGAATTTGTTAGAATCTGTGTGTGTGGTTCGTTTTCGCATAACTTCAAAACAACTGTACGTGTTAACTCTTAATTTTGCCTGCAGGTTTTTCATAACAACTTGTTTCAAGTCTCCAATTTCGGTAGTGATATAAGTTTTAACACGATAGCAATCGGCTTTAATTGAATTTCTCGGAATCGATACGTGTGGTTCGTTTTCGCATAACTTCAAAACAACTGTACGTGTTAACTCTTAAATTTGCCTGCAGGTTTGTTTTAACAACTTGTTTCAAATCTCCAATTTCCTTCGTGATATAAATTTTAACACGGGAGTAATCGGCTTTAATTGAATTTTATAGGAATCGATACATGTGATTCGTTTTCGCATAACTTCAAAACCACTGTACGTGTTAACTCTAAAATTTGCCTGCAGGTTTGTTATAACAACTTGTTTCAAGTCTCCAATTTCGGTCGTGATATAAGTTTTAACACGAGAGTAATCGGCTTTAATTGAATTTCTCGGAATCGATACGTGTGGATTGTTTTCGCCTAACTTCAAATCCACTGTACGTGTTAACTCTAAATTTTGCCTGCAGGTTTGTTATAACAACTTGTTTCAAGTCTCCAATTTCGGTCGTGATATAAGTTTTAACACGACGGTAATCGGCTTTAATTGAATTTGTTAGAATGTGTGTGTGTGGTTCGTTTTCGCATAACTTCAAAACAACTCTACGTGTTAACTCTAAATTTTGCCTGCAGGTTTGTTATAACAACTTGTCTCAAGTCTCTAATTTTGGTCGTGAAATAAGTTTTAACACGAGAGTAATCGGCTTTAATTGAATTTGTTACAATCTGTGTGTGTGGTTCGTTTTCGCATAACTTCAAAACAACTGTACGTGTTAACTCTTAATTTTGCCTGCAGGTTTGTCATAACAACTTGTTTCAAGTCTCCAATTTCGGTAGTGATATAAGTTTTAACACGATAGTAATCGGCTTTAATTGAATTTCTCGGAATCGATACGTGTGGTTCGTTTTCGCATAACTTCAAAACAACTGTACGTGTTAACTCTTAAATTTTCCTGCAGGTTTGTTATAACAACTTGTTTCAAGTCTCCAATTTCGGTCATGATATAAGTTTTAACACGAGAGTAATCGGCTTTAATTGAATTTCTCGGAATCGATACGTGTGGTTCGTTTTCGCATAACATCAAAACCACTGTACGTGTCAACTCTTAAATTTGCCTGCAGGTTTGTAATAACAACTTGTTTCAAGTCTTCAATTTCGGTCGTGATATAAGTTTTAACACGAGAGTAATCGGCTTTAATTGAATTTGTGAGAATCAGTATGTGTGGTTTGTTTTCGCGTAACTTCAAAACCACTGTACGTGTTAACTCTAAAATTTGCCTGCAGGTTTGTTATAACAACTTGTTTCAAGTGTCCAATTTCCTTCGTGATATAAGTTTTAACACGACGGTAATCGGCTTTAATTGAATTTGTTAGAATCTGTGTGTGTGGTTCGTTTTCGCATAACTTCAAAACCACTGTACGTGTTAACTCTAAAATTTGCCTGCAGGTTTGTTATAACAACTTGTTTCAAGTCTCTAATTTCGGTCGTAATATAAGTTTTAACACGACGGTAATCGGCTTTAATTGAATTTGTTAGAATCTGTGTGTGTGGTTCGTTTTCGCATAACTTCAAAACAACTCTACGTGTTAACTCTAAATTTTCCCTGCAGGTTTGTTATAACAACTTGTCTCAAGTCTCTAATTTCGGTCGTGAAATAAGTTTTAACACGAGAGTAATCGGCTTTAATTGAATTTGTTAGAATCTGTGTGTGTGGTTCGTTTTCGCATAACTTCAAAATAACTGTACGTGTTAACTCTTAATTTTGCCTGCAGGTTTGTCATAACAACTTGTTTCAAGTCTCCAATTTCGGTAGTGATATAATTTTTAACACGAGAGTAATCGGCTTTAATTGAATTTGTTAGAATCTGTGTGTGTGGTTCGTTTTCGCATAACTTCAAAACAACTGTACGTGTTAACTCTTAATTTTGCCTGCAGGTTTGTTATAACAACTTGTTTCAAGTCTCCAATTTCGGTAGTGATATAAGTTTTAACACGATAGCAATCGGCTTTAATTGAATTTCTCGGAATCGATACGTGTGGTTCGTTTTCGCATAACTTCAAAACAACTGTACGTGTTAACTCTTAAATTTGCCTGCAGGTTTGTTTTAACAACTTGTTTCAAGTCTCCAATTTCCTTCGTGATATAAATTTTAACACGGGAGTAATCGGCTTTAATTGAATTTTATAGGAATCGATACATGTGATTCGTTTTCGCATAACTTCAAAACCACTGTACGTGTTAACTCTAAAATTTGCCTGCAGGTTTGTTATAACAACTTGTTTCAAGTCTCCAATTTCGGTCGTGATATAAGTTTTAACACGAGAGTAATCGGCTTTAATTGAATTTCTCGGAATCGATACGTGTGGATTGTTTTCGCCTAACTTCAAATCCACTGTACGTGTTAACTCTAAATTTTGCCTGCAGGTTTGCTATAACAACTTGTTTCAAGTCTCCAATTTCGGTCGTGATATAAGTTTTAACACGACGGTAATCGGCTTTAATTGAATTTGTTAGAATGTGTGTGTGTGGTTCGTTTTCGCATAACTTCAAAACAACTCTACGTGTTAACTCTAAATTTTGCCTGCAGGTTTGTTATAACAACTTGTCTCAATTCTCTAATTTTGGTCGTGAAATAAGTTTTAACACGAGAGTAATCGGCTTTAATTGAATTTGTTACAATCTGTGTGTGTGGTTCGTTTTCGCATAACTTAAAAACAACTGTACGTGTTAACTCTTAATTTTGCCTGCAGGTTTGTCATAACAACTTGTTTCAAGTCTCCAATTTCGGTAGTGATATAAGTTTTAACACGATAGTAATCGGCTTTAATTGAATTTCTCGGAATCGATACGTGTGGTTCGTTTTCGCATAACTTCAAAACAACTGTACGTGTTAACTCTTAAATTTTTCTGCAGGTTTGTTATAACAACTTGTTTCAAGTCTCCAATTTCGGTCTTGATATAAGTTTTAACACGAGAGTAATCGGCTTTAATTGAATTTCTCGGAATCGATACGTGTGGTTCGTTTTCGCATAACATCAAAACCACTGTACGTGTCAACTCTTAAATTTGCCTGCAGGTTTGTAATAACAACTTGTTTCAAGTCTTCAATTTCGGTCGTGATATAAGTTTTAACACGAGAGTAAACGGCTTTAATTGAATTTGTGAAAATCAGTATGTGTGGTTTGTTTTCGCGTAACTTCAAAACCACTGTACGTGTTAACTCTAAAATTTGCCTGCAGGTTTGTTATAACAACTTGTTTCAAGTGTCCAATTTCCTTCGTGATATAAGTTTTAACACGACGGTAATCGGCTTTAATTGAATTTGTTAGAATCTGTGTGTGTGGTTCGTTTTCGCATAACTTCAAAACCACTGTACGTGTTAACTCTAAAATTTGCCTGCAGGTTTGTTATAACAACTTGTTTCAAGTCTCTAATTTCGGTCGTAATATAAGTTTTAACACGACGGTAATCGGCTTTAATTGAATTTGTTAGAATCTGTGTGTGTGGTTCGTTTTCGCATAACTTCAAAACAACTCTACGTGTTAACTCTAAATTTTCCCTGCAGGTTTGTTATAACAACTTGTCTCAAGTCTCTAATTTCGGTCGTGAAATAAGTTTTAACACGAGAGTAATCGGCTTTAATTGAATTTGTTAGAATCTGTGTGTGTGGTTCGTTTTCGCATAACTTCAAAATAACTGTACGTGTTAACTCTTAATTTTGCCTGCAGGTTTGTCATAACAACTTGTTTCAAGTCTCCAATTTCGGTAGTGATATAATTTTTAACACGAGAGTAATCGGCTTTAATTGAATTTGTTAGAATCTGTGTGTGTGGTTCGTTTTCGCATAACTTCAAAACAACTGTACGTGTTAACTCTTAATTTTGCCTGCAGGTTTGTTATAACAACTTGTTTCAAGTCTCCAATTTCGGTAGTGATATAAGTTTTAACACGATAGCAATCGGCTTTAATTGAATTTCTCGGAATCGATACGTGTGGTTCGTTTTCGCATAACTTCAAAACAACTGTACGTGTTAACTCTTAAATTTGCCTGCAGGTTTGTTTTAACAACTTGTTTCAAGTCTCCAATTTCCTTCGTGATATAAATTTTAACACGGGAGTAATCGGCTTTAATTGAATTTTATAGGAATCGATACATGTGATTCGTTTTCGCATAACTTCAAAACCACTGTACGTGTTAACTCTAAAATTTGCCTGCAGGTTTGTTATAACAACTTGTTTCAAGTCTCCAATTTCGGTCGTGATATAAGTTTTAACACGAGAGTAATCGGCTTTAATTGAATTTCTCGGAATCGATACGTGTGGATTGTTTTCGCCTAACTTCAAATCCACTGTACGTGTTAACTCTAAATTTTGCCTGCAGGTTTGTTATAACAACTTGTTTCAAGTCTCCAATTTCGGTCGTGATATAAGTTTTAACACGACGGTAATCGGCTTTAATTGAATTTGTTAGAATGTGTGTGTGTGGTTCGTTTTCGCATAACTTCAAAACAACTCTACGTGTTAACTCTAAATTTTGCCTGCAGGTTTGTTATAACAACTTGTCTCAATTCTCTAATTTTGGTCGTGAAATAAGTTTTAACACGAGAGTAATCGGCTTTAATTGAATTTGTTACAATCTGTGTGTGTGGTTCGTTTTCGCATAACTTAAAAACAACTGTACGTGTTAACTCTTAATTTTGCCTGCAGGTTTGTCATAACAACTTGTTTCAAGTCTCCAATTTCGGTAGTGATATAAGTTTTAACACGATAGTAATCGGCTTTAATTGAATTTCTCGGAATCGATACGTGTGGTTCGTTTTCGCATAACTTCAAAACAACTGTACGTGTTAACTCTTAAATTTTCCTGCAGGTTTGTTATAACAACTTGTTTCAAGTCTCCAATTTCGGTCTTGATATAAGTTTTAACACGAGAGTAATCGGCTTTAATTGAATTTCTCGGAATCGATACGTGTGGTTCGTTTTCGTATAACATCAAAACCACTGTACGTGTCAACTCTTAAATTTGCCTGCAGGTTTGTAATAACAACTTGTTTCAAGTCTTCAATTTCGGTCGTGATATAAGTTTTAAAACGAGAGTAATCGGCTTTAATTGAATTTGTGAGAATCAGTATGTGTGGTTTGTTTTCGCGTAACTTCAAAACCACTGTACGTGTTAACTCTAAATTTTGCCTGCAGGTTTGTTATAACAACTTGTTTCAAGTCTTCAATTTCGGTCGTGATATAAGTTTTAACACGAGAGTAATCGGCTTTAATTGAATTTGTTAGAATCTGTGTGTGTGGTTCGTTTTCGCATAACTTCAAAATAACTGTACGTGTTAACTCTTAATTTTGCCTGCAGGTTTGTCATAACAACTTGTTTCAAGTCTCCAATTTCGGTAGTGATATAATTTTTAACACAAGAGTAATCGGCTTTAATTGAATTTGTTAGAATCTGTGTGTGTGGTTCGTTTTCGCATAACTTCAAAACAACTGTACGTGTTAACTCTTAATTTTGCCTGCAGGTTTGTTATAACAACTTGTTTCAAGTCTCCAATTTCCTTCGTGATATAAATTTTAACACGGGAGTAATCGGCTTTAATTGAATTTTATAGGAATCGATACATGTGATTCGTTTTCGCGTAACTTCAAAACCACTGTACGTGTTAACTCTAAATTTTCCCTCCAGGTTTGTTATAACAACTTGTCTCAAGTCTCTAATTTCGGTCGTGAAATAAGTTTTAACACGAGAGTAATCGGCTTTAATTGAATTTGCTAGAATCTGTGTGTGTGGTTCGTTTTCGCATAACTTCAAAATAACTGTACGTGTTAACTCTTAATTTTGCCTGCAGGTTTGTTATAACAACTTGTCTCAAGTCTCTAATTTTGGTCGTGAAATAAGTTTTAACACGAGAGTAATCGGCTTTAATTGAATTTGTTAGAATCTGTGTGTGTGGTTCGTTTTCGCATAACTTCAAAACAACTGTACGTGTTAACTCTTAATTTTGCCTGCAGGTTTTTCATAACAACTTGTTTCAAGTCGCCAATTTCGGTAGTGATATAAGTTTTAACACGATAGCAATCGGCTTTAATTGAATTTCTCGGAATCGATACGTGTGGTTCGTTTTCGCATAACTTCAAAACAACTGTACGTGTTAACTCTTAAATTTGCCTGCAGGTTTGTTTTAACAACTTGTTTCAAGTCTCCAATTTCCTTCGTGATATAAATTTTAACACGGGAGTAATCGGCTTTAATTGAATTTTATAGGAATCGATACATGTGATTCGTTTTCGCATAACTTCAAAACCACTGTACGTGTTAACTCTAAATTTTGCCTGCAGGTTTGTTATAACAACTTGTTTCAAGTCTTCAATTTCGGTCGTGATATAAGTTTTAACACGAGAGTAATCGGCTTTAATTGAATTTGTTAGAATCTGTGTGTGTGGTTCGTTTTCGCATAACTTCAAAATAACTGTACGTGTTAACTCTTAATTTTGCCTGCAGGTTTGTCATAACAACTTGTTTCAAGTCTCCAATTTCGGTAGTGATATAATTTTTAACACAAGAGTAATCGGCTTTAATTGAATTTGTTAGAATCTGTGTGTGTGGTTCGTTTTCGCATAACTTCAAAACAACTGTACGTGTTAACTCTTAATTTTGCCTGCAGGTTTGTTATAACAACTTGTTTCAAGTCTCCAATTTCCTTCGTGATATAAATTTTAACACGGGAGTAATCGGCTTTAATTGAATTTTATAGGAATCGATACATGTGATTCGTTTTCGCGTAACTTCAAAACCACTGTACGTGTTAACTCTAAATTTTGCCTGCAGGTTTGTTATAACAACTTGTTTCAAGTGTCCAATTTCCTTCGTGATATAAGTTTTAATACGACGGTAATCGGCTTTAATTGAATTTGTTAGAATCTGTGTGTGTGGTTCGTTTTCGCATAACTTCAAAACCACTGTACGTGTTAACTCTAAAATTTGCCTGCAGGTTTGTTATAACAACTTGTTTCAAGTCTCCAATTTCGGTCGTAATATAAGTTTTAACACGACGGTAATCGGCTTTAATTGAATTTGTTAGAATCTGTGTGTGTGGTTCGTTTTCGCATAACTTCAAAACAACTCTACGTGTTAACTCTAAATTTTCCCTGCAGGTTTGTTATAACAACTTGTCTCAAGTCTCTAATTTCGGTCGTGAAATAAGTTTTAACACGAGAGTAATCGGCTTTAATTGAATTTGTTAGAATCTGTGTGTGTGGTTCGTTTTCGCATAACTTCAAAACAACTCTACGTGTTAACTCTAAATTTTCCCTCCAGGTTTGTTATAACAACTTGTCTCAAGTCTCTAATTTCGGTCGTGAAATAAGTTTTAACACGAGAGTAATCGGCTTTAATTGAATTTGTTAGAATCTGTGTGTGTGGTTCGTTTTCGCATAACTTCAAAATAACTGTACGTGTTAACTCTTAATTTTGCCTGCAGGTTTGTTATAACAACTTGTCTCAAGTCTCTAATTTTGGTCGTGAAATAAGTTTTAACACGAAAGTAATCGGCTTTAATTGAATTTGTTAGAATCTGTGTGTGTGGTTCGTTTTCGCATAACTTCAAAACAACTGTACGTGTTAACTCTTAATTTTGCCTGCAGGTTTTTCATAACAACTTGTTTCAAGTCGCCAATTTCGGTAGTGATATAAGTTTTAACACGATAGCAATCGGCTTTAATTGAATTTCTCGGAATCGATACGTGTGGTTCGTTTTCGCATAACTTCAAAACAACTGTACGTGTTAACTCTTAAATTTGCCTGCAGGTTTGTTTTAACAACTTGTTTCAAGTCTCCAATTTCCTTCGTGATATAAATTTTAACACGGGAGTAATCGGCTTTAATTGAATTTTATAGGAATCGATACATGTGATTCGTTTTCGCATAACTTCAAAACCACTGTACGTGTTAACTCTAAAATTTGCCTGCAGGTTTGTTATAACAACTTGTTTCAAGTCTCCAATTTCGGTCGTGATATAAGTTTTAACACGAGAGTAATCGGCTTTAATTGAATTTCTCGGAATCCATACGTGTGGTTTGTTTTCGCGTAACTTCAAAACCACTGTACGTGTTAACTCTAAATTTTGCCTGCAGGTTTGTTATAACAACTTGTTTCAAGTCTCCAATTTCGGTCGTGATATAAGTTTTAAGACGACGGTAATCGGCTTTAATTGAATTTATTAGAATCTGTGTGTGTGGTTCGTTTTCGCATAACTTCAAAACAACTCTACGTGTTAACTCTAAATTTTGCCTGCAGGTTTGTTATAACAACTTGTTTCAAGTCTCCAATTTCGGTCGTGATATAAGTTTTAACACGAGAGTAATCGGCTTTAATTGAATTTCTCGGAATCGATACGTGTGGTTCGTTTTCGCATAACTTCAAAACCACTGTACGTGTCCACTCTTAAATTTGCCTGCAGGTTTGTAATAACAACTTGTTTCAAGTCTTCAATTTCGGTCGTGATATAAGTTTTAACACGAGAGTAATCGGCTTTAATTGAATTTGTCAGAATCAGTATGTGTGGTTTGTTTTCGCGTAACTTCAAAACCACTGTACGTGTTAACTCTAAATTTTGCCTGCAGGTTAGTTATAACAACTTGTTTCAAGTGTCCAATTTCCTTTGTGATATAAGTTTTAACACGTCGGTAATCGGCTTTAATTGAATTTGTTAGAATCTGTGTGTGTGGTTCGTTATCGCATAACTTCAAAACCACTCTACGTGTTAACTCTAAATTTTGCCTGCAGGTTTGTTATAACAACTTGTTTCAAGTCTCCAATTTCGGTCGTGATATAAGTTTTAACACGAGAGTAATCGGCTTTAATTGAATTTGTTAGAATCTGTGTGTGTGGTTCGTTTTCGCATAACTTCAAAACAACTGTACGTGTTAACTCTTAATTTTGCCTGCAGGTTTGTTATAACAACTTGTTTCAAGTCTCCAATTTCCTTCGTGATATAAATTTTAACACGGGAGTAATCGGCTTTAATTGAATTTTATAGGAATCGATACATGTGATTCGTTTTCGCGTAACTTGAAAACCACTGTACGTGTTAAGTCTAAATTTTGCCTGCAGGTTTGTTATAACAATTTGTTTCAAGTCTCCAATTTCGGTCGTGATATAAGTTTCAACACGACGGTAATCGGCTTTAATTGAATTTGTTAGAATCTGTGTGCGTGGTTCGTTTTCGCATAACTTCAAAACAACTCTACGTGTTAACTCTAAATTTTGCCTGCAGGTTTGTTATAACAACTTGTCTCAAGTCGCTAATTTTGGTCGTGAAATAAGTTTTAACACGAGAGTAATCGGCTTTAATTGAATTTGTTAGAATCTGTGTGTGTGGTTCGTTTTCGCATAACTTCAAAACAACTGTACGTGTTAACTCTTAATTTTGCCTGCAGGTTTTTCATAACAACTTGTTTCAAGTCTCCAATTTCGGTAGTGATATAAGTTTTAACACGATAGCAATCGGCTTTAATTGAATTTCTCGGAATCCATACGTGTGGTTCGTTTTCGCATAACTTCAAAACAACTCTACGTGTTAACTCTAAATTTTGCCTGCAGGTTTGTTATAACAACTTGCTTCAAGTCTCCAATTTCGGTCGTGATATAAGTTTTAACACGAGAGTAATCGGCTTTAATTGAATTTCTCGGAATCGATACGTGTGGTTCGTTTTCGCGTAACTTCAAAACCACTGTACGTGTTAACTCTAAATTTTGCCTGCAGGTTTGTTATAACAACTTGTTTCAAGTGTCCAATTTCCTTTGTGATATAAGTTTTAACACGTCGGTAATCGGCTTTAATTGAATTTGTTAGAATCTGTGTGTGTGGTTCGTTTTCGCATAACTTCAAAACCACTCTACGTGTTAACTCTAAATTTTGCCAGCAGGTTTGTTATAACAACTTGTTTCAAGTCCCAATTTCGGTCGTGATATAAGTTTTAACACGAGAGTAATCGGCTTTAATTGAATTTGTTAGAATCTGTGTGTGTGGTTCGTTTTCGCATAACTTCAAAACAACTGTACGTGTTAACTATAAATTTTGCCTGCAGGTTTGTTATAACAACTTGTTTCAAGTCTCCAATTTCGGTCGTGATATAAGTTTTAACACGAGAGTAATCGGCTTTAATTGAATTTCTCGGAATCGATACGTGTGGTTTGTTTTCGCGTAACTTCAGAACCACTGTACGTGTTAACTCTAAATTTTGCCTGCAGGTTTGTTATAACAACTTGTTTCAAGTCTCCAATTTCGGTCGTGATATAAGTTTTAACACAAGAGTAATCGGCTTTAACTGAATTTGTCAGAATCAGTATGTGTGGTTTGTTTTCGCGTAACTTCAAAACCACTGTACGTGTTAACTCTAAATTTTGCCTGCAGGTTTGTTATAACAACTTGTTTCAAGTCTCCAATTTCCTTCGTGATATAAGCTTTAACACGACGGTAATTGGCTTTAATTGAATTTGTTAGAATCAGTATGTGTGGTTTGTTTTCGCGTAACTTCAAAACCACTGTACGTGTTAACTCTAAAATTTGCCTGCAGGTTTGTTATAACAACTTGTTTCAAGTCTCCAATTTCGGTCGTGATATAAGTTTTAACACGAGAGTAATCGGCTTTAATTGAATTTCTCGGAATCGATACGTGTGGTTCGTTTTCGCATAACTTCAAAACCACTGTACGTGTCAACTCTTAAATTTCTCTGCAGGTTTGTAATAACAACTTGTTTCAAGTCTTCAATTTCGGTCGTGATATAAGTTTTAACACGAGAGTAATCGGCTTTAATTGAATTTGTCAGAATCAGTATGTGTGGTTTGTTTTCGCGTAACTTCAAAACCACTGTACGTGTTAACTCTAAATTTTGCCTGCAGGTTTGTTATAACAACTTGTTTCAAGTCTCCAATTTCCTTCGTGATATAAATTTTAACACGGGAGTAATCGGCTTTAATTCAATTTTATAGGAATGGATACATGTGATTCGTTTTCGCATAACTTCAAAACTACTGTACTTGTTAACTCTAAAATTTGCCTGCAGGTTTGTTATAACAACTTGTTTCAAGTCTTCAATTTCGGTCGTGATATATGTTTTAACACGAGAGTAATCGGCTTTAATTGAATTTCTCGGAATCGATACGTGTGGATTGTTTTCGCCTAACTTCAAATCCACTGTACGTGTTAACTCTAAATTTTGCCTGCAGGTTTGTTATAACAACTTGTTTCAAGTCTCCAATTTCGGTCGTGATATAAGTTTTAACACGACGGTAATCGGCTTTAATTGAATTTGTTAGAATCTGTGTGTGTGGTTCATTTTCGCATAACTTCAAAACAACTGTACGTGTTAACTCTTAATTTTGCCTGCAGGTTTGTCATAACAACTTGTTTCAAGTCTCCAATTTCGGTAGTGATATAAGTTTTAACACGATAGTAATCGGCTTTAATTGAATTTCTCGAAATCGATACGTGTGGTTCGTTTTCGCGTAACTTCAAAACACCTGTACGTGTTAACTCTTAAATTTTCCTGCAGGTTTGTTATAACAACTTGTTTCAAGTCTCCAATTTCGGTCGTGATATAAGTTTTAAGACGAGAGTAATCGGCTTTAATTGAATTTCTCGGAATCGATACGTGTGGTTCGTTTTCGCATAACTTCAAAACCACTGTACGTGTCAACTCTTAAATTTCCCTGCAGGTTTGTAATAACAACTTGTTTCAAGTCTTCAATTTCGGTCGTGATATAAGTTTTAACACGAGAGTAATCGGCTTTAATTGAATTTGTCAGAATCAGTATGTGTGGTTTGTTTTCGCGTAACTTCAAAACCACTGTACGTGTTAACTCTAAATTTTGCCTGCAGGTTTGTTATAACAACTTGTTTCAAGTCTCCAATTTCTTTCGTGATATAAATTTTAACACGGGAGTAATCGGCTTTAATTGAATTTTATAGGAATCGATACATGTGATTCGTTTTCGCATAACTTCAAAACCACTGTACGTGTTAACTCTAAAATTTGCCTGCAGGTTTGTTATAACAACTTGTTTCAAGTCTCCAATTTCGGTCGTGATATAAGTTTTAACACGAGAGTAATCGGCTTTAATTGAATTTCTCGGAATCGATACGTGTGGATTGTTTTCGCCTAACTTCAAATCCACTGTACGTGTTAACTCTAAATTTTGCCTGCAGGTTTGTTATAACAACTTGTTTCAAGTCTCCAATTTCGGTCGTGATATAAGTTTTAACACGACGGTAATCGGGTTTAATTGAATTTGTTAGAATGTGTGTGTGTGGTTCGTTTTCTCATAACTTCAAAACAACTCTACGTGTTAACTCTAAATTTTGCCTGCAGGTTTGTTATAACAACTTGTCTCAAGTCTCTAATTTTGGTCGTGAAATAAGTTTTAACACGAGAGTAATCGGCTTTAATTGAATTTGTTACAATCTGTGTGTGTGGTTCGTTTTCGCATAACTTCAAAACAACTGTACGTGTTAACTCTTAATTTTGCCTGCAGGTTTGTCATAACAACTTGTTTCAAGTCTCCAATTTCGGTAGTGATATAAGTTTTAACACGATAGTAATCGGCTTTAATTGAATTTCTCGGAATCGATACGTGTGGTTCCTTTTCGCATAACTTTAAAACAACTGTACGTGTTAACTCTTAAATTTTCCTGCAGGTTTGTTATAACAACTTGTTTCAAGTCTCCAATTTCGGTCTTGATATAAGTTTTAACACGAGAGTAATCGGCTTTAATTGAATTTTATAGGAATCGATAAATGTGATTCGTTTTCGCGTAACTTCAAAACCACTGTACGTGTTAACTCTAAATTTTGACTGCAGGTTTGTTATAACAACTTGTTTCAAGTGTCCAATTTCCTTCGTGATATAAGTTTTAACACGACGGTAATCGGCTTTAATTGAATTTGTTAGAATCTGTGTGTGTGGTTCGTTTTCGCATAACTTCAAAACCACTGTACGTGTTAACTCTAAAATTTGCCTGCAGGTTTGTTATAACAACTTGTTTCAAGTCTCCAATTTCGGTCGTAATATAAGTTTTAACACGACGGTAATCGGCTTTAATTGAATTTGTTAGAATCTGTGTGTGTGGTTCGTTTTCGCATAACTTCAAAACAACTCTACGTGTTAACTCTAAATTTTCCCTGCAGGTTTGTTATAACAACTTGTCTCAAGTCTCTAATTTCGGTCGTGAAATAAGTTTTAACACGAGAGTAATCGGCTTTAATTGAATTTGTTAGAATCTGTGTGTGTGGTTCGTTTTCGCATAACTTCAAAACAACTCTACGTGTTAACTCTAAATTTTCCCTGCAGGTTTGTTATAACAACTTGTCTCAAGTCTCTAATTTCGGTCGTGAAATAAGTTTTAACACGAGAGTAATCGGCTTTAATTGAATTTGTTAGAATCTGTGTGTGTGGTTCGTTTTCGCATAACTTCAAAATAACTGTACGTGTTAACTCTTAATTTTGCCTGCAGGTTTGTTATAACAACTTGTCTCAAGTCTCTAATTTTGGTCGTGAAATAAGTTTTAACACGAGAGTAATCGGCTTTAATTGAATTTGTTAGAATCTGTGTGTGTGGTTCGTTTTCGCATAACTTCAAAACAACTGTACGTGTTAACTCTTAATTTTGCCTGCAGGTTTTTCATAACAACTTGTTTCAAGTCTCCAATTTCGGTAGTGATATAAGTTTTAACACGATAGCAATCGGCTTTAATTGAATTTCTCGGAATCGATACGTGTGGTTCGTTTTCGCATAACTTCAAAACAACTGTACGTGTTAACTCTTAAATTTGCCTGCAGGTTTGTTTTAACAACTTGTTTCAAATCTCCAATTTCCTTCGTGATATAAATTTTAACACGGGAGTAATCGGCTTTAATTGAATTTTATAGGAATCGATACATGTGATTCGTTTTCGCATAACTTCAAAACCACTGTACGTGTTAACTCTAAAATTTGCCTGCAGGTTTGTTATAACAACTTGTTTCAAGTCTCCAATTTCGGTCGTGATATAAGTTTTAACACGAGAGTAATCGGCTTTAATTGAATTTCTCGGAATCGATACGTGTGGATTGTTTTCGCCTAACTTCAAATCCACTGTACGTGTTAACTCTAAATTTTGCCTGCAGGTTTGTTATAACAACTTGTTTCAAGTCTCCAATTTCGGTCGTGATATAAGTTTTAACACGACGGTAATCGGCTTTAATTGAATTTGTTAGAATGTGTGTGTGTGGTTCGTTTTCGCATAACTTCAAAACAACTCTACGTGTTAACTCTAAATTTTGCCTGCAGGTTTGTTATAACAACTTGTCTCAAGTCTCTAATTTTGGTCGTGAAATAAGTTTTAACAAGAGAGTAATCGGCTTTAATTGAATTTGTTACAATCTGTGTGTGTGGTTCGTTTTCGCATAACTTCAAAACAACTGTACGTGTTAACTCTTAATTTTGCCTGCAGGTTTGTCATAACAACTTGTTTCAAGTCTCCAATTTCGGTAGTGATATAAGTTTTAACACGATAGTAATCGGCTTTAATTGAATTTCTCGGAATCGATACGTGTGGTTCGTTTTCGCATAACTTCAAAACAACTGTACGTGTTAACTCTTAAATTTTCCTGCAGGTTTGTTATAACAACTTGTTTCAAGTCTCCAATTTCGGTCATGATATAAGTTTTAACACGAGAGTAATCGGCTTTAATTGAATTTCTCGGAATCGATACGTGTGGTTCGTTTTCGCATAACATCAAAACCACTGTACGTGTCAACTCTTAAATTTGCCTGCAGGTTTGTAATAACAACTTGTTTCAAGTCTTCAATTTCGGTCGTGATATAAGTTTTAACACGAGAGTAATCGGCTTTAATTGAATTTGTGAGAATCAGTATGTGTGGTTTGTTTTCGCGTAACTTCAAAACCACTGTACGTGTTAACTCTAAAATTTGCCTGCAGGTTTGTTATAACAACTTGTTTCAAGTGTCCAATTTCCTTCGTGATATAAGTTTTAACACGACGGTAATCGGCTTTAATTGAATTTGTTAGAATCTGTGTGTGTGGTTCGTTTTCGCATAACTTCAAAACCACTGTACGTGTTAACTCTAAAATTTGCCTGCAGGTTTGTTATAACAACTTGTTTCAAGTCTCTAATTTCGGTCGTAATATAAGTTTTAACACGACGGTAATCGGCTTTAATTGAATTTGTTAGAATCTGTGTGTGTGGTTCGTTTTCGCATAACTTCAAAACAACTCTACGTGTTAACTCTAAATTTTGCCTGCAGGTTTGTTATAACAACTTGTTTCAAGTCTCCAATTTCGGTCGTGATATAAGTTTTAAGACGACGGTAATCGGCTTTAATTGAATTTATTAGAATCTGTGTGTGTGGTTCGTTTTCGCATAACTTCAAAACAACTCTACGTGTTAACTCTAAATTTTGCCTGCAGGTTTGTTATAACAACTTGTTTCAAGTCTCCAATTTCGGTCGTGATATAAGTTTTAACACGAGAGTAATCGGCTTTAATTGAATTTCTCGGAATCGATACGTGTGGTTCGTTTTCGCATAACTTCAAAACCACTGTACGTGTCCACTCTTAAATTTGCCTGCAGGTTTGTAATAACAACTTGTTTCAAGTCTTCAATTTCGGTCGTGATATAAGTTTTAACACGAGAGTAATCGGCTTTAATTGAATTTGTCAGAATCAGTATGTGTGGTTTGTTTTCGCGTAACTTCAAAACCACTGTACGTGTTAACTCTAAATTTTGCCTGCAGGTTAGTTATAACAACTTGTTTCAAGTGTCCAATTTCCTTTGTGATATAAGTTTTAACACGTCGGTAATCGGCTTTAATTGAATTTGTTAGAATCTGTGTGTGTGGTTCGTTTTCGCATAACTTCAAAACCACTCTACGTGTTAACTCTAAATTTTGCCTGCAGGTTTGTTATAACAACTTGTTTCAAGTCTCCAATTTCGGTCGTGATATAAGTTTTAACACGAGAGTAATCGGCTTTAATTGAATTTGTTAGAATCTGTGTGTGTGGTTCGTTTTCGCATAACTTCAAAACAACTGTACGTGTTAACTCTTAATTTTGCCTGCAGGTTTGTTATAACAACTTGTTTCAAGTCTCCAATTTCCTTCGTGATATAAATTTTAACACGGGAGTAATCGGCTTTAATTGAATTTTATAGGAATCGATACATGTGATTCGTTTTCGCGTAACTTCAAAACCACTGTACGTGTTAAGTCTAAATTTTGCCTGCAGGTTTGTTATAACAATTTGTTTCAAGTCTCCAATTTCGGTCGTGATATAAGTTTCAACACGACGGTAATCGGCTTTAATTGAATTTGTTAGAATCTGTGTGCGTGGTTCGTTTTCGCATAACTTCAAAACAACTCTACGTGTTAACTCTAAATTTTGCCTGCAGATTTGTTATAACAACTTGTCTCAAGTCTCTAATTTTGGTCGTGAAATAAGTTTTAACACGAGAGTAATCGGCTTTAATTGAATTTGTTAGAATCTGTGTGTGTGGTTCGTTTTCGCATAACTTCAAAACAACTGTACGTGTTAACTCTTAATTTTGCCTGCAGGTTTTTCATAACAACTTGTTTCAAGTCTCCAATTTCGGTAGTGATATAAGTTTTAACACGATAGCAATCGGCTTTAATTGAATTTCTCGGAATCCATACGTGTGGTTCGTTTTCGCATAACTTCAAAACAACTCTACGTGTTAACTCTAAATTTTGCCTGCAGGTTTGTTATAACAACTTGTTTCAAGTCTCCAATTTCGGTCGTGATATAAGTTTTAACACGAGAGTAATCGGCTTTAATTGAATTTCTCGGAATCGATACGTGTGGTTCGTTTTCGCGTAACTTCAAAACCACTGTACGTGTTAACTCTAAATTTTGCCTGCAGGTTTGTTATAACAACTTGTTTCAAGTGTCCAATTTCCTTTGTGATATAAGTTTTAACACGTCGGTAATCGGCTTTAATTGAATTTGTTAGAATCTGTGTGTGTGGTTCGTTTTCGCATAACTTCAAAACCACTCTACGTGTTAACTCTAAATTTTGCCAGCAGGTTTGTTATAACAACTTGTTTCAAGTCCCAATTTCGGTCGTGATATAAGTTTTAACACGAGAGTAATCGGCTTTAATTGAATTTGTTAGAATCTGTGTGTGTGGTTCGTTTTCGCATAACTTCAAAACAACTGTACGTGTTAACTATAAATTTTGCCTGCAGGTTTGTTATAACAACTTGTTTCAAGTCTCCAATTTCGGTCGTGATATAAGTTTTAACACGATAGCAATCGGCTTTAATTGAATTTCTCGGAATCGATACGTGTGGTTCGTTTTCGCATAACTTCAAAACAACTGTACGTGTTAACTCTTAAATTTGCCTGCAGGTTTGTTTTAACAACTTGTTTCAAATCTCCAATTTCCTTCGTGATATAAATTTTAACACGGGAGTAATCGGCTTTAATTGAATTTTATAGGAATCGATACATGTGATTCGTTTTCGCATAACTTCAAAACCACTGTACGTGTTAACTCTAAAATTTGCCTGCAGGTTTGTTATAACAACTTGTTTCAAGTCTCCAATTTCGGTCGTGATATAAGTTTTAACACGAGAGTAATCGGCTTTAATTGAATTTCTCGGAATCGATACGTGTGGATTGTTTTCGCCTAACTTCAAATCCACTGTACGTGTTAACTCTAAATTTTGCCTGCAGGTTTGTTATAACAACTTGTTTCAAGTCTCCAATTTCGGTCGTGATATAAGTTTTAACACGACGGTAATCGGCTTTAATTGAATTTGTTAGAATGTGTGTGTGTGGTTCGTTTTCGCATAACTTCAAACAACTCTACGTGTTAACTCTAAATTTTGCCTGCAGGTTTGTTATAACAACTTGTCTCAAGTCTCTAATTTTGGTCGTGAAATAAGTTTTAACAAGAGAGTAATCGGCTTTAATTGAATTTGTTACAATCTGTGTGTGTGGTTCGTTTTCGCATAACTTCAAAACAACTGTACGTGTTAACTCTTAATTTTGCCTGCAGGTTTGTCATAACAACTTGTTTCAAGTCTCCAATTTCGGTAGTGATATAAGTTTTAACACGATAGTAATCGGCTTTAATTGAATTTCTCGGAATCGATACGTGTGGTTCGTTTTCGCATAACTTCAAAACAACTGTACGTGTTAACTCTTAAATTTTCCTGCAGGTTTGTTATAACAACTTGTTTCAAGTCTCCAATTTCGGTCATGATATAAGTTTTAACACGAGAGTAATCGGCTTTAATTGAATTTCTCGGAATCGATACGTGTGGTTCGTTTTCGCATAACATCAAAACCACTGTACGTGTCAACTCTTAAATTTGCCTGCAGGTTTGTAATAACAACTTGTTTCAAGTCTTCAATTTCGGTCGTGATATAAGTTTTAACACGAGAGTAATCGGCTTTAATTGAATTTGTGAGAATCAGTATGTGTGGTTTGTTTTCGCGTAACTTCAAAACCACTGTACGTGTTAACTCTAAAATTTGCCTGCAGGTTTGTTATAACAACTTGTTTCAAGTGTCCAATTTCCTTCGTGATATAAGTTTTAACACGACGGTAATCGGCTTTAATTGAATTTGTTAGAATCTGTGTGTGTGGTTCGTTTTCGCATAACTTCAAAACCACTGTACGTGTTAACTCTAAAATTTGCCTGCAGGTTTGTTATAACAACTTGTTTCAAGTCTCTAATTTCGGTCGTAATATAAGTTTTAACACGACGGTAATCGGCTTTAATTGAATTTGTTAGAATCTGTGTGTGTGGTTCGTTTTCGCATAACTTCAAAACAACTCTACGTGTTAACTCTAAATTTTGCCTGCAGGTTTGTTATAACAACTTGTTTCAAGTCTCCAATTTTGGTCGTGATATAAGTTTTAAGACGACGGTAATCGGCTTTAATTGAATTTATTAGAATCTGTGTGTGTGGTTCGTTTTCGCATAACTTCAAAACAACTCTACGTGTTAACTCTAAATTTTGCCTGCAGGTTTGTTATAACAACTTGTTTCAAGTCTCCAATTTCGGTCGTGATATAAGTTTTAACACGAGAGTAATCGGCTTTAATTGAATTTCTCGGAATCGATACGTGTGGTTCGTTTTCGCATAACTTCAAAACCACTGTACGTGTCCACTCTTAAATTTGCCTGCAGGTTTGTAATAACAACTTGTTTCAAGTCTTCAATTTCGGTCGTGATATAAGTTTTAACACGAGAGTAATCGGCTTTAATTGAATTTGTCAGAATCAGTATGTGTGGTTTGTTTTCGCGTAACTTCAAAACCACTGTACGTGTTAACTCTAAATTTTGCCTGCAGGTTAGTTATAACAACTTGTTTCAAGTGTCCAATTTCCTTTGTGATATAAGTTTTAACACGTCGGTAATCGGCTTTAATTGAATTTGTTAGAATCTGTGTGTGTGGTTCGTTTTCGCATAACTTCAAAACCACTCTACGTGTTAACTCTAAATTTTGCCTGCAGGTTTGTTATAACAACTTGTTTCAAGTCTCCAATTTCGGTCGTGATATAAGTTTTAACACGAGAGTAATCGGCTTTAATTGAATTTGTTAGAATCTGTGTGTGTGGTTCGTTTTCGCATAACTTCAAAACAACTGTACGTGTTAACTCTTAATTTTGCCTGCAGGTTTGTTATAACAACTTGTTTCAAGTCTCCAATTTCCTTCGTGATATAAATTTTAACACGGGAGTAATCGGCTTTAATTGAATTTTATAGGAATCGATACATGTGATTCGTTTTCGCGTAACTTCAAAACCACTGTACGTGTTAAGTCTAAATTTTGCCTGCAGGTTTGTTATAACAATTTGTTTCAAGTCTCCAATTTCGGTCGTGATATAAGTTTCAACACGACGGTAATCGGCTTTAATTGAATTTGTTAGAATCTGTGTGCGTGGTTCGTTTTCGCATAACTTCAAAACAACTCTACGTGTTAACTCTAAATTTTGCCTGCAGGTTTGTTATAACAACTTGTCTCAAGTCTCTAATTTTGGTCGTGAAATAAGTTTTAACACGAGAGTAATCGGCTTTAATTGAATTTGTTAGAATCTGTGTGTGTGGTTCGTTTTCGCATAACTTCAAAACAACTGTACGTGTTAACTCTTAATTTTGCCTGCAGGTTTTTCATAACAACTTGTTTCAAGTCTCCAATTTCGGTAGTGATATAAGTTTTAACACGATAGCAATCGGCTTTAATTGAATTTCTCGGAATCCATACGTGTGGTTCGTTTTCGCATAACTTCAAAACAACTCTACGTGTTAACTCTAAATTTTGCCTGCAGGTTTGTTATAACAACTTGTTTCAAGTCTCCAATTTCGGTCGTGATATAAGTTTTAACACGAGAGTAATCGGCTTTAATTGAATTTCTCGGAATCGATACGTGTGGTTCGTTTTCGCGTAACTTCAAAACCACTGTACGTGTTAACTCTAAATTTTGCCTGCAGGTTTGTTATAACAACTTGTTTCAAGTGTCCAATTTCCTTTGTGATATAAGTTTTAACACGTCGGTAATCGGCTTTAATTGAATTTGTTAGAATCTGTGTGTGTGGTTCGTTTTCGCATAACTTCAAAACCACTCTACGTGTTAACTCTAAATTTTGCCAGCAGGTTTGTTATAACAACTTGTTTCAAGTCCCAATTTCGGTCGTGATATAAGTTTTAACACGAGAGTAATCGGCTTTAATTGAATTTGTTAGAATCTGTGTGTGTGGTTCGTTTTCGCATAACTTCAAAACAACTGTACGTGTTAACTATAAATTTTGCCTGCAGGTTTGTTATAACAACTTGTTTCAAGTCTCCAATTTCGGTCGTGATATAAGTTTTAACACGAGAGTAATCGGCTTTAATTGAATTTCTCGGAATCGATACGTGTGGTTTGTTTTCGCGTAACTTCAGAACCACTGTACGTGTTAACTCTAAATTTTGCCTGCAGGTTTGTTATAACAACTTGTTTCAAGTCTCCAATTTCGGTCGTGATATAAGTTTTAACACAAGAGTAATCGGCTTTAACTGAATTTGTCAGAATCAGTATGTGTGGTTTGTTTTCGCGTAACTTCAAAACCACTGTACGTGTTAACTCTAAATTTTGCCTGCAGGTTTGTTATAACAACTTGTTTCAAGTCTCCAATTTCCTTCGTGATATAAGCTTTAACACGACGGTAATTGGCTTTAATTGAATTTGTTAGAATCAGTATGTGTGGTTTGTTTTCGCGTAACTTCAAAACCACTGTACGTGTTAACTCTAAAATTTGCCTGCAGGTTTGTTATAACAACTTGTTTCAAGTCTCCAATTTCGGTCGTGATATAAGTTTTAACACGAGAGTAATCGGCTTTAATTGAATTTCTCGGAATCGATACGTGTGGTTCGTTTTCGCATAACTTCAAAACCACTGTACGTGTCAACTCTTAAATTTCTCTGCAGGTTTGTAATAACAACTTGTTTCAAGTCTTCAATTTCGGTCGTGATATAAGTTTTAACACGAGAGTAATCGGCTTTAATTGAATTTGTCAGAATCAGTATGTGTGGTTTGTTTTCGCGTAACTTCAAAACCACTGTACGTGTTAACTCTAAATTTTGCCTGCAGGTTTGTTATAACAACTTGTTTCAAGTCTCCAATTTCCTTCGTGATATAAATTTTAACACGGGAGTAATCGGCTTTAATTGAATTTTATAGGAATCGATACATGTGATTCGTTTTCGCGTAACTTCAAAACCACTGTACGTGTTAAGTCTAAATTTTGCCTGCAGGTTTGTTATAACAATTTGTTTCAAGTCTCCAATTTCGGTCGTGATATAAGTTTCAACACGACGGTAATCGGCTTTAATTGAATTTGTTAGAATCTGTGTGCGTGGTTCGTTTTCGCATAACTTCAAAACAACTCTACGTGTTAACTCTAAATTTTGCCTGCAGGTTTGTTATAACAACTTGTCTCAAGTCTCTAATTTTGGTCGTGAAATAAGTTTTAACACGAGAGTAATCGGCTTTAATTGAATTTGTTAGAATCTGTGTGTGTGGTTCGTTTTCGCATAACTTCAAAACAACTGTACGTGTTAACTCTTAATTTTGCCTGCAGGTTTTTCATAACAACTTGTTTCAAGTCTCCAATTTCGGTAGTGATATAAGTTTTAACACGATAGCAATCGGCTTTAATTGAATTTCTCGGAATCCATACGTGTGGTTCGTTTTCGCATAACTTCAAAACAACTCTACGTGTTAACTCTAAATTTTGCCTGCAGGTTTGTTATAACAACTTGTTTCAAGTCTCCAATTTCGGTCGTGATATAAGTTTTAACACGAGAGTAATCGGCTTTAATTGAATTTCTCGGAATCGATACGTGTGGTTCGTTTTCGCGTAACTTCAAAACCACTGTACGTGTTAACTCTAAATTTTGCCTGCAGGTTTGTTATAACAACTTGTTTCAAGTGTCCAATTTCCTTTGTGATATAAGTTTTAACACGTCGGTAATCGGCTTTAATTGAATTTGTTAGAATCTGTGTGTGTGGTTCGTTTTCGCATAACTTCAAAACCACTCTACGTGTTAACTCTAAATTTTGCCAGCAGGTTTGTTATAACAACTTGTTTCAAGTCCCAATTTCGGTCGTGATATAAGTTTTAACACGAGAGTAATCGGCTTTAATTGAATTTGTTAGAATCTGTGTGTGTGGTTCGTTTTCGCATAACTTCAAAACAACTGTACGTGTTAACTATAAATTTTGCCTGCAGGTTTGTTATAACAACTTGTTTCAAGTCTCCAATTTCGGTCGTGATATAAGTTTTAACACGAGAGTAATCGGCTTTAATTGAATTTCTCGGAATCGATACGTGTGGTTTGTTTTCGCGTAACTTCAGAACCACTGTACGTGTTAACTCTAAATTTTGCCTGCAGGTTTGTTATAACAACTTGTTTCAAGTCTCCAATTTCGGTCGTGATATAAGTTTTAACACAAGAGTAATCGGCTTTAACTGAATTTGTCAGAATCAGTATGTGTGGTTTGTTTTCGCGTAACTTCAAAACCACTGTACGTGTTAACTCTAAATTTTGCCTGCAGGTTTGTTATAACAACTTGTTTCAAGTCTCCAATTTCCTTCGTGATATAAGCTTTAACACGACGGTAATTGGCTTTAATTGAATTTGTTAGAATCAGTATGTGTGGTTTGTTTTCGCGTAACTTCAAAACCACTGTACGTGTTAACTCTAAAATTTGCCTGCAGGTTTGTTATAACAACTTGTTTCAAGTCTCCAATTTCGGTCGTGATATAAGTTTTAACACGAGAGTAATCGGCTTTAATTGAATTTCTCGGAATCGATACGTGTGGTTCGTTTTCGCATAACTTCAAAACCACTGTACGTGTCAACTCTTAAATTTCTCTGCAGGTTTGTAATAACAACTTGTTTCAAGTCTTCAATTTCGGTCGTGATATAAGTTTTAACACGAGAGTAATCGGCTTTAATTGAATTTGTCAGAATCAGTATGTGTGGTTTGTTTTCGCGTAACTTCAAAACCACTGTACGTGTTAACTCTAAATTTTGCCTGCAGGTTTGTTATAACAACTTGTTTCAAGTCTCCAATTTCCTTCGTGATATAAATTTTAACACGGGAGTAATCGGCTTTAATTCAATTTTATAGGAATGGATACATGTGATTCGTTTTCGCATAACTTCAAAACTACTGTACTTGTTAACTCTAAAATTTGCCTGCAGGTTTGTTATAACAACTTGTTTCAAGTCTTCAATTTCGGTCGTGATATATGTTTTAACACGAGAGTAATCGGCTTTAATTGAATTTCTCGGAATCGATACGTGTGGATTGTTTTCGCCTAACTTCAAATCCACTGTACGTGTTAACTCTAAATTTTGCCTGCAGGTTTGTTATAACAACTTGTTTCAAGTCTCCAATTTCGGTCGTGATATAAGTTTTAACACGACGGTAATCGGCTTTAATTGAATTTGTTAGAATCTGTGTGTGTGGTTCATTTTCGCATAACTTCAAAACAACTGTACGTGTTAACTCTTAATTTTGCCTGCAGGTTTGTCATAACAACTTGTTTCAAGTCTCCAATTTCGGTAGTGATATAAGTTTTAACACGATAGTAATCGGCTTTAATTGAATTTCTCGAAATCGATACGTGTGGTTCGTTTTCGCGTAACTTCAAAACACCTGTACGTGTTAACTCTTAAATTTTCCTGCAGGTTTGTTATAACAACTTGTTTCAAGTCTCCAATTTCGGTCGTGATATAAGTTTTAAGACGAGAGTAATCGGCTTTAATTGAATTTCTCGGAATCGATACGTGTGGTTCGTTTTCGCATAACTTCAAAACCACTGTACGTGTCAACTCTTAAATTTCCCTGCAGGTTTGTAATAACAACTTGTTTCAAGTCTTCAATTTCGGTCGTGATATAAGTTTTAACACGAGAGTAATCGGCTTTAATTGAATTTGTCAGAATCAGTATGTGTGGTTTGTTTTCGCGTAACTTCAAAACCACTGTACGTGTTAGCTCTAAATTTTGCCTGCAGGTTTGTTATAACAACTTGTTTCAAGTCTCCAATTTCCTTCGTGATATAAATTTTAACACGGGAGTAATCGGCTTTAATTGAATTTTATAGGAATCGATACATGTGATTCGTTTTCGCATAACTTCAAAACCACTGTACGTGTTAACTCTAAAATTTGCCTGCAGGTTTGTTATAACAACTTGTTTCAAGTCTCCAATTTCGGTCGTGATATAAGTTTTAACACGAGAGTAATCGGCTTTAATTGAATTTCTCGGAATCGATACGTGTGGATTGTTTTCGCCTAACTTCAAATCCACGGTACGTGTTAACTCTAAATTTTGCCTGCAGGTTTGTTATAACAACTTGTTTCAAGTCTCCAATTTCGGTCGTGATATAAGTTTTAACACGACGGTAATCGGGTTTAATTGAATTTGTTAGAATGTGTGTGTGTGGTTCGTTTTCTCATAACTTCAAAACAACTCTACGTGTTAACTCTAAATTTTGCCTGCAGGTTTGTTATAACAACTTGTCTCAAGTCTCTAATTTTGGTCGTGAAATAAGTTTTAACACGAGAGTAATCGGCTTTAATTGAATTTGTTACAATCTGTGTGTGTGGTTCGTTTTCGCATAACTTCAAAACAACTGTACGTGTTAACTCTTAATTTTGCCTGCAGGTTTGTCATAACAACTTGTTTCAAGTCTCCAATTTCGGTAGTGATATAAGTTTTAACACGATAGTAATCGGCTTTAATTGAATTTCTCGGAATCGATACGTGTGGTTCCTTTTCGCATAACTTTAAAACAACTGTACGTGTTAACTCTTAAATTTTCCTGCAGGTTTGTTATAACAACTTGTTTCAAGTCTCCAATTTCGGTCTTGATATAAGTTTTAACACGAGAGTAATCGGCTTTAATTGAATTTTATAGGAATCGATAAATGTGATTCGTTTTCGCGTAACTTCAAAACCACTGTACGTGTTAACTCTAAATTTTGACTGCAGGTTTGTTATAACAACTTGTTTCAAGTCTCCAATTTCGGTCGTAATATAAGTTTTAACACGACGGTAATCGGCTTTAATTGAATTTGTTAGAATCTGTGTGTGTGGTTCGTTTTCGCATAACTTCAAAACAACTCTACGTGTTAACTCTAAATTTTCCCTGCAGGTTTGTTATAACAACTTGTCTCAAGTCTCTAATTTCGGTCGTGAAATAAGTTTTAACACGAGAGTAATCGGCTTTAATTGAATTTGTTAGAATCTGTGTGTGTGGTTCGTTTTCGCATAACTTCAAAACAACTCTACGTGTTAACTCTAAATTTTCCCTGCAGGTTTGTTATAACAACTTGTCTCAAGTCTCTAATTTCGGTCGTGAAATAAGTTTTAACACGAGAGTAATCGGCTTTAATTGAATTTGTTAGAATCTGTGTGTGTGGTTCGTTTTCGCATAACTTCAAAATAACTGTACGTGTTAACTCTTAATTTTGCCTGCAGGTTTGTTATAACAACTTGTCTCAAGTCTCTAATTTTGGTCGTGAAATAAGTTTTAACACGAGAGTAATCGGCTTTAATTGAATTTGTTAGAATCTGTGTGTGTGGTTCGTTTTCGCATAACTTCAAAACAACTGTACGTGTTAACTCTTAATTTTGCCTGCAGGTTTTTCATAACAACTTGTTTCAAGTCTCCAATTTCGGTAGTGATATAAGTTTTAACACGATAGCAATCGGCTTTAATTGAATTTCTCGGAATCGATACGTGTGGTTCGTTTTCGCATAACTTCAAAACAACTGTACGTGTTAACTCTTAAATTTGCCTGCAGGTTTGTTTTAACAACTTGTTTCAAATCTCCAATTTCCTTCGTGATATAAATTTTAACACGGGAGTAATCGGCTTTAATTGAATTTTATAGGAATCGATACATGTGATTCGTTTTCGCATAACTTCAAAACCACTGTACGTGTTAACTCTAAAATTTGCCTGCAGGTTTGTTATAACAACTTGTTTCAAGTCTCCAATTTCGGTCGTGATATAAGTTTTAACACGAGAGTAATCGGCTTTAATTGAATTTCTCGGAATCGATACGTGTGGATTGTTTTCGCCTAACTTCAAATCCACTGTACGTGTTAACTCTAAATTTTGCCTGCAGGTTTGTTATAACAACTTGTTTCAAGTCTCCAATTTCGGTCGTGATATAAGTTTTAACACGACGGTAATCGGCTTTAATTGAATTTGTTAGAATGTGTGTGTGTGGTTCGTTTTCGCATAACTTCAAAACAACTCTACGTGTTAACTCTAAATTTTGCCTGCAGGTTTGTTATAACAACTTGTTTCAAGTCTCTAATTTTGGTCGTGAAATAAGTTTTAACAAGAGAGTAATCGGCTTTAATTGAATTTGTTACAATCTGTGTGTGTGGTTCGTTTTCGCATAACTTCAAAACAACTGTACGTGTTAACTCTTAATTTTGCCTGCAGGTTTGTCATAACAACTTGTTTCAAGTCTCCAATTTCGGTAGTGATATAAGTTTTAACACGATAGTAATCGGCTTTAATTGAATTTCTCGGAATCGATACGTGTGGTTCGTTTTCGCATAACTTCAAAACAACTGTACGTGTTAACTCTTAAATTTTCCTGCAGGTTTGTTATAACAACTTGTTTCAAGTCTCCAATTTCGGTCATGATATAAGTTTTAACACGAGAGTAATCGGCTTTAATTGAATTTCTCGGAATCGATACGTGTGGTTCGTTTTCGCATAACATCAAAACCACTGTACGTGTCAACTCTTAAATTTGCCTGCAGGTTTGTAATAACAACTTGTTTCAAGTCTTCAATTTCGGTCGTGATATAAGTTTTAACACGAGAGTAATCGGCTTTAATTGAATTTGTGAGAATCAGTATGTGTGGTTTGTTTTCGCGTAACTTCAAAACCACTGTACGTGTTAACTCTAAAATTTGCCTGCAGGTTTGTTATAACAACTTGTTTCAAGTGTCCAATTTCCTTCGTGATATAAGTTTTAACACGACGGTAATCGGCTTTAATTGAATTTGTTAGAATCTGTGTGTGTGGTTCGTTTTCGCATAACTTCAAAACCACTGTACGTGTTAACTCTAAAATTTGCCTGCAGGTTTGTTATAACAACTTGTTTCAAGTCTCTAATTTCGGTCGTAATATAAGTTTTAACACGACGGTAATCGGCTTTAATTGAATTTGTTAGAATCTGTGTGTGTGGTTCGTTTTCGCATAACTTCAAAACAACTCTACGTGTTAACTCTAAATTTTCCCTGCAGGTTTGTTATAACAACTTGTCTCAAGTCTCTAATTTCGGTCGTGAAATAAGTTTTAACACGAGAGTAATCGGCTTTAATTGAATTTGTTAGAATCTGTGTGTGCGGTTCGTTTTCGCATAACTTCAAAATAACTGTACGTGTTAACTCTTAATTTTGCCTGCAGGTTTGTCATAACAACTTGTTTCAAGTCTCCAATTTCGGTAGTGATATAATTTTTAACACGAGAGTAATCGGCTTTAATTGAATTTGTTAGAATCTGTGTGTGTGGTTCGTTTTCGCATAACTTCAAAACAACTGTACGTGTTAACTCTTAATTTTGCCTGCAGGTTTGTTATAACAACTTGTTTCAAGTCTCCAATTTCCTTCGTGATATAAATTTTAACACGGGAGTAATCGGCTTTAATTGAATTTTTTAGGAATCGATACATGTGATTCGTTTTCGCGTAACTTCAAAACCACTGTACGTGTTAACTCTAAATTTTGCCTGCAGGTTTGTTATAACAACTTGTTTCAAGTGTCCAATTTCCTTCGTGATATAAGTTTTAACACGACGGTAATCGGCTTTAATTGAATTTGTTAGAATCTGTGTGTGTGGTTCGTTTTCGCATAACTTCAAAACCACTGTACGTGTTAACTCTAAAATTTGCCTGCAGGTTTGTTATAACAACTTGTTTCAAGTCTCCAATTTCGGTCGTAATATAAGTTTTAACACGACGGTAATCGGCTTTAATTGAATTTGTTAGAATCTGTGTGTGTGGTTCGTTTTCGCATAACTTCAAAACAACTCTACGTGTTAACTCTAAATTTTCCCTGCAGGTTTGTTATAACAACTTGTCTCAAGTCTCTAATTTCGGTCGTGAAATAAGTTTTAACACGAGAGTAATCGGCTTTAATTGAATTTGTTAGAATCTGTGTGTGTGGTTCGTTTTCGCATAACTTCAAAATAACTGTACGTGTTAACTCTTAATTTTGCCTGCAGGTTTGTTATAACAACTTGTTTCAAGTCTCCAATTTCGGTAGTGATATAAGTTTTAACACGATAGCAATCGGCTTTAATTGAATTTCTCGGAATCGATACGTGTGGTTCGTTTTCGCATAACTTCAAAACAACTGTACGTGTTAACTCTTAAATTTGCCTGCAGGTTTGTTTTAACAACTTGTTTCAAGTCTCCAATTTCCTTCGTGATATAAATTTTAACACGGGAGTAATCGGCTTTAATTGAATTTTATAGGAATCGATACATGTGATTCGTTTTCGCATAACTTCAAAACCACTGTACGTGTTAACTCTAAAATTTGCCTGCAGGTTTGTTATAACAACTTGTTTCAAGTCTCCAATTTCGGTCGTGATATAAGTTTTAACACGAGAGTAATCGGCTTTAATTGAATTTCTCGGAATCGATGCGTGTGGATTGTTTTCGCCTAACTTCAAATCCACTGTACGTGTTAACTCTAAATTTTGCCTGCAGGTTTGTTATAACAACTTGTTTCAAGTCTCCAATTTCGGTCGTGATATAAGTTTTAACACGACGGTAATCGGCTTTAATTGAATTTGTTAGAATGTGTGTGTGTGGTTCGTTTTCGCATAACTTCAAAACAACTCTACGTGTTAACTCTAAATTTTGCCTGCAGGTTTGTTATAACAACTTGTCTCAAGTCTCTAATTTTGGTCGTGAAATAAGTTTTAACACTAGAGTAATCGGCTTTAATTGAATTTGTTACAATCTGTGTGTGTGGTTCGTTTTCGCATAACTTCAAAACAACTCTACGTGTTAACTCTAAATTTTCCCTGCAGGTTTGTTATAACAACTTGTCTCAAGTCTCTAATTTCGGTCGTGAAATAAGTTTTAACACGAGAGTAATCGGCTTTAATTGAATTTGTTAGAATCTGTGTGTGTGGTTCGTTTTCGCATAACTTCAAAATAACTGTACGTGTTAACTCTTAATTTTGCCTGCAGGTTTGTTATAACAACTTGTTTCAAGTCTCCAATTTCGGTAGTGATATAAGTTTTAACACGATAGCAATCGGCTTTAATTGAATTTCTCGGAATCGATACGTGTGGTTCGTTTTCGCATAACTTCAAAACAACTGTACGTGTTAACTCTTAAATTTGCCTGCAGGTTTGTTTTAACAACTTGTTTCAAGTCTCCAATTTCCTTCGTGATATAAGTTTTAACACGATAGTAATCGGCTTTAATTGAATTTCTCGGAATCGATACGTGTGGTTCGTTTTCGCATAACTTCAAAACAACTGTACGTGTTAACTCTTAAATTTTCCTGCAGGTTTGTTATAACAACTTGTTTCAAGTCTCCAATTTCGGTCTTGATATAAGTTTTAACACGAGAGTAATCGGCTTTAATTGAATTTCTCGGAATCGATACGTGTGGTTCGTTTTCGCATAACATCAAAACCACTGTACGTGTCAACTCTTAAATTTGCCTGCAGGTTTGTAATAACAACTTGTTTCAAGTCTTCAATTTCGGTCGTGATATAAGTTTTAACACGAGAGTAATCGGCTTTAATTGAATTTGTGAGAATCAGTATGTGTGGTTTGTTTTCGCGTAACTTCAAAACCACTGTACGTGTTAACTCTAAATTTTGCCTGCAGGTTTGTTATAACAACTTGTTTCAAGTCTTCAATTTCGGTCGTGATATAAGTTTTAACACGAGAGTAATCGGCTTTAATTGAATTTGTTAGAATCTGTGTGTGTGGTTCGTTTTCGCATAACTTCAAAATAACTGTACGTGTTAACTCTTAATTTTGCCTGCAGGTTTGTCATAACAACTTGTTTCAAGTCTCCAATTTCGGTAGTGATATAATTTTTAACACGAGAGTAATCGGCTTTAATTGAATTTGTTAGAATCTGTGTGTGTGGTTCGTTTTCGCATAACTTCAAAACAACTGTACGTGTTAACTCTTAATTTTGCCTGCAGGTTTGTTATAACAACTTGTTTCAAGTGTCCAATTTCCTTCGTGATATAAATTTTAACACGGGAGTAATCGGCTTTAATTGAATTTTATAGGAATCGATACATGTGATTCGTTTTCGCGTAACTTCAAAACCACTGTACGTGTTAACTCTAAATTTTGCCTGCAGGTTTGTTATAACAACTTGTTTCAAGTGTCCAATTTCCTTCGTGATATAAGTTTTAACACGACGGTAATCGGCTTTAATTGAATTTGTTAGAATCTGTGTGTGTGGTTCGTTTTCGCATAACTTCAAAACCACTGTACGTGTTAACTCTAAAATTTGCTTGCAGGTTTGTTATAACAACTTGTTTCAAGTCTCCAATTTCGGTCGTAATATAAGTTTTAACACGACGGTAATCGGCTTTAATTGAATTTGTTAGAATCTGTGTGTGTGGTTCGTTTTCGCATAACCTCAAAACAACTCTACGTGTTAACTCTAAATTTTCCCTGCAGGTTTGTTATAACAACTTGTCTCAAGTCTCTAATTTCGGTCGTGAAATAAGTTTTAACACGAGAGTAATCGGCTTTAATTGAATTTGTTAGAATCTGTGTGTGTGGTTCGTTTTCGCATAACTTCAAAACAACTCTACGTGTTAACTCTAAAATTTCCCTGCAGGTTTGTTATAACAACTTGTCTCAAGTCTCTAATTTCGGTCGTGAAATAAGTTTTAACACGAGAGTAATCGGCTTTAATTGAATTTGTTAGAATCTGTGTGTGTGGTTCGTTTTCGCATAACTTCAAAATAACTGTACGTGTTAACTCTTAATTTTGCCTGCAGGTTTGTTATAACAACTTGTCTCAAGTCTCTAATTTTGGTCGTGAAATAAGTTTTAACACGAGAGTAATCGGCTTTAATTGAATTTGTTAGAATCTGTGTGTGTGGTTCGTTTTCGCATAACTTCAAAACAACTGTACGTGTTAACTCTTAATTTTGCCTGCAGGTTTTTCATAACAACTTGTTTCAAGTCTCCAATTTCGGTAGTGATATAAGTTTTAACACGATAGCAATCGGCTTTAATTGAATTTCTCGGAATCGATACGTGTGGTTCGTTTTCGCATAACTTCAAAACAACTGTACGTGTTAACTCTTAAATTTGCCTGCAGGTTTGTTTTAACAACTTGTTTCAAGTCTCCAATTTCCTTCGTGATATAAATTTTAACACGGGAGTAATCGGCTTTAATTGAATTTTATAGGAATCGATACATGTGATTCGTTTTCGCATAACTTCAAAACCACTGTACGTGTTAACTCTAAAATTTGCCTGCAGGTTTGTTATAACAACTTGTTTCAAGTCTCCAATTTCGGTCGTGATATAAGTTTTAACACGAGAGTAATCGGCTTTAATTGAATTTCTCGGAATCCATACGTGTGGTTTGTTTTCGCGTAACTTCAAAACCACTGTACATGTTAACTCTAAATTTTGCCTGCAGGTTTGTTATAACAACTTGTTTCAAGTCTCCAATTTCGGTCGTGATATAAGTTTTAAGACGACGGTAATCGGCTTTAATTGAATTTATTAGAATCTGTGTGTGTGGTTCGTTTTCGCATAACTTCAAAACAACTCTACGTGTTAACTCTAAATTTTGCCTGCAGGTTTGTTATAACAACTTGTTTCAAGTCTTCAATTTCGGTCGTGATATAAGTTTTAACACGAGAGTAATCGGCTTTAATTGAATTTGTTAGAATCTGTGTGTGTGGTTCGTTTTCACATAACTTCAAAATAACTGTACGTGTTAACTCTTAATTTTGCCTGCAGGTTTGTCATAACAACTTGTTTCAAGTCTCCAATTTCGGTAGTGATATAATTTTTAACACGAGAGTAATTGGCTTTAATTGAATTTGTTAGAATCTGTGTGTGTGGTTCGTTTTCGCATAACTTCAAAACAACTGTACGTGTTAACTCTTAATTTTGCCTGCAGGTTTGTTATAACAACTTGTTTCAAGTCTCCAATTTCCTTCGTGATATAAATTTTAACACGGGAGTAATCGGCTTTAATTGAATTTTATAGGAATCGATACATGTGATTCGTTTTCGCGTAACTTCAAAACCACTGTACGTGTTAACTCTAAATTTTGCCTGCAGGTTTGTTATAACAACTTGTTTCAAGTGTCCAATTTCCTTCGTGATATAAGTTTTAACACGACGGTAATCGGCTTTAATTGAATTTGTTAGAATCTGTGTGTGTGGTTCGTTTTCGCATAACTTCAAAACCACTGTACGTGTTAACTCTAAAATTTGCTTGCAGGTTTGTTATAACAACTTGTTTCAAGTCTCCAATTTCGGTCGTAATATAAGTTTTAACACGACGGTAATCGGCTTTAATTGAATTTGTTAGAATCTGTGTGTGTGGTTCGTTTTCGCATAACTTCAAAACAACTCTACGTGTTAACTCTAAATTTTCCCTGCAGGTTTGTTATAACAACTTGTCTCAAGTCTCTAATTTCGGTCGTGAAATAAGTTTTAACACGAGAGTAATCGGCTTTAATTGAATTTGTTAGAATCTGTGTGTGTGGTTCGTTTTCGCATAACTTCAAAACAACTCTACGTGTTAACTCTAAAATTTCCCTGCAGGTTTGTTATAACAACTTGTCTCAAGTCTCTAATTTCGGTCGTGAAATAAGTTTTAACACGAGAGTAATCGGCTTTAATTGAATTTGTTAGAATCTGTGTGTGTGGTTCGTTTTCGCATAACTTCAAAATAACTGTACGTGTTAACTCTTAATTTTGCCTGCAGGTTTGTTATAACAACTTGTCTCAAGTCTCTAATTTTGGTCGTGAAATAAGTTTTAACACGAGAGTAATCGGCTTTAATTGAATTTGTTAGAATCTGTGTGTGTGGTTCGTTTTCGCATAACTTCAAAACAACTGTACGTGTTAACTCTAAAGTTTGCCTGCAGGTTTGTTATAACAACTTGTTTCAAGTCTCCAATTTCGGTCGTGATATAAATTTTAACACGGGAGTAATCGGCTTTAATTGAATTTTATAGGAATCGATACATGTGATTCGTTTTCGCATAACTTCAAAACCACTGTACGTGTTAACTCTAAAATTTGCCTGCAGGTTTGTTATAACAACTTGTTTCAAGTCTCCAATTTCGGTCGTGATATAAGTTTTAACACGAGAGTAATCGGCTTTAATTGAATTTCTCGGAATCCATACGTGTGGTTTGTTTTCGCGTAACTTCAAAACCACTGTACGTGTTAACTCTAAATTTTGCCTGCAGGTTTGTTATAACAACTTGTTTCAAGTCTCCAATTTCGGTCGTGATATAAGTTTTAAGACGACGGTAATCGGCTTTAATTGAATTTATTAGAATCTGTGTGTGTGGTTCGTTTTCGCATAACTTCAAAACAACTCTACGTGTTAACTCTAAATTTTGCCTGCAGATTTGTTATAACAACTTGTTTCAAGTCTCCAATTTCGGTCGTGATATAAGTTTTAACACGAGAGTAATCGGCTTTAATTGAATTTCTCGGAATCGATACGTGTGGTTCGTTTTCGCATAACTTCAAAACCACTGTACGTGTCCACTCTTAAATTTGCCTGCAGGTTTGTAATAACAACTTGTTTCAAGTCTTCAATTTCGGTCGTGATATAAGTTTTAACACGAGAGTAATCGGCTTTAATTGAATTTGTCAGAATCAGTATGTGTGGTTTGTTTTCGCGTAACTTCAAAACCACTGTACGTGTTAACTCTAAATTTTGCCTGCAGGTTTGTTATAACAACTTGTTTCAAGTGTCCAATTTCCTTTGTGATATAAGTTTTAACACGTCGGTAATCGGCTTTAATTGAATTTGTTAGAATCTGTGTGTGTGGTTCGTTTTCGCATAACTTCAAAACCACTCTACGTGTTAACTCTAAATTTTGCCTGCAGGTTTGTTATAACAACTTGTTTCAAGTCTCCAATTTCGGTCGTGATATAAGTTTTAACACGAGAGTAATCGGCTTTAATTGAATTTGTTAGAATCTGTGTGTGTGGTTCGTTTTCGCATAACTTCAAAACAACTGTACGTGTTAACTCTTAATTTTGCCTGCAGGTTTGTTATAACAACTTGTTTCAAGTCTCCAATTTCCTTCGTGATATAAATTTTAACACGGGAGTAATCGGCTTTAATTGAATTTTATAGGAATCGATACATGTGATTCGTTTTCGCGTAACTTCAAAACCACTGTACGTGTTAACTCTAAATTTTGCCTGCAGGTTTGTTATAACAACTTGTTTCAAGTCTCCAATTTCGGTCGTGATATAAGTTTTAAGACGACGGTAATCGGCTTTAATTGAATTTATTAGAATCTGTGTGTGTGGTTCGTTTTCGCATAACTTCAAAACAACTCTACGTGTTAACTCTAAATTTTGCCTGCAGGTTTGTTATAACAACTTGTTTCAAGTCTTCAATTTCGGTCGTGATATAAGTTTTAACACGAGAGTAATCGGCTTTAATTGAATTTGTCAGAATCAGTATGTGTGGTTTGTTTTCGCGTAACTTCAAAACCACTGTACGTGTTAACTCTAAATTTTGCCTGCAGGTTTGTTATAACAACTTGTTTCAAGTGTCCAATTTCCTTTGTGATATAAGTTTTAACACGTCGGTAATCGGCTTTAATTGAATTTGTTAGAATCTGTGTGTGTGGTTCGTTTTCGCATAACTTCAAAACCACTCTACGTGTTAACTCTAAATTTTGCCTGCAGGTTTGTTATAACAACTTGTTTCAAGTCTCCAATTTCGGTCGTGATATAAGTTTTAACACGAGAGTAATCGGCTTTAATTGAATTTGTTAGAATCTGTGTGTGTGGTTCGTTTTCGCATAACTTCAAAACAACTCTACGTGTTAACTCTAAATTTTGCCTGCAGATTTGTTATAACAACTTGTTTCAAGTCTCCAATTTCGGTCGTGATATAAGTTTTAACACGAGAGTAATCGGCTTTAATTGAATTTCTCGGAATCGATACGTGTGGTTCGTTTTCGCATAACTTCAAAACCACTGTACGTGTCCACTCTTAAATTTGCCTGCAGGTTTGTAATAACAACTTGTTTCAAGTCTTCAATTTCGGTCGTGATATAAGTTTTAACACGAGAGTAATCGGCTTTAATTGAATTTGTCAGAATCAGTATGTGTGGTTTGTTTTCGCGTAACTTCAAAACCACTGTACGTGTTAACTCTAAATTTTGCCTGCAGGTTTGTTATAACAACTTGTTTCAAGTGTCCAATTTCCTTTGTGATATAAGTTTTAACACGTCGGTAATCGGCTTTAATTGAATTTGTTAGAATCTGTGTGTGTGGTTCGTTTTCGCATAACTTCAAAACCACTCTACGTGTTAACTCTAAATTTTGCCTGCAGGTTTGTTATAACAACTTGTTTCAAGTCTCCAATTTCGGTCGTGATATAAGTTTTAACACGAGAGTAATCGGCTTTAATTGAATTTGTTAGAATCTGTGTGTGTGGTTTGTTTTCGCATAACTTCAAAACAACTGTACGTGTTAACTCTTAATTTTGCCTGCAGGTTTGTTATAACAACTTGTTTCAAGTCTCCAATTTCCTTCGTGATATAAATTTTAACACGGGAGTAATCGGCTTTAATTGAATTTTATAGGAATCGATACATGTGATTCGTTTTCGCGTAACTTCAAAACCACTGTACGTGTTAACTCTAAATTTTGCCTGCAGGTTTGTTATAACAACTTGTTTCAAGTCTCCAATTTCGGTCGTGATATAAGTTTTAAGACGACGGTAATCGGCTTTAATTGAATTTATTAGAATCTGTGTGTGTGGTTCGTTTTCGCATAACTTCAAAACAACTCTACGTGTTAACTCTAAATTTTGCCTGCAGGTTTGTTATAACAACTTGTTTCAAGTCTTCAATTTCGGTCGTGATATAAGTTTTAACACGAGAGTAATCGGCTTTAATTGAATTTGTCAGAATCAGTATGTGTGGTTTGTTTTCGCGTAACTTCAAAACCACTGTACGTGTTAACTCTAAATTTTGCCTGCAGGTTTGTTATAACAACCTGTTTCAAGTGTCCAATTTCCTTTGTGATATAAGTTTTAACACGTCGGTAATCGGCTTTAATTGAATTTGTTAGAATCTGTGTGTGTGGTTCGTTTTCGCATAACTTCAAAACCACTCTACGTGTTAACTCTAAATTTTGCCTGCAGGTTTGTTATAACAACTTGTTTCAAGTCTCCAATTTCGGTCGTGATATAAGTTTTAACACGAGAGTAATCGGCTTTAATTGAATTTGTTAGAATCTGTGTGTGTGGTTCGTTTTCGCATAACTTCAAAACAACTGTACGTGTTAACTCTTAATTTTGCCTGCAGGTTTGTTATAACAACTTGTTTCAAGTCTCCAATTTCCTTCGTGATATAAATTTTAACACGGGAGTAATCGGCTTTAATTGAATTTTATAGGAATCGATACATGTGATTCGTTTTCGCGTAACTTCAAAACCACTGTACGTGTTAACTCTAAATTTTGCCTGCAGGTTTGTTATAACAACTTGTTTCAAGTCTCCAATTTCGGTCGTGATATAAGTTTTAAGACGACGGTAATCGGCTTTAATTGAATTTATTAGAATCTGTGTGTGTGGTTCGTTTTCGCATAACTTCAAAACAACTCTACGTGTTAACTCTAAATTTTGCCTGCAGGTTTGTTATAACAACTTGTTTCAAGTCTTCAATTTCGGTCGTGATATAAGTTTTAACACGAGAGTAATCGGCTTTAATTGAATTTGTTAGAATCTGTGTGTGTGGTTCGTTTTCGCATAACTTCAAAATAACTGTACGTGTTAACTCTTAATTTTGCCTGCAGGTTTGTCATAACAACTTGTTTCAAGTCTCCAATTTCGGTAGTGATATAATTTTTAACACGAGAGTAATCGGCTTTAATTGAATTTGTTAGAATCTGTGTGTGTGGTTCGTTTTCGCATAACTTCAAAACAACTGTACGTGTTAACTCTTAATTTTGCCTGCAGGTTTGTTATAACAACTTGTTTCAAGTCTCCAATTTCCTTCGTGATATAAATTTTAACACGGGAGTAATCGGCTTTAATTGAATTTTATAGGAATCGATACATGTGATTCGTTTTCGCGTAACTTCAAAACCACTGTACGTGTTAACTCTAAATTTTGCCTGCAGGTTTGTTATAACAACTTGTTTCAAGTGTCCAATTTCCTTCGTGATATAAGTTTTAACACGACGGTAATCGGCTTTAATTGAATTTGTTAGAATCTGTGTGTGTGGTTCGTTTTCGCATAACTTCAAAACCACTGTACGTGTTAACTCTAAAATTTGCTTGCAGGTTTGTTATAACAACTTGTTTCAAGTCTCCAATTTCGGTCGTAATATAAGTTTTAACACGACGGTAATCGGCTTTAATTGAATTTGTTAGAATCTGTGTGTGTGGTTCGTTTTCGCATAACTTCAAAACAACTCTACGTGTTAACTCTAAATTTTCCCTGCAGGTTTGTTATAACAACTTGTCTCAAGTCTCTAATTTCGGTCGTGAAATAAGTTTTAACACGAGAGTAATCGGCTTTAATTGAATTTGTTAGAATCTGTGTGTGTGGTTCGTTTTCGCATAACTTCAAAACAACTCTACGTGTTAACGCTAAAATTTCCCTGCAGGTTTGTTATAACAACTTGTCTCAAGTCTCTAATTTCGGTCTTGAAATAAGTTTTAACACGAGAGTAATCGGCTTTAATTGAATTTGTTAGAATCTGTGTGTGTGGTTCGTTTTCGCATAACTTCAAAATAACTGTACGTGTTAACTCTTAATTTTGCCTGCAGGTTTGTTATAACAACTTGTCTCAAGTCTCTAATTTTGGTCGTGAAATAAGTTTTAACACGAGAGTAATCGGCTTTAATTGAATTTGTTAGAATCTGTGTGTGTGGTTCGTTTTCGCATAACTTCAAAACAACTGTACGTGTTAACTCTAAATTTTGCCTGCAGGTTTGTTATAACAACTTGTTTCAAGTCTCCAATTTCGGTCGTGATATAAATTTTAACACGGGAGTAATCGGCTTTAATTGAATTTTATAGGAATCGATACATGTGATTCGTTTTCGCATAACTTCAAAACCACTGTACGTGTTAACTCTAAAATTTGCCTGCAGGTTTGTTATAACAACTTGTTTCAAGTCTCCAATTTCGGTCGTGATATAAGTTTTAACACGAGAGTAATCGGCTTTAATTGAATTTCTCGGAATCCATACGTGTGGTTTGTTTTCGCGTAACTTCAAAACCACTGTACGTGTTAACTCTAAATTTTGCCTGCAGGTTTGTTATAACAACTTGTTTCAAGTCTCCAATTTCGGTCGTGATATAAGTTTTAAGACGACGGTAATCGGCTTTAATTGAATTTATTAGAATCTGTGTGTGTGGTTCGTTTTCGCATAACTTCAAAACAACTCTACGTGTTAACTCTAAATTTTGCCTGCAGATTTGTTATAACAACTTGTTTCAAGTCTCCAATTTCGGTCGTGATATAAGTTTTAACACGAGAGTAATCGGCTTTAATTGAATTTCTCGGAATCGATACGTGTGGTTCGTTTTCGCATAACTTCAAAACCACTGTACGTGTCCACTCTTAAATTTGCCTGCAGGTTTGTAATAACAACTTGTTTCAAGTCTTCAATTTCGGTCGTGATATAAGTTTTAACACGAGAGTAATCGGCTTTAATTGAATTTGTCAGAATCAGTATGTGTGGTTTGTTTTCGCGTAACTTCAAAACCACTGTACGTGTTAACTCTAAATTTTGCCTGCAGGTTTGTTATAACAACTTGTTTCAAGTGTCCAATTTCCTTTGTGATATAAGTTTTAACACGTCGGTAATCGGCTTTAATTGAATTTGTTAGAATCTGTGTGTGTGGTTCGTTTTCGCATAACTTCAAAACCACTCTACGTGTTAACTCTAAATTTTGCCTGCAGGTTTGTTATAACAACTTGTTTCAAGTCTCCAATTTCGGTCGTGATATAAGTTTTAACACGAGAGTAATCGGCTTTAATTGAATTTGTTAGAATCTGTGTGTGTGGTTCGTTTTCGCATAACTTCAAAACAACTGTACGTGTTAACTCTTAATTTTGCCTGCAGGTTTGTTATAACAACTTGTTTCAAGTCTCCAATTTCCTTCGTGATATAAATTTTAACACGGGAGTAATCGGCTTTAATTGAATTTTATAGGAATCGATACATGTGATTCGTTTTCGCGTAACTTCAAAACCACTGTACGTGTTAAGTCTAAATTTTGCCTGCAGGTTTGTTATAACAATTTGTTTCAAGTCTCCAATTTCGGTCGTGATATAAGTTTTAACACGACGGTAATCGGCTTTAATTGAATTTGTTAGAATCTGTGTGCGTGGTTCGTTTTCGCATAACTTCAAAACAACTCTACGTGTTAACTCTAAATTTTGCCTGCAGGTTTGTTATAACAACTTGTCTCAAGTCTCTAATTTTGGTCGTGAAATAAGTTTTAACACGAGAGTAATCGGCTTTAATTGAATTTGTTAGAATCTGTGTGTGTGGTTCGTTTTCGCATAACTTCAAAACAACTGTACGTGTTAACTCTTAATTTTGCCTGCAGGTTTTTCATAACAACTTGTTTCAAGTCTCCAATTTCGGTAGTGATATAAGTTTTAACACGATAGCAATCGGCTTTAATTGAATTTCTCGGAATCCATACGTGTGGTTCGTTTTCGCATAACTTCAAAACAACTGTACGTGTTAACTCTTAAATTTGCCTGCAGGTTTGTTTTAACAACTTGTTTCAAGTCTCCAATTTCCTTCGTGATATAAATTTTAACACGGGAGTAATCGGCTTTAATTGAATTTTATAGGAATCGATACATGTGATTCGTTTTCGCATAACTTCAAAACCACTGTACGTGTTAACTCTAAATTTTGCCTGCAGGTTTGTTATAACAACTTGTTTCAAGTCTCCAATTTCGGTCGTGATATAAGTTTTAAGACGACGGTAATCGGCTTTAATTGAATTTGTTAGAATCTGTGTGTGTGGTTCGTTTTCGCATAACTTCAAAACAACTCTACGTGTTAACTCTAAATTTTGCCTGCAGGTTTGTTATAACAACTTGTTTCAAGTCTCCAATTTCGGTCGTGATATAAGTTTTAACACGAGAGTAATCGGCTTTAATTGAATTTCTCGGAATCGATACGTGTGGTTCGTTTTCGCATAACTTCAAAACCACTGTACGTGTCCACTCTTAAATTTGCCTGCAGGTTTGTAATAACAACTTGTTTCAAGTCTTCAATTTCGGTCGTGATATAAGTTTTAACACGAGAGTAATCGGCTTTAATTGAATTTGTCAGAATCAGTATGTGTGGTTTGTTTTCGCGTAACTTCAAAACCACTGTACGTGTTAACTCTAAATTTTGCCTGCAGGTTTGTTATAACAACTTGTTTCAAGTGTCCAATTTCCTTTGTGATATAAGTTTTAACACGTCGGTAATCGGCTTTAATTGAATTTGTTAGAATCTGTGTGTGTGGTTCGTTTTCGCATAACTTCAAAACCACTCTACGTGTTAACTCTAAATTTTGCCTGCAGGTTTGTTATAACAACTTGTTTCAAGTCCCAATTTCGGTCGTGATATAAGTTTTAACACGAGAGTAATCGGCTTTAATTGAATTTGTTAGAATCTGTGTGTGTGGTTCGTTTTCGCATAACTTCAAAACAACTGTACGTGTTAACTATAAATTTTGCCTGCAGGTTGTTATAACAACTTGTTTCAAGTCTCCAATTTCGGTCGTGATATAAGTTTTAACACGAGAGTAATCGGCTTTAATTGAATTTCTCGGAATCGATACGTGTGGTTTGTTTTCGCGTAACTTCAGAACCACTGTACGTGTTAACTCTAAATTTTGCCTGCAGGTTTGTTATAACAACTTGTTTCAAGTCTCCAATTTCGGTCGTGATATAAGTTTTAACACGAGAGTAATCGGCTTTAATTGAATTTCTCGGAATCGATACGTGTGGTTCGTTTTCGCATAACTTCAAAACCACTGTACGTGTCCACTCTTAAATTTGCCTGCAGGTTTGTAATAACAACTTGTTTCAAGTCTTCAATTTCGGTCGTGATATAAGTTTTAACACAAGAGTAATCGGCTTTAACTGAATTTGTCAGACTCAGTATGTGTGGTTTGTTTTCGCGTAACTTCAAAACCACTGTACGTGTTAACTCGAAATTTTGCCTTCAGGTTTGTTATAACAACTTGTTTCAAGTGTCCAATTTCCTTCGTGATATAAGTTTTAACACGACGGTAATCGGCTTTAATTGAATTTGTTAGAATCTGTGTGTGTAGTTCGTTTTCGCATAACTTCAAAACCACTCTACGTGTTAACTCTAAATTTTGCCTGCAGGTTTGTTATAACAACTTGTTTCAAGTCTCCAATGGTCGTGAAATAAGTTTTAACACGAGAGTAATCGGCTTTAATTGAATTTGTTAGAATCTGTGTGTGTGGTTCGTTTTCGCATAACTTCAAAACAACTGTACGTGTTAACTCTAAATTTTGCCTGCAGGTTTGTTATAACAACTTGTTTCAAGTCTCCAATTTCGGTCGTGATATAAATTTTAACACGGGAGTAATCGGCTTTAATTGAATTTTATAGGAATCGATACATGTGATTCGTTTTCGCATAACTTCAAAACCACTGTACGTGTTAACTCTAAAATTTGCCTGCAGGTTTGTTATAACAACTTGTTTCAAGTCTCCAATTTCGGTCGTGATATAAGTTTTAACACGAGAGTAATCGGCTTTAATTGAATTTCTCGGAATCCATACGTGTGGTTTGTTTTCGCGTAACTTCAAAACCACTGTACGTGTTAACTCTAAATTTTGCCTGCAGGTTTGTTATAACAACTTGTTTCAAGTCTCCAATTTCGGTCGTGATATAAGTTTTAAGACGACGGTAATCGGCTTTAATTGAATTTATTAGAATCTGTGTGTGTGGTTCGTTTTCGCATAACTTCAAAACAACTCTACGTGTTAACTCTAAATTTTGCCTGCAGATTTGTTATAACAACTTGTTTCAAGTCTCCAATTTCGGTCGTGATATAAGTTTTAACACGAGAGTAATCGGCTTTAATTGAATTTCTCGGAATCGATACGTGTGGTTCGTTTTCGCATAACTTCAAAACCACTGTACGTGTCCACTCTTAAATTTGCCTGCAGGTTTGTAATAACAACTTGTTTCAAGTCTTCAATTTCGGTCGTGATATAAGTTTTAACACGAGAGTAATCGGCTTTAATTGAATTTGTCAGAATCAGTATGTGTGGTTTGTTTTCGCGTAACTTCAAAACCACTGTACGTGTTAACTCTAAATTTTGCCTGCAGGTTTGTTATAACAACTTGTTTCAAGTGTCCAATTTCCTTTGTGATATAAGTTTTAACACGTCGGTAATCGGCTTTAATTGAATTTGTTAGAATCTGTGTGTGTGGTTCGTTTTCGCATAACTTCAAAACCACTCTACGTGTTAACTCTAAATTTTGCCTGCAGGTTTGTTATAACAACTTGTTTCAAGTCTCCAATTTCGGTCGTGATATAAGTTTTAACACGAGAGTAATCGGCTTTAATTGAATTTGTTAGAATCTGTGTGTGTGGTTCGTTTTCGCATAACTTCAAAACAACTGTACGTGTTAACTCTTAATTTTGCCTGCAGGTTTGTTATAACAACTTGTTTCAAGTCTCCAATTTCCTTCGTGATATAAATTTTAACACGGGAGTAATCGGCTTTAATTGAATTTTATAGGAATCGATACATGTGATTCGTTTTCGCGTAACTTCAAAACCACTGTACGTGTTAAGTCTAAATTTTGCCTGCAGGTTTGTTATAACAATTTGTTTCAAGTCTCCAATTTCGGTCGTGATATAAGTTTTAACACGACGGTAATCGGCTTTAATTGAATTTGTTAGAATCTGTGTGCGTGGTTCGTTTTCGCATAACTTCAAAACAACTCTACGTGTTAACTCTAAATTTTGCCTGCAGGTTTGTTATAACAACTTGTCTCAAGTCTCTAATTTTGGTCGTGAAATAAGTTTTAACACGAGAGTAATCGGCTTTAATTGAATTTGTTAGAATCTGTGTGTGTGGTTCGTTTTCGCATAACTTCAAAACAACTGTACGTGTTAACTCTTAATTTTGCCTGCAGGTTTTTCATAACAACTTGTTTCAAGTCTCCAATTTCGGTAGTGATATAAGTTTTAACACGATAGCAATCGGCTTTAATTGAATTTCTCGGAATCCATACGTGTGGTTCGTTTTCGCATAACTTCAAAACAACTGTACGTGTTAACTCTTAAATTTGCCTGCAGGTTTGTTTTAACAACTTGTTTCAAGTCTCCAATTTCCTTCGTGATATAAATTTTAACACGGGAGTAATCGGCTTTAATTGAATTTTATAGGAATCGATACATGTGATTCGTTTTCGCATAACTTCAAAACCACTGTACGTGTTAACTCTAAATTTTGCCTGCAGGTTTGTTATAACAACTTGTTTCAAGTCTCCAATTTCGGTCGTGATATAAGTTTTAAGACGACGGTAATCGGCTTTAATTGAATTTGTTAGAATCTGTGTGTGTGGTTCGTTTTCGCATAACTTCAAAACAACTCTACGTGTTAACTCTAAATTTTGCCTGCAGGTTTGTTATAACAACTTGTTTCAAGTCTCCAATTTCGGTCGTGATATAAGTTTTAACACGAGAGTAATCGGCTTTAATTGAATTTCTCGGAATCGATACGTGTGGTTCGTTTTCGCATAACTTCAAAACCACTGTACGTGTCCACTCTTAAATTTGCCTGCAGGTTTGTAATAACAACTTGTTTCAAGTCTTCAATTTCGGTCGTGATATAAGTTTTAACACGAGAGTAATCGGCTTTAATTGAATTTGTCAGAATCAGTATGTGTGGTTTGTTTTCGCGTAACTTCAAAACCACTGTACGTGTTAACTTTAAATTTTGCCTGCAGGTTTGTTATAACAACTTGTTTCAAGTGTCCAATTTCCTTCGTGATATAAGGTGTAACACGAGAGTAATCGGCTTTAATTGAATTTGTTAGAATCTGTGTGTGTGGTTCGTTTTCGCATAACTTCAAAACCACTGTACGTGTTAACTCTAAAATTTGCCTGCAGGTTTGTTATAACAACTTGTTTCAAGTCTCCAATTTCGGTCGTAATATAAGTTTTAACACGACGGTAATCGGCTTTAATTGAATTTGTTAGAATCTGTGTGTGTGGTTCGTTTTCGCATAACTTCAAAACAACTCTACGTGTTAACTCTAAATTTTCCCTGCAGGTTTGTTATAACAACTTGTCTCAAGTCTCTAATTTCGGTCGTGAAATAAGTTTTAACACGAGAGTAATCGGCTTTAATTGAATTTGTTAGAATCTGTGTGTGTGGTTCGTTTTCGCATAACTTCAAAATAACTGTACGTGTTAACTCTTAATTTTGCCTGCAGGTTTGTTATAACAACTTGTTTCAAGTCTCCAATTTCGGTAGTGATATAAGTTTTAACACGATAGCAATCGGCTTTAATTGAATTTCTCGGAATCGATACGTGTGGTTCGTTTTCGCATAACTTCAAAACAACTGTACGTGTTAACTCTTAAATTTGCCTGCAGGTTTGTTTTAACAACTTGTTTCAAGTCTCCAATTTCCTTCGTGATATAAATTTTAACACGGGAGTAATCGGCTTTAATTGAATTTTATAGGAATCGATACATGTGATTCGTTTTCGCATAACTTCAAAACCACTGTACGTGTTAACTCTAAAATTTGCCTGCAGGTTTGTTATAACAACTTGTTTCAAGTCTCCAATTTCGGTCGTGATATAAGTTTTAACACGAGAGTAATCGGCTTTAATTGAATTTCTCGGAATCGATGCGTGTGGATTATTTTCGCCTAACTTCAAATCCACTGTACGTGTTAACTCTAAATTTTGCCTGCAGGTTTGTTATAACAACTTGTTTCAAGTCTCCAATTTCGGTCGTGATATAAGTTTTAACACGACGGTAATCGGCTTTAATTGAATTTGTTAGAATGTGTGTGTGTGGTTCGTTTTCGCATAACTTCAAAACAACTCTACGTGTTAACTCTAAATTTTGCCTGCAGGTTTGTTATAACAACTTGTCTCAAGTCTCTAATTTTGGTCGTGAAATAAGTTTTAACACTAGAGTAATCGGCTTTAATTGAATTTGTTACAATCTGTGTGTGTGGTTCGTTTTCGCATAACTTCAAAACAACTCTACGTGTTAACTCTAAATTTTCCCTGCAGGTTTGTTATAACAACTTGTCTCAAGTCTCTAATTTCGGTCGTGAAATAAGTTTTAACACGAGAGTAATCGGCTTTAATTGAATTTGTTAGAATCTGTGTGTGTGGTTCGTTTTCGCATAACTTCAAAATAACTGTACGTGTTAACTCTTAATTTTGCCTGCAGGTTTGTTATAACAACTTGTTTCAAGTCTCCAATTTCGGTAGTGATATAAGTTTTAACACGATAGCAATCGGCTTTAATTGAATTTCTCGGAATCGATACGTGTGGTTCGTTTTCGCATAACTTCAAAACAACTGTACGTGTTAACTCTTAAATTTGCCTGCAGGTTTGTTTTAACAACTTGTTTCAAGTCTCCAATTTCCTTCGTGATATAAGTTTTAACACGATAGTAATCGGCTTTAATTGAATTTCTCGGAATCGATACGTGTGGTTCGTTTTCGCATAACTTCAAAACAACTGTACGTGTTAACTCTTAAATTTTCCTGCAGGTTTGTTATAACAACTTGTTTCAAGTCTCCAATTTCGGTCTTGATATAAGTTTTAACACGAGAGTAATCGGCTTTAATTGAATTTCTCGGAATCGATACGTGTGGTTCGTTTTCGCATAACATCAAAACCACTGTACGTGTCAACTCTTAAATTTGCCTGCAGGTTTGTAATAACAACTTGTTTCAAGTCTTCAATTTCGGTCGTGATATAAGTTTTAACACGAGAGTAATCGGCTTTAATTGAATTTGTGAGAATCAGTATGTGTGGTTTGTTTTCGCGTAACTTCAAAACCACTGTACGTGTTAACTCTAAATTTTGCCTGCAGGTTTGTTATAACAACTTGTTTCAAGTCTTCAATTTCGGTCGTGATATAAGTTTTAACACGAGAGTAATCGGCTTTAATTGAATTTGTTAGAATCTGTGTGTGTGGTTCGTTTTCGCATAACTTCAAAATAACTGTACGTGTTAACTCTTAATTTTGCCTGCAGGTTTGTCATAACAACTTGTTTCAAGTCTCCAATTTCGGTAGTGATATAATTTTTAACACGAGAGTAATCGGCTTTAATTGAATTTGTTAGAATCTGTGTGTGTGGTTCGTTTTCGCATAACTTCAAAACAACTGTACGTGTTAACTCTTAATTTTGCCTGCAGGTTTGTTATAACAACTTGTTTCAAGTGTCCAATTTCCTTCGTGATATAAATTTTAACACGGGAGTAATCGGCTTTAATTGAATTTTATAGGAATCGATACATGTGATTCGTTTTCGCGTAACTTCAAAACCACTGTACGTGTTAACTCTAAATTTTGCCTGCAGGTTTGTTATAACAACTTGTTTCAAGTGTCCAATTTCCTTCGTGATATAAGTTTTAACACGACGGTAATCGGCTTTAATTGAATTTGTTAGAATCTGTGTGTGTGGTTCGTTTTCGCATAACTTCAAAACCACTGTACGTGTTAACTCTAAAATTTGCTTGCAGGTTTGTTATAACAACTTGTTTCAAGTCTCCAATTTCGGTCGTAATATAAGTTTTAACACGACGGTAATCGGCTTTAATTGAATTTGTTAGAATCTGTGTGTGTGGTTCGTTTTCGCATAACCTCAAAACAACTCTACGTGTTAACTCTAAATTTTCCCTGCAGGTTTGTTATAACAACTTGTCTCAAGTCTCTAATTTCGGTCGTGAAATAAGTTTTAACACGAGAGTAATCGGCTTTAATTGAATTTGTTAGAATCTGTGTGTGTGGTTCGTTTTCGCATAACTTCAAAACAACTCTACGTGTTAACTCTAAAATTTCCCTGCAGGTTTGTTATAACAACTTGTCTCAAGTCTCTAATTTCGGTCGTGAAATAAGTTTTAACACGAGAGTAATCGGCTTTAATTGAATTTGTTAGAATCTGTGTGTGTGGTTCGTTTTCGCATAACTTCAAAATAACTGTACGTGTTAACTCTTAATTTTGCCTGCAGGTTTGTTATAACAACTTGTCTCAAGTCTCTAATTTTGGTCGTGAAATAAGTTTTAACACGAGAGTAATCGGCTTTAATTGAATTTGTTAGAATCTGTGTGTGTGGTTCGTTTTCGCATAACTTCAAAACAACTGTACGTGTTAACTCTTAATTTTGCCTGCAGGTTTTTCATAACAACTTGTTTCAAGTCTCCAATTTCGGTAGTGATATAAGTTTTAACACGATAGCAATCGGCTTTAATTGAATTTCTCGGAATCGATACGTGTGGTTCGTTTTCGCATAACTTCAAAACAACTGTACGTGTTAACTCTTAAATTTGCCTGCAGGTTTGTTTTAACAACTTGTTTCAAGTCTCCAATTTCCTTCGTGATATAAATTTTAACACGGGAGTAATCGGCTTTAATTGAATTTTATAGGAATCGATACATGTGATTCGTTTTCGCATAACTTCAAAACCACTGTACGTGTTAACTCTAAAATTTGCCTGCAGGTTTGTTATAACAACTTGTTTCAAGTCTCCAATTTCGGTCGTGATATAAGTTTTAACACGAGAGTAATCGGCTTTAATTGAATTTCTCGGAATCCATACGTGTGGTTTGTTTTCGCGTAACTTCAAAACCACTGTACATGTTAACTCTAAATTTTGCCTGCAGGTTTGTTATAACAACTTGTTTCAAGTCTCCAATTTCGGTCGTGATATAAGTTTTAAGACGACGGTAATCGGCTTTAATTGAATTTATTAGAATCTGTGTGTGTGGTTCGTTTTCGCATAACTTCAAAACAACTCTACGTGTTAACTCTAAATTTTGCCTGCAGGTTTGTTATAACAACTTGTTTCAAGTCTTCAATTTCGGTCGTGATATAAGTTTTAACACGAGAGTAATCGGCTTTAATTGAATTTGTTAGAATCTGTGTGTGTGGTTCGTTTTCGCATAACTTCAAAATAACTGTACGTGTTAACTCTTAATTTTGCCTGCAGGTTTGTCATAACAACTTGTTTCAAGTCTCCAATTTCGGTAGTGATATAATTTTTAACACGAGAGTAATCGGCTTTAATTGAATTTGTTAGAATCTGTGTGTGTGGTTCGTTTTCGCATAACTTCAAAACAACTGTACGTGTTAACTCTTAATTTTGCCTGCAGGTTTGTTATAACAACTTGTTTCAAGTCTCCAATTTCCTTCGTGATATAAATTTTAACACGGGAGTAATCGGCTTTAATTGAATTTTATAGGAATCGATACATGTGATTCGTTTTCGCGTAACTTCAAAACCACTGTACGTGTTAACTCTAAATTTTGCCTGCAGGTTTGTTATAACAACTTGTTTCAAGTGTCCAATTTCCTTCGTGATATAAGTTTTAACACGACGGTAATCGGCTTTAATTGAATTTGTTAGAATCTGTGTGTGTGGTTCGTTTTCGCATAACTTCAAAACCACTGTACGTGTTAACTCTAAAATTTGCTTGCAGGTTTGTTATAACAACTTGTTTCAAGTCTCCAATTTCGGTCGTAATATAAGTTTTAACACGACGGTAATCGGCTTTAATTGAATTTGTTAGAATCTGTGTGTGTGGTTCGTTTTCGCATAACTTCAAAACAACTCTACGTGTTAACTCTAAATTTTCCCTGCAGGTTTGTTATAACAACTTGTCTCAAGTCTCTAATTTCGGTCGTGAAATAAGTTTTAACACGAGAGTAATCGGCTTTAATTGAATTTGTTAGAATCTGTGTGTGTGGTTCGTTTTCGCATAACTTCAAAACAACTCTACGTGTTAACTCTAAAATTTCCCTGCAGGTTTGTTATAACAACTTGTCTCAAGTCTCTAATTTCGGTCGTGAAATAAGTTTTAACACGAGAGTAATCGGCTTTAATTGAATTTGTTAGAATCTGTGTGTGTGGTTCGTTTTCGCATAACTTCAAAATAACTGTACGTGTTAACTCTTAATTTTGCCTGCAGGTTTGTTATAACAACTTGTCTCAAGTCTCTAATTTTGGTCGTGAAATAAGTTTTAACACGAGAGTAATCGGCTTTAATTGAATTTGTTAGAATCTGTGTGTGTGGTTCGTTTTCGCATAACTTCAAAACAACTGTACGTGTTAACTCTAAAGTTTGCCTGCAGGTTTGTTATAACAACTTGTTTCAAGTCTCCAATTTCGGTCGTGATATAAATTTTAACACGGGAGTAATCGGCTTTAATTGAATTTTATAGGAATCGATACATGTGATTCGTTTTCGCATAACTTCAAAACCACTGTACGTGTTAACTCTAAAATTTGCCTGCAGGTTTGTTATAACAACTTGTTTCAAGTCTCCAATTTCGGTCGTGATATAAGTTTTAACACGAGAGTAATCGGCTTTAATTGAATTTCTCGGAATCCATACGTGTGGTTTGTTTTCGCGTAACTTCAAAACCACTGTACGTGTTAACTCTAAATTTTGCCTGCAGGTTTGTTATAACAACTTGTTTCAAGTCTCCAATTTCGGTCGTGATATAAGTTTTAAGACGACGGTAATCGGCTTTAATTGAATTTATTAGAATCTGTGTGTGTGGTTCGTTTTCGCATAACTTCAAAACAACTCTACGTGTTAACTCTAAATTTTGCCTGCAGATTTGTTATAACAACTTGTTTCAAGTCTCCAATTTCGGTCGTGATATAAGTTTTAACACGAGAGTAATCGGCTTTAATTGAATTTCTCGGAATCGATACGTGTGGTTCGTTTTCGCATAACTTCAAAACCACTGTACGTGTCCACTCTTAAATTTGCCTGCAGGTTTGTAATAACAACTTGTTTCAAGTCTTCAATTTCGGTCGTGATATAAGTTTTAACACGAGAGTAATCGGCTTTAATTGAATTTGTCAGAATCAGTATGTGTGGTTTGTTTTCGCGTAACTTCAAAACCACTGTACGTGTTAACTCTAAATTTTGCCTGCAGGTTTGTTATAACAACTTGTTTCAAGTGTCCAATTTCCTTTGTGATATAAGTTTTAACACGTCGGTAATCGGCTTTAATTGAATTTGTTAGAATCTGTGTGTGTGGTTCGTTTTCGCATAACTTCAAAACCACTCTACGTGTTAACTCTAAATTTTGCCTGCAGGTTTGTTATAACAACTTGTTTCAAGTCTCCAATTTCGGTCGTGATATAAGTTTTAACACGAGAGTAATCGGCTTTAATTGAATTTGTTAGAATCTGTGTGTGTGGTTCGTTTTCGCATAACTTCAAAACAACTGTACGTGTTAACTCTTAATTTTGCCTGCAGGTTTGTTATAACAACTTGTTTCAAGTCTCCAATTTCCTTCGTGATATAAATTTTAACACGGGAGTAATCGGCTTTAATTGAATTTTATAGGAATCGATACATGTGATTCGTTTTCGCGTAACTTCAAAACCACTGTACGTGTTAACTCTAAATTTTGCCTGCAGGTTTGTTATAACAACTTGTTTCAAGTCTCCAATTTCGGTCGTGATATAAGTTTTAAGACGACGGTAATCGGCTTTAATTGAATTTATTAGAATCTGTGTGTGTGGTTCGTTTTCGCATAACTTCAAAACAACTCTACGTGTTAACTCTAAATTTTGCCTGCAGGTTTGTTATAACAACTTGTTTCAAGTCTTCAATTTCGGTCGTGATATAAGTTTTAACACGAGAGTAATCGGCTTTAATTGAATTTGTCAGAATCAGTATGTGTGGTTTGTTTTCGCGTAACTTCAAAACCACTGTACGTGTTAACTCTAAATTTTGCCTGCAGGTTTGTTATAACAACTTGTTTCAAGTGTCCAATTTCCTTTGTGATATAAGTTTTAACACGTCGGTAATCGGCTTTAATTGAATTTGTTAGAATCTGTGTGTGTGGTTCGTTTTCGCATAACTTCAAAACCACTCTACGTGTTAACTCTAAATTTTGCCTGCAGGTTTGTTATAACAACTTGTTTCAAGTCTCCAATTTCGGTCGTGATATAAGTTTTAACACGAGAGTAATCGGCTTTAATTGAATTTGTTAGAATCTGTGTGTGTGGTTCGTTTTCGCATAACTTCAAAACAACTCTACGTGTTAACTCTAAATTTTGCCTGCAGATTTGTTATAACAACTTGTTTCAAGTCTCCAATTTCGGTCGTGATATAAGTTTTAACACGAGAGTAATCGGCTTTAATTGAATTTCTCGGAATCGATACGTGTGGTTCGTTTTCGCATAACTTCAAAACCACTGTACGTGTCCACTCTTAAATTTGCCTGCAGGTTTGTAATAACAACTTGTTTCAAGTCTTCAATTTCGGTCGTGATATAAGTTTTAACACGAGAGTAATCGGCTTTAATTGAATTTGTCAGAATCAGTATGTGTGGTTTGTTTTCGCGTAACTTCAAAACCACTGTACGTGTTAACTCTAAATTTTGCCTGCAGGTTTGTTATAACAACTTGTTTCAAGTGTCCAATTTCCTTTGTGATATAAGTTTTAACACGTCGGTAATCGGCTTTAATTGAATTTGTTAGAATCTGTGTGTGTGGTTCGTTTTCGCATAACTTCAAAACCACTCTACGTGTTAACTCTAAATTTTGCCTGCAGGTTTGTTATAACAACTTGTTTCAAGTCTCCAATTTCGGTCGTGATATAAGTTTTAACACGAGAGTAATCGGCTTTAATTGAATTTGTTAGAATCTGTGTGTGTGGTTTGTTTTCGCATAACTTCAAAACAACTGTACGTGTTAACTCTTAATTTTGCCTGCAGGTTTGTTATAACAACTTGTTTCAAGTCTCCAATTTCCTTCGTGATATAAATTTTAACACGGGAGTAATCGGCTTTAATTGAATTTTATAGGAATCGATACATGTGATTCGTTTTCGCGTAACTTCAAAACCACTGTACGTGTTAACTCTAAATTTTGCCTGCAGGTTTGTTATAACAACTTGTTTCAAGTCTCCAATTTCGGTCGTGATATAAGTTTTAAGACGACGGTAATCGGCTTTAATTGAATTTATTAGAATCTGTGTGTGTGGTTCGTTTTCGCATAACTTCAAAACAACTCTACGTGTTAACTCTAAATTTTGCCTGCAGGTTTGTTATAACAACTTGTTTCAAGTCTTCAATTTCGGTCGTGATATAAGTTTTAACACGAGAGTAATCGGCTTTAATTGAATTTGTCAGAATCAGTATGTGTGGTTTGTTTTCGCGTAACTTCAAAACCACTGTACGTGTTAACTCTAAATTTTGCCTGCAGGTTTGTTATAACAACCTGTTTCAAGTGTCCAATTTCCTTTGTGATATAAGTTTTAACACGTCGGTAATCGGCTTTAATTGAATTTGTTAGAATCTGTGTGTGTGGTTCGTTTTCGCATAACTTCAAAACCACTCTACGTGTTAACTCTAAATTTTGCCTGCAGGTTTGTTATAACAACTTGTTTCAAGTCTCCAATTTCGGTCGTGATATAAGTTTTAACACGAGAGTAATCGGCTTTAATTGAATTTGTTAGAATCTGTGTGTGTGGTTCGTTTTCGCATAACTTCAAAACAACTGTACGTGTTAACTCTTAATTTTGCCTGCAGGTTTGTTATAACAACTTGTTTCAAGTCTCCAATTTCCTTCGTGATATAAATTTTAACACGGGAGTAATCGGCTTTAATTGAATTTTATAGGAATCGATACATGTGATTCGTTTTCGCGTAACTTCAAAACCACTGTACGTGTTAACTCTAAATTTTGCCTGCAGGTTTGTTATAACAACTTGTTTCAAGTCTCCAATTTCGGTCGTGATATAAGTTTTAAGACGACGGTAATCGGCTTTAATTGAATTTATTAGAATCTGTGTGTGTGGTTCGTTTTCGCATAACTTCAAAACAACTCTACGTGTTAACTCTAAATTTTGCCTGCAGGTTTGTTATAACAACTTGTTTCAAGTCTTCAATTTCGGTCGTGATATAAGTTTTAACACGAGAGTAATCGGCTTTAATTGAATTTGTTAGAATCTGTGTGTGTGGTTCGTTTTCGCATAACTTCAAAATAACTGTACGTGTTAACTCTTAATTTTGCCTGCAGGTTTGTCATAACAACTTGTTTCAAGTCTCCAATTTCGGTAGTGATATAATTTTTAACACGAGAGTAATCGGCTTTAATTGAATTTGTTAGAATCTGTGTGTGTGGTTCGTTTTCGCATAACTTCAAAACAACTGTACGTGTTAACTCTTAATTTTGCCTGCAGGTTTGTTATAACAACTTGTTTCAAGTCTCCAATTTCCTTCGTGATATAAATTTTAACACGGGAGTAATCGGCTTTAATTGAATTTTATAGGAATCGATACATGTGATTCGTTTTCGCGTAACTTCAAAACCACTGTACGTGTTAACTCTAAATTTTGCCTGCAGGTTTGTTATAACAACTTGTTTCAAGTGTCCAATTTCCTTCGTGATATAAGTTTTAACACGACGGTAATCGGCTTTAATTGAATTTGTTAGAATCTGTGTGTGTGGTTCGTTTTCGCATAACTTCAAAACCACTGTACGTGTTAACTCTAAAATTTGCTTGCAGGTTTGTTATAACAACTTGTTTCAAGTCTCCAATTTCGGTCGTAATATAAGTTTTAACACGACGGTAATCGGCTTTAATTGAATTTGTTAGAATCTGTGTGTGTGGTTCGTTTTCGCATAACTTCAAAACAACTCTACGTGTTAACTCTAAATTTTCCCTGCAGGTTTGTTATAACAACTTGTCTCAAGTCTCTAATTTCGGTCGTGAAATAAGTTTTAACACGAGAGTAATCGGCTTTAATTGAATTTGTTAGAATCTGTGTGTGTGGTTCGTTTTCGCATAACTTCAAAACAACTCTACGTGTTAACTCTAAAATTTCCCTGCAGGTTTGTTATAACAACTTGTCTCAAGTCTCTAATTTCGGTCGTGAAATAAGTTTTAACACGAGAGTAATCGGCTTTAATTGAATTTGTTAGAATCTGTGTGTGTGGTTCGTTTTCGCATAACTTCAAAATAACTGTACGTGTTAACTCTTAATTTTGCCTGCAGGTTTGTTATAACAACTTGTCTCAAGTCTCTAATTTTGGTCGTGAAATAAGTTTTAACACGAGAGTAATCGGCTTTAATTGAATTTGTTAGAATCTGTGTGTGTGGTTCGTTTTCGCATAACTTCAAAACAACTGTACGTGTTAACTCTAAATTTTGCCTGCAGGTTTGTTATAACAACTTGTTTCAAGTCTCCAATTTCGGTCGTGATATAAATTTTAACACGGGAGTAATCGGCTTTAATTGAATTTTATAGGAATCGATACATGTGATTCGTTTTCGCATAACTTCAAAACCACTGTACGTGTTAACTCTAAAATTTGCCTGCAGGTTTGTTATAACAACTTGTTTCAAGTCTCCAATTTCGGTCGTGATATAAGTTTTAACACGAGAGTAATCGGCTTTAATTGAATTTCTCGGAATCCATACGTGTGGTTTGTTTTCGCGTAACTTCAAAACCACTGTACGTGTTAACTCTAAATTTTGCCTGCAGGTTTGTTATAACAACTTGTTTCAAGTCTCCAATTTCGGTCGTGATATAAGTTTTAAGACGACGGTAATCGGCTTTAATTGAATTTATTAGAATCTGTGTGTGTGGTTCGTTTTCGCATAACTTCAAAACAACTCTACGTGTTAACTCTAAATTTTGCCTGCAGATTTGTTATAACAACTTGTTTCAAGTCTCCAATTTCGGTCGTGATATAAGTTTTAACACGAGAGTAATCGGCTTTAATTGAATTTCTCGGAATCGATACGTGTGGTTCGTTTTCGCATAACTTCAAAACCACTGTACGTGTCCACTCTTAAATTTGCCTGCAGGTTTGTAATAACAACTTGTTTCAAGTCTTCAATTTCGGTCGTGATATAAGTTTTAACACGAGAGTAATCGGCTTTAATTGAATTTGTCAGAATCAGTATGTGTGGTTTGTTTTCGCGTAACTTCAAAACCACTGTACGTGTTAACTCTAAATTTTGCCTGCAGGTTTGTTATAACAACTTGTTTCAAGTGTCCAATTTCCTTTGTGATATAAGTTTTAACACGTCGGTAATCGGCTTTAATTGAATTTGTTAGAATCTGTGTGTGTGGTTCGTTTTCGCATAACTTCAAAACCACTCTACGTGTTAACTCTAAATTTTGCCTGCAGGTTTGTTATAACAACTTGTTTCAAGTCTCCAATTTCGGTCGTGATATAAGTTTTAACACGAGAGTAATCGGCTTTAATTGAATTTGTTAGAATCTGTGTGTGTGGTTCGTTTTCGCATAACTTCAAAACAACTGTACGTGTTAACTCTTAATTTTGCCTGCAGGTTTGTTATAACAACTTGTTTCAAGTCTCCAATTTCCTTCGTGATATAAATTTTAACACGGGAGTAATCGGCTTTAATTGAATTTTATAGGAATCGATACATGTGATTCGTTTTCGCGTAACTTCAAAACCACTGTACGTGTTAAGTCTAAATTTTGCCTGCAGGTTTGTTATAACAATTTGTTTCAAGTCTCCAATTTCGGTCGTGATATAAGTTTTAACACGACGGTAATCGGCTTTAATTGAATTTGTTAGAATCTGTGTGCGTGGTTCGTTTTCGCATAACTTCAAAACAACTCTACGTGTTAACTCTAAATTTTGCCTGCAGGTTTGTTATAACAACTTGTCTCAAGTCTCTAATTTTGGTCGTGAAATAAGTTTTAACACGAGAGTAATCGGCTTTAATTGAATTTGTTAGAATCTGTGTGTGTGGTTCGTTTTCGCATAACTTCAAAACAACTGTACGTGTTAACTCTTAATTTTGCCTGCAGGTTTTTCATAACAACTTGTTTCAAGTCTCCAATTTCGGTAGTGATATAAGTTTTAACACGATAGCAATCGGCTTTAATTGAATTTCTCGGAATCCATACGTGTGGTTCGTTTTCGCATAACTTCAAAACAACTGTACGTGTTAACTCTTAAATTTGCCTGCAGGTTTGTTTTAACAACTTGTTTCAAGTCTCCAATTTCCTTCGTGATATAAATTTTAACACGGGAGTAATCGGCTTTAATTGAATTTTATAGGAATCGATACATGTGATTCGTTTTCGCATAACTTCAAAACCACTGTACGTGTTAACTCTAAATTTTGCCTGCAGGTTTGTTATAACAACTTGTTTCAAGTCTCCAATTTCGGTCGTGATATAAGTTTTAAGACGACGGTAATCGGCTTTAATTGAATTTGTTAGAATCTGTGTGTGTGGTTCGTTTTCGCATAACTTCAAAACAACTCTACGTGTTAACTCTAAATTTTGCCTGCAGGTTTGTTATAACAACTTGTTTCAAGTCTCCAATTTCGGTCGTGATATAAGTTTTAACACGAGAGTAATCGGCTTTAATTGAATTTCTCGGAATCGATACGTGTGGTTCGTTTTCGCATAACTTCAAAACCACTGTACGTGTCCACTCTTAAATTTGCCTGCAGGTTTGTAATAACAACTTGTTTCAAGTCTTCAATTTCGGTCGTGATATAAGTTTTAACACGAGAGTAATCGGCTTTAATTGAATTTGTCAGAATCAGTATGTGTGGTTTGTTTTCGCGTAACTTCAAAACCACTGTACGTGTTAACTCTAAATTTTGCCTGCAGGTTTGTTATAACAACTTGTTTCAAGTGTCCAATTTCCTTTGTGATATAAGTTTTAACACGTCGGTAATCGGCTTTAATTGAATTTGTTAGAATCTGTGTGTGTGGTTCGTTTTCGCATAACTTCAAAACCACTCTACGTGTTAACTCTAAATTTTGCCTGCAGGTTTGTTATAACAACTTGTTTCAAGTCCCAATTTCGGTCGTGATATAAGTTTTAACACGAGAGTAATCGGCTTTAATAGAATTTGTTAGAATCTGTGTGTGTGGTTCGTTTTCGCATAACTTCAAAACAACTGTACGTGTTAACTATAAATTTTGCCTGCAGGTTGTTATAACAACTTGTTTCAAGTCTCCAATTTCGGTCGTGATATAAGTTTTAACACGAGAGTAATCGGCTTTAATTGAATTTCTCGGAATCGATACGTGTGGTTTGTTTTCGCGTAACTTCAGAACCACTGTACGTGTTAACTCTAAATTTTGCCTGCAGGTTTGTTATAACAACTTGTTTCAAGTCTCCAATTTCGGTCGTGATATAAGTTTTAACACGAGAGTAATCGGCTTTAATTGAATTTCTCGGAATCGATACGTGTGGTTCGTTTTCGCATAACTTCAAAACCACTGTACGTGTCCACTCTTAAATTTGCCTGCAGGTTTGTAATAACAACTTGTTTCAAGTCTTCAATTTCGGTCGTGATATAAGTTTTAACACAAGAGTAATCGGCTTTAACTGAATTTGTCAGACTCAGTATGTGTGGTTTGTTTTCGCGTAACTTCAAAACCACTGTACGTGTTAACTCGAAATTTTGCCTTCAGGTTTGTTATAACAACTTGTTTCAAGTGTCCAATTTCCTTCGTGATATAAGTTTTAACACGACGGTAATCGGCTTTAATTGAATTTGTTAGAATCTGTGTGTGTAGTTCGTTTTCGCATAACTTCAAAACCACTCTACGTGTTAACTCTAAATTTTGCCTGCAGGTTTGTTATAACAACTTGTTTCAAGTCTCCAATTTCGGTCGTGATATAAGTTTTAACACGAGAGTAATCGGCTTTAATTGAATTTGTTAGAATCTGTGTGTGTGGTTCGTTTTCGCATAACTTCAAAACAACTGTACGTGTTAACTATAAATTTTGCCTGCAGGTTTGTTATAACAACTTGTTTCAAGTCTCCAATTTCGGTCGTGATATAAGTTTTAACACGAGAGTAATCGGCTTTAATTGAATTTCTCGGAATCGATACGTGTGGTTTGTTTTCGCGTAACTTCAGAACCACTGTACGTGTTAACTCTAAATTTTGCCTGCAGGTTTGTTATAACAACTTGTTTCAAGTCTCCAATTTCGGTCGTGATATAAGTTTTAACACGAGAGTAATCGGCTTTAATTGAATTTCTCGGAATCGATACGTGTGGTTCGTTTTCGCATAACTTCAAAACCACTGTAAGTGTCCACTCTTAAATTTGCCTGCAGGTTTGTAATAACAACTTGTTTCAAGTCTTCAATTTCGGTCGTGATATAAGTTTTAACACGAGAGTAATCGGCTTTAATTGAATTTGTTAGAATCTGTGTGTGTGGTTCGTTTTCGCATAACTTCAAAACCACTCTACGTGTTAACTCTAAATTTTGCCTGCAGGTTTGTTATAACAACTTGTTTCAAGTCTCCAATTTCGGTCGTGATATAAGTTTTAACACGAGAGTAATCGGCTTTAAATGAATTTCTCGGAATCGATACGTGTGGTTTGTTTTCGCGTAACTTCAAAACCACTGTACGTGTTAACTCTAAATTTTGCCTGCAGGTTTGTTATAACAACTTGTTTCAAGTCTCCAATTTCGGTCGTGATATAAGTTTGAACACGAGAGTAATCGGCTTTAATTGAATTTCTCGGAATCGATACGTGTGGTTCGTTTTCGCATAACTTCAAAACCACTGTACGTGTCCACTCTTAAATTTGCCTGCAGGTTTGTAATAACAACTTGTTTCAAGTCTTCAATTTCGGTCGTGATATAAGTTTTAACACGAGAGTAATCGGCTTTAATTGAATTTCTCGGAATCGATACGTGTGGTTTGTTTTCGCGTAACTTCAGAACCACTGTACGTGTTAACTCTAAATTTTGCCTGCAGGTTTGTTATAACAACTTGTTTCAAGTCTCCAATTTCGGTCGTGATATAAGTTTTAACACGAGAGTAATCGGCTTTAATTGAATTTCTCGGAATCGATACGTGTGGTTCGTTTTCGCATAACTTCAAAACCACTGTACGTGTCCACTCTTAAATTTGCCTGCAGGTTTGTAATAACAACTTGTTTCAAGTCTTCAATTTCGGTCGTGATATAAGTTTTAACACAAGAGTAATCGGCTTTAACTGAATTTGTCAGACTCAGTATGTGTGGTTTGTTTTCGCGTAACTTCAAAACCACTGTACGTGTTAACTCTAAATTTTGCCTTCAGGTTTGTTATAACAACTTGTTTCAAGTGTCCAATTTCCTTCGTGATATAAGTTTTAACACGACGGTAATCGGCTTTAATTGAATTTGTTAGAATCTGTGTGTGTAGTTCGTTTTCGCATAACTTCAAAACCACTCTACGTGTTAACTCTAAATTTTGCCTGCAGGTTTGTTATAACAACTTGTTTCAAGTCTCCAATTTCGGTCGTGATATAAGTTTTAACACGAGAGTAATCGGCTTTAATTGAATTTGTTAGAATCTGTGTGTGTGGTTCGTTTTCGCATAACTTCAAAACAACTGTACGTGTTAACTATAAATTTTGCCTGCAGGTTTGTTATAACAACTTGTTTCAAGTCTCCAATTTCGGTCGTGATATAAGTTTTAACACGAGAGTAATCGGCTTTAATTGAATTTCTCGGAATCGATACGTGTGGTTTGTTTTCGCGTAACTTCAGAACCACTGTACGTGTTAACTCTAAATTTTGCCTGCAGGTTTGTTATAACAACTTGTTTCAAGTCTCCAATTTCGGTCGTGATATAAGTTTTAACACGAGAGTAATCGGCTTTAATTGAATTTCTCGGAATCGATACGTGTGGTTCGTTTTCGCATAACTTCAAAACCACTGTAAGTGTCCACTCTTAAATTTGCCTGCAGGTTTGTAATAACAACTTGTTTCAAGTCTTCAATTTCGGTCGTGATATAAGTTTTAACACGAGAGTAATCGGCTTTAATTGAATTTGTTAGAATCTGTGTGTGTGGTTCGTTTTCGCATAACTTCAAAACCACTCTACGTGTTAACTCTAAATTTTGCCTGCAGGTTTGTTATAACAACTTGTTTCAAGTCTCCAATTTCGGTCGTGATATAAGTTTTAACACGAGAGTAATCGGCTTTAAATGAATTTCTCGGAATCGATACGTGTGGTTTGTTTTCGCGTAACTTCAAAACCACTGTACGTGTTAACTCTAAATTTTGCCTGCAGGTTTGTTATAACAACTTGTTTCAAGTCTCCAATTTCGGTCGTGATATAAGTTTGAACACGAGAGTAATCGGCTTTAATTGAATTTCTCGGAATCGATACGTGTGGTTCGTTTTCGCATAACTTCAAAACCACTGTACGTGTCCACTCTTAAATTTGCCTGCAGGTTTGTAATAACAACTTGTTTCAAGTCTTCAATTTCGGTCGTGATATAAGTTTTAACACGAGAGTAATCGGCTTTAATTGAATTTGTCAGAATCAGTATGTGTGGTTTGTTTTCGCGTAACTTCAAAACCACTGTACGTGTTAACTTTAAATTTTGCCTGCAGGTTTGTTATAACAACTTGTTTCAAGTGTCCAATTTCCTTCGTGATATAAGGTGTAACACGAGAGTAATCGGCTTTAATTGAATTTGTTAGAATCTGTGTGTGTGGTTCGTTTTCGCATAACTTCAAAACAACTGTACGTGTTAACTATAAATTTTACCTGCAGGTTTGTTATAACAACTTGTTTCAAGTCTCCAATTTCGGTCGTGATATAAGTTTTAACACGAGAGTAATCCGCTCTAATTGAATATCTCGGAATCGATACGTGTGGTTTGTTTTCGCGTAACTTCAGAACCACTGTACGTGTTAACTCTAAATTTTGCCTGCAGGTTTGTTATAACAACTTGTTTCAAGTCTCCAATTTCGGTCGTGATATAAGTTTTAACACGAGAGTAATCGGCTTTAATTGAATTTCTCGGAATCGATACGTGTGGTTCGTTTTCGCATAACTTCAAAACCACTGTACGTGTCCACTCTTAAATTTGCCTGCAGGTTTGTAATAACAACTTGTTTCAAGTCTTCAATTTCGGTCGTGATATAAGTTTTAACACGAGAATAATCGGCTTTAATTGAATTTGTCAGAATCAGTATGTGTGGTTTGTTTTCGCGTAACTTCAAAACCACTGTACGTGTTAACTCTAAATTTTGCCTGCAGGTTTGTTATAACAACTTGTTTCAAGTGTCCAATTTCCTTCGTGATATAAGTTTTAACACGACGGTAATCGGCTTTAATTGAATTTGTTAGAATCTGTGTGTGTGGTTCGTTTTCACATAACTTCAAAACCACTCTACGTGTTAACTCTAAATTTTGCCTGCAGGTTTGTTATAACAACTTGTTTCAAGTCTCCAATTTCGGTCGTGATATAAGTTTTAACACGAGAGTAATCGGCTTTAAATGAATTTCTCGGAATCGATACGTGTGGTTTGTTTTCGCGTAACTTCAAAACCACTGTACGTGTTAACTCTAAATTTTGCCTGCAGGTTTGTTATAACAACTTGTTTCAAGTCTCCAATTTCGGTCGTGATATAAGTTTGAACACGAGAGTAATCGGCTTTAATTGAATTTCTCGGAATCGATACGTGTGGTTCGTTTTCGCATAACTTCAAAACCACTGTACGTGTCCACTCTTAAATTTGCCTGCAGGTTTGTAATAACAACTTGTTTCAAGTCTTCAATTTCGGTCGTGATATAAGTTTTAACACGAGAGTAATCGGCTTTAATTGAATTTGTCAGAATCAGTATGTGTGGTTTGTTTTCGCGTAACTTCAAAACCACTGTACGTGTTAACTCTAAATTTTGCCTGCAGGTTTGTTATAACAACTTGTTTCAAGTGTCCAATTTCCTTCGTGATATAAGTTTTAACACGACGGTAATCGGCTTTAATTGAATTTGTTAGAATCTGTGTGTGTGGTTCGTTTTCGCATAACTTCAAAACAACTGTACGTGTTAACTCTTAATTTTGCCTGCAGGTTTGTCATAACAACTTGTTTCAAGTCTCCAATTTCGGTAGTGATATAAGTTTTAACACGATAGTAATCGGCTTTAATTGAATTTCTCGGAATCGATACGTGTGGTTCGTTTTCGCATAACTTCAAAACAACTGTACGTGTTAACTCTTAAATTTGCCTGCAGGTTTGTTATAACAACTTGTTTCAAGTCTCCAATTTCCTTCGTGATATAAATTTTAACACGGGAGTAATCGGCTTTAATTGAATTTTATAGGAATCGATACATGTGATTCGTTTTCGCATAACTTCAAAACCACTGTACGTGTTAACTCTAAAATTTGCCTGCAGGTTTGTTATAACAACTTGTTTCAAGTCTCCAATTTCGGTCGTGATATAAGTTTTAACACGAGAGTAATCGGCTTTAATTGAATTTCTCGGAATCGATACGTGTGGTTTGTTTTCGCGTAACTTCAAAACCACTGTACGTGTTAACTCTAAATTTTGCCTGCAGGTTTGTTATAACAACTTGTTTCAAGTCTCCAATTTCGGTCGTGATATAAGTTTTAAGACGACCGTAATCGGCTTTAATTGAATTTGTTAGAATCTGTGTGTGTGGTTCGTTTTCGCATAACTTCAAAACAACTGCACGTGTTAACTCTTAATTTTGCCTGCAGGTTTGTTATAACAACTTGTTTCAAGTCTCCAATTTCCTTCGTGATATAAATTTTAACACGGGAATAATCGGCTTTAATTGAATTTTATAGGAATCGATACATGTGATTCGTTTTCGCGTAACTTCAAAACCACTGTACGTGTTAACTTTAAATTTTGCCTGCAGGTTTGTTATAACAACTTGTTTCAAGTCTCCAATTTCGGTCGTGATATAAGTTTTAACACGACGGTAATCGGCTTTAATTGAATTTGTTAGAATCTGTGTGTGTGGTTCGTTTTCGCATAACTTCAAAACAACTGTACGTGTTAACTATAAATTTTGCCTGCAGGTTTGTTATAACAACTTGTTTCAAGTCTCCAATTTCGGTCGTGATATATGTTTTAACACGAGAGTAATCGGCTTTAATTGTATTTCTCGGAATCGATACGTGTGGTTCGTTTTCGCATAACTTCAAAACCACTGTACGTGTCCACTCTTATATTTGCCTGCAGGTTTGTAATAACAACTTGTTTCAAGTCTTCAATTTCGGTCGTGATATAAGTTTTAACACGAGAGTAATCGGCTTTAATTGAATTTCTCGGAATCGATACGTGTGGTTCGTTTTCGCATAACTTCAAAACCACTGTACGTGTCAACTCTTAAATTTGCCTGCAGGTTTGTAATAACAACTTGTTTCAAGTCTTCAATTTCGGTCGTGATATAAGTTTTAACTCGAGAGTAATCGGCTTTAATTGAATTTGTCAGAATCAGTATGTGTAGTTTGTTTTCGCGTAACTTCAAAACCACTGTACGTGTTAACTCTAAATTTTGCCTGCAGGTTTGTTATAACAACTTGTTTCAAGTGTCCAATTTCCTTCGTGATATAAGTTTTAACACGACGGTAATCGGCTTTAATTGAATTTGTTAGAATCTGTGTGTGTGGTTCGTTTTCGCATAACTTCAAAACCACTCTACGTGTTAACTCTAAATTTCGCCTGCAGGTTTGTTATAACAACTTGTTTCAAGTCTCCAATTTCCTTCGTGATATAAGCTTTAACACGACGGTAATCGGCTTTAATTGAATTTGTTAGAATCAGTATGTGTGGTTTGTTTTCGCGTAACTTCAAAACCACTGTACGTGTTAACTCTAAAATTTGCCTGCAGGTTTGTTATAACAACTTGTTTCAAGTCTCCAATTTCGGTCGTCATATAAGTTTTAACACGAGAATAATCGGCTTTAATTGAATTTCTCGGAATCGATACGTGTGGTTTGTTTTCGCGTAACTTCAAAACCACTGTACGTGTTAACTCTAAATTTTGCCTGCAGGTTTGTTGTAACAACTTGTTTCAAGTCTCCAATTTCGGTCGTGATATAAGTTTTAACACGACGGTAATCGGCTTTAATTGAATTTGTTAGAATCTGTGTGTGTGGTTCGTTTTCGCATAACTTCAAAACAACTCTACGTGTTAACTCTAAATTTTGCCTGCAGGTTTGTTATAACAAATTGTCTCAAGTCTCTAATTTCGGTCGTGAAATAAGTTTTAACACGAGAGTAATTGGCTTTAATTGAATTTGTTAGAATCTGTGTGTGTGGTTCGTTTTCGCATAACTTCAAAACAACTGTACGTGTTAACTATAAATTTTGCCTGCAGGTTTGTTATAACAACTTGTTTCAAGTCTCCAATTTCGGTCGTGATATAAGTTTTAACACGAGAGTAATCGGCTTTAATTGAATTTCTCGGAATCGATACGTGTGGTTTGTTTTCGCGTAACTTCAAAGTCACTGTACGTGTTAACTCTAAATTTTGCCTGCAGGTTTGTTATAACAACTTGTTTCAAGTCTTCAATTTCGGTCGTGATATAAGTTTTAACACGAGAGTAATCGGCTTTAATTGAATTTCTCGGAATTGATACGTGTGGTTCGTTTTCGCATAACTTGAAAACCACTCTATGTGTTAACTCTTAATTTTGCCTGCAGGTTCGTCATAACAACTTGTTTCAAGTCTCCAATTTCTGTCGTGATATAAGTTTTAACACGAGAGTAATCGGCTTTAATTGAATTTGTTAGAATCTGTGTGTGTGGTTCGTTTTCGCATAACTTCAAAACCACTCTAAGTGTTAACTCTAAATTTTGCCTGCAGGTTTGTTATAACAACTTGTTTCAAGTCTCCAATTTCGGTCGTGATATAAGTTTTAACACGAGAGTAATCGGCTTTAATTGAATTTGTTAGAATCTGTGTGTGTGGTTCGTTTTCGCATAACTTCAAAACAACTGTACGTGTTAACTATAAATTTTGCCTGCAGGTTTGTTATAACAACTTGTTTCAAGTCTCCAATTTCGGTTGTGATATAAGTTTTAACACGAGAGTAATCGGCTTTAAATGAATTTCTCGGAATCGATACGTGTGGTTTGTTTTCGCGTAACTTCAAAACCACTGTACGTAATAACTCTAAATTTTGCCTGCAGGTTTGTTATAACAACTTGTTTCAAGTCTCCAATTTCGGTCGTGATATAAGTTTTAACACGAGAGTAATCGGCTTTAATTGAATTTCTCGGAATCGATACGTGTGGTTCGTTTTCGCATAACTTCAAAACCACTGTACGTGTCAACTCTTAAATTTGCCTGCAGGTTTGTAATAACAACTTGTTTCAAGTCTTCAATTTCGGTCGTGATATAAGTTTTAACACGAGAGTAATCGGCTTTAATTGAATTTGTCAGAATCAGTATGTGTGGTTCGTTTTCGCGTAACTTCAAAACCACTGTACGTGTTAACTATAAATTTTGCCTGCAGGTTTGTTATAACAACTTGTTTCAAGTCTCCAATTTCGGTTGTGATATAAGTTTTAACACGAGAGTAATCGGCTTTAAATGAATTTCTCGGAATCGATACGTGTGGTTTGTTTTCGCGTAACTTCAAAGTCACTGTACGTGTTAACTCTAAATTTTGTCTGCAGGTTTGTTATAACAACTTGTTTCAAGTCTTCAATTTCGGTCGTGTTATAAGTTTTAACACGAGAGTAATCGGCTTTAATTGAATTTCTCGGAATTGATACGTGTGGTTCGTTTTCGCATAACTTGAAAACCACTCTATGTGTTAACTCTTAATTTTGCCTGCAGGTTCGTCATAACAACTTGTTTCAAGTCTCCAATTTCTGTCGTGATATAAGTTTTAACACGAGAGTAATCGGCTTTAATTGAATTTGTTAGAATCTGTGTGTGTGGTTCGTTTTCGCATAACTTCAAAACAACTGCACGTGTTAACTCTTAATTTTGCCTGCAGGTTTGTTATAACAAATTGTTTCAAGTGTCCAATTTCCTTCGTGATATAAGTTTTAACACGACGGTAATCGGCATTAATTGAATTTGTTAGAATCTGTGTGTGTGGTTCGTTTTCGCATAACTTCAAAACCACTCTACGTGTTAACTCTAAATTTTGCCTGCAGGTTTGTTATAACAACTTGTTTCAAGTCTCCAATTTCGGTCGTGATATAAGTTTTAACACGTGAGTAATCGGCTTTAAATGAATTTCTCGGAATCGATACGTGTGGTTTGTTTTCGCGTAACTTCAAAACCACTGTACGTGTTAACTCTAAATTTTGCCTGCAGGTTTGTTATAACAACTTGTTTCAAGTCTCCAATTTCAGTCGTGATATAAGTTTTAACACGAGAGTAATCGGCTTTAATTGAATTTCTCGGAATCGATACGTGTGGTTCGTTTTCGCATAACTTCAAAACCACTGTACGTGTCAACTCTTAAATTTGCCTGCAGGTTTGTAATAACAACTTGTTTCAAGTCTTCAATTTCGGTCGTGATATAAGTTTTAACTCGAGAGTAATCGGCTTTAATTGAATTTGTCAGAATCAGTATGTGTAGTTTGTTTTCGCGTAACTTCAAAACCACTGTACGTGTTAACTCTAAATTTTGCCTGCAGGTTTGTTATAACAACTTGTTTCAAGTCTCCAATTTCCTTCGTGATATAAGCTTTAACACGACGGTAATCGGCTTTAATTGAATTTGTTAGAATCAGTATGTGTGGTTTGTTTTCGCGTAACTTCAAAACCACTGTACGTGTTAACTCTAAATTTTGCCTGCAGGTTTGTTATAACAAATTGTTTCAAGTGTCCAATTTCCTTCGTGATATAAGTTTTAACACGACGGTAATCGGCTTTAATTGAATTTGTTAGAATCTGTGTGTGTGGTTCGTTTTCGCATAACTTCAAAACAACTGTACGTGTTAACTATAAATTTTGCCTGCAGGTTTGTTATAACAACTTGTTTCAAGTCTCCAATTTCGGTCGTGATATAAGTTTTAACACGAGAGTAATCGGCTTTAATTGAATTTCTCGGAATCGATACGTGTGGTTTGTTTTCGCGTAACTTCAAAGTCACTGTACGTGTTAACTCTAAATTTTGCCTGCAGGTTTGTTATAACAACTTGTTTCAAGTCTCCAATTTCGGTCGTGATATAAGTTTTAACACGAGAGTAATCGGCTTTAATTGAATTTCTCGGAATCGATACGTGTGGTTCGTTTTCGCATAACTTCAAAACCACTGTACGTGTCAACTCTTAAATTTGCCTGCAGGTTTGTAATAACAACTTGTTTCAAGTCTTCAATTTCGGTCGTGATATAAGTTTTAACACGAGAGTAATCGGCTTTAATTGAATTTGTCAGAATCAGTATGTGTGGTTTGTTTTCGCGTAACTTCAAAACCACTGTACTTGTTAACTCTAAATTTTGCCTGCAGGTTTGTTATAACAAATTGTTTCAAGTGTCCAATTTCCTTCGTGATATAAGTTTTAACACGACGGTAATCGGCTTTAATTGAATTTGTTAGAATCTGTGTGTGTGGTTCGTTTTCGCCTAACTTCAAAACCACTCTACGTGTTAACTCTAAATTTTGCCTGCAGGTTTGTTATAACAACTTGTTTCAAGTCTCCAATTTCCTTCGTGATATAAGCTTTAACACGACGGTAATCGGCTTTAATTGAATTTGTTAGAATCAGTATGTGTGGTTTGTTTTCGCGTAACTTCAAAACCACTGTACGTGTTAACTCTAAAATTTGCCTGCAGGTTTGTAATAACAACTTGTTTCAAGTCTCCAATTTCGGTCGTCATATAAGTTTTAACACGAGAATAATCGGCTTTAATTGAATTTCTCGGAATCGATACGTGTGGTTTGTTTTCGCGTAACTTCAAAACCACTGTACGTGTTAACTCTAAATTTTGCCTGCAGGTTTGTTATAACAACTTGTTTCAATTCTCCAATTTCGGTCGTGATATAAGTTTTAACACGACGGTAATCGGCTTTAATTGAATTTGTTAGAATCTGTGTGTGTGGTTCGTTTTCGCATAACTTCAAAACAACTCTACGTGTTAACTCAAAATTTTGCCTGCAGGTTTGTAATAACAACTTGTTTCAAGTCTTCAATTTCGGTCGTGATATAAGTTTTAACACGAGAGTAATCGGCTTTAATTAAATTTGTCAGAATCGATACGTGTGGTTCGTTTTCGCATAACTTCAAAACCACTGTACGTGTCAACTCTTAAATTTGCCTGCAGGTTTGTAATAACAACTTGTTTCAAGTCTTCAATTTCGGTCGTGATATAAGTTTTAACACGACGGTAATCGGCTTTAATTGAATTTGTTAGAATCTTTGTGTGTGGTTCGTTTTCGCATAACTTCAAAACAACTCTACGTGTTAACTCTAAATTTTGCCTGCAGGTTTGTAATAACAACTTGTTTCAAGTCTTCAATTTCATTCGTGATATAAATTTTAACACAGGAGTAATCGGCTTTAATTTAATTTTATAGGAATCGATACATGTGATTCGTTTTCGCATAACTTCAAAACCACTGTACGTGTTAACTCTAAATTTTGCCTGCAGGTTTGTTATAACAACTTGTTTCAAGTGTCCAATTTCCTTCGTGATATAAGTTTTAACACGACGGTAATCGGCTTTAATTGAATTTGTTAGAATCTGTGTGTGTGGTTCGTTTTCGCATAACTTCAAAACAACTGTACGTGTTAACTCTTAATTTTGCCTGCAGGTTTGTCATAACAACTTGTTTCAAGTCTCCAATTTCGGTAGTGATATAAGTTTTAACACGATAGTAATCGGCTTTAATTGAATTTCTCGGAATCGATACGTGTGGTTCGTTTTCGCATAACTTCAAAACAACTGTACGTGTTAACTCTTAAATTTGCCTGCAGGTTTGTTATAACAACTTGTTTCAAGTCTCCAATTTCCTTCGTGATATAAATTTTAACACGGGAGTAATCGGCTTTAATTGAATTTTATAGGAATCGATACATGTGATTCGTTTTCGCATAACTTCAAAACCACTGTACGTGTTAACTCTAAAATTTGCCTGCAGGTTTGTTATAACAACTTGTTTCAAGTCTCCAATTTCGGTCGTGATATAAGTTTTAACACGAGAGTAATCGGCTTTAATTGAATTTCTCGGAATCGATACGTGTGGTTTGTTTTCGCGTAACTTCAAAACCACTGTACGTGTTAACTCTAAATTTTGCCTGCAGGTTTGTTATAACAACTTGTTTCAAGTCTCCAATTTCGGTCGTGATATAAGTTTTAAGACGACCGTAATCGGCTTTAATTGAATTTGTTAGAATCTGTGTGTGTGGTTCGTTTTCGCATAACTTCAAAACAACTGCACGTGTTAACTCTTAATTTTGCCTGCAGGTTTGTTATAACAACTTGTTTCAAGTCTCCAATTTCCTTCGTGATATAAATTTTAACACGGGAATAATCGGCTTTAATTGAATTTTATAGGAATCGATACATGTGATTCGTTTTCGCGTAACTTCAAAACCACTGTATGTGTTAACTTTAAATTTTGCCTGCAGGTTTGTTATAACAACTTGTTTCAAGTCTCCAATTTCGGTCGTGATATAAGTTTTAACACGACGGTAATCGGCTTTAATTGAATTTGTTAGAATCTGTGTGTGTGGTTCGTTTTCGCATAACTTCAAAACAACTGTACGTGTTAACTCTTAATTTTGCCTGCAGGTTTGTCATAACAACTTGTTTCAAGTCTCCAATTTCGATAGTGATATAAGTTTTAACACGATAGTAATCGGCTTTAATTGAATTTCTCGGAATCGATACGTGTGGTTCGTTTTCGCATAACTTCAAAACAACTGTACGTGTTAACTCTTAAATTTGCCTGCAGGTTTGTTATAACAACTTGTTTCAAGTCTCCAATTTCCTTCGTGATATAAATTTTAACACGGGAGTAATCGGCTTTATATGAATTTTATAGGAATCGATACATGTGATTCGTTTTCGCATAACTTCAAAACCACTGTACGTGTTAACTCTAAAATTTGCCTGCAGGTTTGTTATAACAACTTGTTTCAAGTCTCCAATTTCGGTCGTGATATAAGTTTTAAGACGACCGTAATCGGCTTTAATTGAATTTGTTAGAATCTGTGTGTGTGGTTCGTTTTCGCATAACTTCAAAACAACTCTACGTGTTAACTCTAAATTTTGCCTGCAGGTTTGTTATAACAACTTGTTTCAAGTCTCCAATTTCGGTCGTGATATAAGTTTTAACACGAGAGTAATCGACTTTAATTGAATTTGTCAGAATCAGTATGTGTGGTTTGTTTTCGCGTAACTTCAAAACCACTGTACGTGTTAACTCTAAATTTTGCCTGCAGGTTTGTTATAACAACTTGTTTCAAGTGTCCAATTTCCTTTGTGATATAAGTTTTAACACGTCGGTAATCGGCTTTAATTGAATTTGTTAGAATCTGTGTGTGTGGTTCGTTTTCGCATAACTTCAAAACCACTCTACGTGTTAACTCTAAATTTTGCCTGCAGGTTTGTTATAACAACTTGTTTCAAGTCTCCAAATTCGGTCTTGATATAAGTTTTAACACGAGAGTAATCGGCTTTAATTGAATTTGTTAGAATCTGTGTGTGTGGTTCGTTTTCGCATAACTTTAAAACAACTGTACGTGTTAACTATAAATTTTGCCTGCAGGTTTGTTATAACAACTTGTTTCAAGTCTCCAATTTCGGTCGTGATATATGTTTTAACACGAGAGTAATCGGCTTTAATTGTATTTCTCGGAATCGATACGTGTGGTTCGTTTTCGCATAACTTCAAAACCACTGTACGTGTCCACTCTTATATTTGCCTGCAGGTTTGTAATAACAACTTGTTTCAAGTCTTCAATTTCGGTCGTGATATAAGTTTTAACACGAGAGTAATCGGCTTTAATTGAATTTGTCAGAATCAGTATGCGTGGTTTGTTTTCGCGTAACTTCAAAACCACTGTACGTGTTAACTCTAAATTTTGCCTGCAGGTTTGTTATAACAACTTGTTTCAAGTGTCCAATTTCCTTCGTGATATAAGTTTTAACACGACGGTAATCGGCTTTAATTGAATTTCTTAGAATCTGTGTGTGTGGTTCGTTTTCGCATAACTTCAAAACCACTCTAAGTGTTAACTCTAAATTTTGCCTGCAGGTTTGTTATAACAACTTCTTTCAAGTCTCCAATTTCGGTCGTGATATAAGTTTTAACACGAGAGTAATCGGCTTTAATTGAATTTGTTAGATTCTGTGTGTGTGGTTCGTTTTCGCATAACTTCAAAACAACTGTACGTGTTATCTATAAATTTTGCCTGCAGGTTTATTATAACAACTTGTTTCAAGTCTCCAATTTCGGTCGTGATATAAGTTTTAACACGTGAGTAATCGGCTTTAAATGAATTTCTCGGAATCGATACGTGTGGTTTGTTTTCGCGTAACTTCAAAACCACTGTACGTGTTAACTCTAAATTTTGCCTGCAGGTTTGTTATAACAACTTGTTTCACGTCTCCAATTTCAGTCGTGATATAAGTTTTAACACGAGAGGAATCGGCTTTAATTGAATTTCTCGGAATCGATACGTGTGGTTCGTTTTCGCATAACTTCAAAACCACTGTACGTGTCAACTCTTAAATTTGCCTGCAGGTTTGTAATAACAACTTGTTTCAAGTCTTCAATTTCGGTCGTGATATAAGTTTTAACTCGAGAGTAATCGGCTTTAATTGAATTTGTCAGAATCAGTATGTGTAGTTTGTTTTCGCGTAACTTCAAAACCACTGTACGTGTTAACTCTAAATTTTGCCTGCAGGTTTGTTATAACAACTTGTTTCAAGTGTCCAATTTCCTTCGTGATATAAGTTTTAACACGACGGTAATCGGCTTTAATTGAATTTGTTAGAATCTGTGTGTGTGGTTCGTTTTCGCATAACTTCAAAACCACTCTACGTGTTAACTCTAAATTTCGCCTGCAGGTTTGTTATAACAACTTGTTTCAAGTCTCCAATTTCCTTCGTGATATAAGCTTTAACACGACGGTAATCGGCTTTAATTGAATTTGTTAGAATCAGTATGTGTGGTTTGTTTTCGCGTAACTTCAAAACCACTGTACGTGTTAACTCTAAAATTTGCCTGCAGGTTTGTTATAACAACTTGTTTCAAGTCTCCAATTTCGGTCGTCATATAAGTTTTAACACGAGAATAATCGGCTTTAATTGAATTTCTCGGAATCGATACGTGTGGTTTGTTTTCGCGTAACTTCAAAACCACTGTACGTGTTAACTCTAAATTTTGCCTGCAGGTTTGTTGTAACAACTTGTTTCAAGTCTCCAATTTCGGTCGTGATATAAGTTTTAACACGACGGTAATCGGCTTTAATTGAATTTGTTAGAATCTGTGTGTGTGGTTCGTTTTCGCATAACTTCAAAACAACTCTACGTGTTAACTCTAAATTTTGCCTGCAGGTTTGTTATAACAAATTGTCTCAAGTCTCTAATTTCGGTCGTGAAATAAGTTTTAACACGAGAGTAATTGGCTTTAATTGAATTTGTTAGAATCTGTGTGTGTGGTTCGTTTTCGCATAACTTCAAAACAACTGTACGTGTTAACTATAAATTTTGCCTGCAGGTTTGTTATAACAACTTGTTTCAAGTCTCCAATTTCGGTCGTGATATAAGTTTTAACACGAGAGTAATCGGCTTTAATTGAATTTCTCGGAATCGATACGTGTGGTTTGTTTTCGCGTAACTTCAAAGTCACTGTACGTGTTAACTCTAAATTTTGCCTGCAGGTTTGTTATAACAACTTGTTTCAAGTCTTCAATTTCGGTCGTGATATAAGTTTTAACACGAGAGTAATCGGCTTTAATTGAATTTCTCGGAATTGATACGTGTGGTTCGTTTTCGCATAACTTGAAAACCACTCTATGTGTTAACTCTTAATTTTGCCTGCAGGTTCGTCATAACAACTTGTTTCAAGTCTCCAATTTCTGTCGTGATATAAGTTTTAACACGAGAGTAATCGGCTTTAATTGAATTTGTTAGAATCTGTGTGTGTGGTTCGTTTTCGCATAACTTCAAAACCACTCTAAGTGTTAACTCTAAATTTTGCCTGCAGGTTTGTTATAACAACTTGTTTCAAGTCTCCAATTTCGGTCGTGATATAAGTTTTAACACGAGAGTAATCGGCTTTAATTGAATTTGTTAGAATCTGTGTGTGTGGTTCGTTTTCGCATAACTTCAAAACAACTGTACGTGTTAACTATAAATTTTGCCTGCAGGTTTGTTATAACAACTTGTTTCAAGTCTCCAATTTCGGTTGTGATATAAGTTTTAACACGAGAGTAATCGGCTTTAAATGAATTTCTCGGAATCGATACGTGTGGTTTGTTTTCGCGTAACTTCAAAACCACTGTACGTAATAACTCTAAATTTTGCCTGCAGGTTTGTTATAACAACTTGTTTCAAGTCTCCGATTTCGGTCGTGATATAAGTTTTAACACGAGAGTAATCGGCTTTAATTGAATTTCTCGGAATCGATACGTGTGGTTCGTTTTCGCATAACTTCAAAACCACTGTACGTGTCAACTCTTAAATTTGCCTGCAGGTTTGTAATAACAACTTGTTTCAAGTCTTCAATTTCGGTCGTGATATAAGTTTTAACACGAGAGTAATCGGCTTTAATTGAATTTGTCAGAATCAGTATGTGTGGTTCGTTTTCGCGTAACTTCAAAACCACTGTACGTGTTAACTATAAATTTTGCCTGCACGTTTGTTATAACAACTTGTTTCAAGTCTCCAATTTCGGTTGTGATATAAGTTTTAACACGAGAGTAATCGGCTTTAAATGAATTTCTCGGAATCGATACGTGTGGTTTGTTTTCGCGTAACTTCAAAGTCACTGTACGTGTTAACTCTAAATTTTGCCTGCAGGTTTGTTATAACAACTTGTTTCAAGTCTTCAATTTCGGTCGTGATATAAGTTTTAAGACGACCGTAATCGGCTTTAATTGAATTTGTTAGAATCTGTGTGTGTGGTTCGTTTTCGCATAACTTCAAAACAACTGCACGTGTTAACTCTTAATTTTGCCTGCAGGTTTGTTATAACAACTTGTTTCAAGTCTCCAATTTCCTTCGTGATATAAATTTTAACACGGGAATAATCGGCTTTAATTGAATTTTATAGGAATCGATACATGTGATTCGTTTTCGCGTAACTTCAAAACCACTGTACGTGTTAACTTTAAATTTTGCCTGCAGGTTTGTTATAACAACTTGTTTCAAGTCTCCAATTTCGGTCGTGATATAAGTTTTAACACGACGGTAATCGGCTTTAATTGAATTTGTTAGAATCTGTGTGTGTGGTTCGTTTTCGCATAACTTCAAAACAACTGTACGTGTTAACTCTTAATTTTGCCTGCAGGTTTGTCATAACAACTTGTTTCAAGTCTCCAATTTTGATAGTGATATAAGTTTTAACACGATAGTAATCGGCTTTAATTGAATTTCTCGGAATCGATACGTGTGGTTCGTTTTCGCATAACTTCAAAACAACTGTACGTGTTAACTCTTAAATTTGCCTGCAGGTTTGTTATAACAACTTGTTTCAAGTCTCCAATTTCCTTCGTGATATAAATTTTAACACGGGAGTAATCGGCTTTATATGAATTTTATAGGAATCGATACATGTGATTCGTTTTCGCATAACTTCAAAACCACTGTACGTGTTAACTCTTAATTTTGCCTGCAGGTTTGTTATAACAACTTGTTTCAAGTCTCCAATTTCGGTCGTGATATAAGTTTTAAGACGACCGTAATCGGCTTTAATTGAATTTGTTAGAATCTGTGTGTGTGGTTCGTTTTCGCATAACTTCAAAACAACTCTACGTGTTAACTCTAAATTTTGCCTGCAGGTTTGTTATAACAACTTGTTTCAAGTCTCCAATTTCGGTCGTGATATAAGTTTTAACACGAGAGTAATCGACTTTAATTGAATTTGTCAGAATCAGTATGTGTGGTTTGTTTTCGCGTAACTTCAAAACCACTGTACGTGTTAACTCTAAATTTTGCCTGCAGGTTTGTTATAACAACTTGTTTCAAGTGTCCAATTTCCTTTGTGATATAAGTTTTAACACGTCGGTAATCGGCTTTAATTGAATTTGTTAGAATCTGTGTGTGTGGTTCGTTTTCGCATAACTTCAAAACCACTCTACGTGTTAACTCTAAATTTTGCCTGCAGGTTTGTTATAACAACTTGTTTCAAGTCTCCAAATTCGGTCTTGATATAAGTTTTAACACGAGAGTAATCGGCTTTAATTGAATTTGTTAGAATCTGTGTGTGTGGTTCGTTTTCGCATAACTTTAAAACAACTGTACGTGTTAACTATAAATTTTGCCTGCAGGTTTGTTATAACAACTTGTTTCAAGTCTCCAATTTCGGTCGTGATATATGTTTTAACACGAGAGTAATCGGCTTTAATTGTATTTCTCGGAATCGATACGTGTGGTTCGTTTTCGCATAACTTCAAAACCACTGTACGTGTCCACTCTTATATTTGCCTGCAGGTTTGTAATAACAACTTGTTTCAAGTCTTCAATTTCGGTCGTGATATAAGTTTTAACACGAGAGTAATCGGCTTTAATTGAATTTGTCAGAATCAGTATGCGTGGTTTGTTTTCGCGTAACTTCAAAACCACTGTACGTGTTAACTCTAAATTTTGCCTGCAGGTTTGTTATAACAACTTGTTTCAAGTGTCCAATTTCCTTCGTGATATAAGTTTTAACACGACGGTAATCGGCTTTAATTGAATTTCTTAGAATCTGTGTGTGTGGTTCGTTTTCGCATAACTTCAAAACCACTCTAAGTGTTAACTCTAAATTTTGCCTGCAGGTTTGTTATAACAACTTCTTTCAAGTCTCCAATTTCGGTCGTGATATAAGTTTTAACACGAGAGTAATCGGCTTTAATTGAATTTGTTAGATTCTGTGTGTGTGGTTCGTTTTCGCATAACTTCAAAACAACTGTACGTGTTATCTATAAATTTTGCCTGCAGGTTTATTATAACAACTTGTTTCAAGTCTCCAATTTCGGTCGTGATATAAGTTTTAACACGTGAGTAATCGGCTTTAAATGAATTTCTCGGAATCGATACGTGTGGTTTGTTTTCGCGTAACTTCAAAACCACTGTACGTGTTAACTCTAAATTTTGCCTGCAGGTTTGTTATAACAACTTGTTTCACGTCTCCAATTTCAGTCGTGATATAAGTTTTAACACGAGAGGAATCGGCTTTAATTGAATTTCTCGGAATCGATACGTGTGGTTCGTTTTCGCATAACTTCAAAACCACTGTACGTGTCAACTCTTAAATTTGCCTGCAGGTTTGTAATAACAACTTGTTTCAAGTCTTCAATTTCGGTCGTGATATAAGTTTTAACTCGAGAGTAATCGGCTTTAATTGAATTTGTCAGAATCAGTATGTGTAGTTTGTTTTCGCGTAACTTCAAAACCACTGTACGTGTTAACTCTAAATTTTGCCTGCAGGTTTGTTATAACAACTTGTTTCAAGTGTCCAATTTCCTTCGTGATATAAGTTTTAACACGACGGTAATCGGCTTTAATTGAATTTGTTAGAATCTGTGTGTGTGGTTCGTTTTCGCATAACTTCAAAACCACTCTACGTGGTAACTCTAAATTTCGCCTGCAGGTTTGTTATAACAACTTGTTTCAAGTCTCCAATTTCCTTCGTGATATAAGCTTTAACACGACGGTAATCGGCTTTAATTGAATTTGTTAGAATCAGTATGTGTGGTTTGTTTTCGCGTAACTTCAAAACCACTGTACGTGTTAACTCTAAAATTTGCCTGCAGGTTTGTTATAACAACTTGTTTCAAGTCTCCAATTTCGGTCGTCATATAAGTTTTAACACGAGAATAATCGGCTTTAATTGAATTTCTCGGAATCGATACGTGTGGTTTGTTTTCGCGTAACTTCAAAACCACTGTACGTGTTAACTCTAAATTTTGCCTGCAGGTTTGTTGTAACAACTTGTTTCAAGTCTCCAATTTCGGTCGTGATATAAGTTTTAACACGACGGTAATCGGCTTTAATTGAATTTGTTAGAATCTGTGTGTGTGGTTCGTTTTCGCATAACTTCAAAACAACTCTACGTGTTAACTCTAAATTTTGCCTGCAGGTTTGTTATAACAAATTGTCTCAAGTCTCTAATTTCGGTCGTGAAATAAGTTTTAACACGAGAGTAATTGGCTTTAATTGAATTTGTTAGAATCTGTGTGTGTGGTTCGTTTTCGCATAACTTCAAAACAACTGTACGTGTTAACTATAAATTTTGCCTGCAGGTTTGTTATAACAACTTGTTTCAAGTCTCCAATTTCGGTCGTGATATAAGTTTTAACACGAGAGTAATCGGCTTTAATTGAATTTCTCGGAATCGATACGTGTGGTTTGTTTTCGCGTAACTTCAAAGTCACTGTACGTGTTAACTCTAAATTTTGCCTGCAGGTTTGTTATAACAACTTGTTTCAAGTCTTCAATTTCGGTCGTGATATAAGTTTTAACACGAGAGTAATCGGCTTTAATTGAATTTCTCGGAATTGATACGTGTGGTTCGTTTTCACATAACTTGAAAACCACTCTATGTGTTAACTCTTAATTTTGCCTGCAGGTTCGTCATAACAACTTGTTTCAAGTCTCCAATTTCTGTCGTGATATAAGTTTTAACACGAGAGTAATCGGCTTTAATTGAATGTGTTAGAATCTGTGTGTGTGGTTCGTTTTCGCATAACTTCAAAACCACTCTAAGTGTTAACTCTAAATTTTGCCTGCAGGTTTGTTATAACAACTTGTTTCAAGTCTCCAATTTCGGTCGTGATATAAGTTTTAACACGAGAGTAATCGGCTTTAATTGAATTTGTTAGAATCTGTGTGTGTGGTTCGTTTTCGCATAACTTCAAAACAACTGTACGTGTTAACTATAAATTTTGCCTGCAGGTTTGTTATAACAACTTGTTTCAAGTCTCCAATTTCGGTTGTGATATAAGTTTTAACACGAGAGTAATCGGCTTTAAATGAATTTCTCGGAATCGATACGTGTGGTTTGTTTTCGCGTAACTTCAAAACCACTGTACGTAATAACTCTAAATTTTGCCTGCAGGTTTGTTATAACAACTTGTTTCAAGTCTCCAATTTCGGTCGTGATATAAGTTTTAACACGAGAGTAATCGGCTTTAATTGAATTTCTCGGAATCGATACGTGTGGTTCGTTTTCGCATAACTTCAAAACCACTGTACGTGTCAACTCTTAAATTTGCCTGCAGGTTTGTAATAACAACTTGTTTCAAGTCTTCAATTTCGGTCGTGATATAAGTTTTAACACGAGAGTAATCGGCTTTAATTGAATTTGTCAGAATCAGTATGTGTGGTTCGTTTTCGCGTAACTTCAAAACCACTGTACGTGTTAACTATAAATTTTGCCTGCAGGTTTGTTATAACAACTTGTTTCAAGTCTCCAATTTCGGTTGTGATATAAGTTTTAACACGAGAGTAATCGGCTTTAAATGAATTTCTCGGAATCGATACGTGTGGTTTGTTTTCGCGTAACTTCAAAGTCACTGTACGTGTTAACTCTAAATTTTGCCTGCAGGTTTGTTATAACAACTTGTTTCAAGTCTTCAATTTCGGTCGTGATATAAGTTTTAACACGAGAGTAATCGGCTTTAATTGAATTTCTCGGAATTGATACGTGTGGTTCGTTTTCGCATAACTTGAAAACCACTCTATGTGTTAACTCTTAATTTTGCCTGCAGGTTCGTCATAACAACTTGTTTCAAGTCTCCAATTTCTGTCGTGATATAAGTTTTAACACGAGAGTAATCGGCTTTAATTGAATTTGTTAGAATCTGTGTGTGTGGTTCGTTTTCGCATAACTTCAAAACAACTGCACGTGTTAACTCTTAATTTTGCCTGCAGGTTTGTTATAACAAATTGTTTCAAGTGTCCAATTTCCTTCGTGATATAAGTTTTAACACGACGGTAATCGGCATTAATTGAATTTGTTAGAATCTGTGTGTGTGGTTCGTTTTCGCATAACTTCAAAACCACTCTACGTGTTAACTCTAAATTTTGCCTGCAGGTTTGTTATAACAACTTGTTTCAAGTCTCCAATTTCGGTCGTGATATAAGTTTTAACACGTGAGTAATCGGCTTTAAATGAATTTCTCGGAATCGATACGTGTGGTTTGTTTTCGCGTAACTTCAAAACCACTGTACGTGTTAACTCTAAATTTTGCCTGCAGGTTTGTTATAACAACTTGTTTCAAGTCTCCAATTTCAGTCGTGATATAAGTTTTAACACGAGAGTAATCGGCTTTAATTGAATTTCTCGGAATCGATACGTGTGGTTCGTTTTCGCATAACTTCAAAACCACTGTACGTGTCAACTCTTAAATTTGCCTGCAGGTTTGTAATAACAACTTGTTTCAAGTCTTCAATTTCGGTCGTGATATAAGTTTTAACTCGAGAGTAATCGGCTTTAATTGAATTTGTCAGAATCAGTATGTGTAGTTTGTTTTCGCGTAACTTCAAAACCACTGTACGTGTTAACTCTAAATTTTGCCTGCAGGTTTGTTATAACAACTTGTTTCAAGTCTCCAATTTCCTTCGTGATATAAGCTTTAACACGACGGTAATCGGCTTTAATTGAATTTGTTAGAATCAGTATGTGTGGTTTGTTTTCGCGTAACTTCAAAACCACTGTACGTGTTAACTCTAAATTTTGCCTGCAGGTTTGTTATAACAAATTGTTTCAAGTGTCCAATTTCCTTCGTGATATAAGTTTTAACACGACGGTAATCGGCTTTAATTGAATTTGTTAGAATCTGTGTGTGTGGTTCGTTTTCGCATAACTTCAAAACAACTCTACGTGTTAACTCTAAATTTTGCCTGCAGGTTTGTTATAACAAATTGTCTCAAGTCTCTAATTTCGGTCGTGAAATAAGTTTTAACACGAGAGTAATTGGCTTTAATTGAATTTGTTAGAATCTGTGTGTGTGGTTCGTTTTCGCATAACTTCAAAACAACTGTACGAGTTAACTATAAATTTTGCCTGCAGGTTTGTTATAATAACTTGTTTCAAGTCTCCAATTTCGGTCGTGATATAAGTTTTAACACGAGAGTAATCGGCTTTAATTGAATTTCTCGGAATCGATACGTGTGGTTTGTTTTCGCGTAACTTCAAAGTCACTGTACGTGTTAACTCTAAATTTTGCCTGCAGGTTTGTTATAACAACTTGTTTCAAGTCTCCAATTTCGGTCGTGATATAAGTTTTAACACGAGAGTAATCGGCTTTAATTGAATTTCTCGGAATCGATACGTGTGGTTCGTTTTCGCATAACTTCAAAACCACTGTACGTGTCAACTCTTAAATTTGCCTGCAGGTTTGTAATAACAACTTGTTTCAAGTCTTCAATTTCGGTCGTGATATAAGTTTTAACACGAGAGTAATCGGCTTTAATTGAATTTGTCAGAATCAGTATGTGTGGTTTGTTTTCGCGTAACTTCAAAACCACTGTACGTGTTAACTCTAAATTTTGCCTGCAGGTTTGTTATAACAAATTGTTTCAAGTGTCCAATTTCCTTCGTGATATAAGTTTTAACACGACGGTAATCGGCTTTAATTGAATTTGTTAGAATCTGTGTGTGTGGTTCGTTTTCGCCTAACTTCAAAACCACTCTACGTGTTAACTCTAAATTTTGCCTGCAGGTTTGTTATAACAACTTGTTTCAAGTCTCCAATTTCCTTCGTGATATAAGCTTTAACACGACGGTAATCGGCTTTAATTGAATTTGTTAGAATCAGTATGTGTGGTTTGTTTTCGCGTAACTTCAAAACCACTGTACGTGTTAACTCTAAAATTTGCCTGCAGGTTTGTAATAACAACTTGTTTCAAGTCTCCAATTTCGGTCGTCATATAAGTTTTAACACGAGAATAATCGGCTTTAATTGAATTTCTCGGAATCGATACGTGTGGTTTGTTTTCGCGTAACTTCAAAACCACTGTACGTGTTAACTCTAAATTTTGCCTGCAGGTTTGTTATAACAACTTGTTTCAATTCTCCAATTTCGGTCGTGATATAAGTTTTAACACGACGGTAATCGGCTTTAATTGAATTTGTTAGAATCTGTGTGTGTGGTTCGTTTTCGCATAACTTCAAAACAACTCTACGTGTTAACTCAAAATTTTGCCTGCAGGTTTGTAATAACAACTTGTTTCAAGTCTTCAATTTCGGTCGTGATATAAGTTTTAACACGAGAGTAATCGGCTTTAATTAAATTTGTCAGAATCGATACGTGTGGTTCGTTTTCGCATAACTTCAAAACCACTGTACGTGTCAACTCTTAAATTTGCCTGCAGGTTTGTAATAACAACTTGTTTCAAGTCTTCAATTTCGGTCGTGATATAAGTTTTAACACGACGGTAATCGGCTTTAATTGAATTTGTTAGAATCTTTGTGTGTGGTTCGTTTTCGCATAACTTCAAAACAACTCTACGTGTTAACTCTAAATTTTGCCTGCAGGTTTGTAATAACAACTTGTTTCAAGTCTTCAATTTCATTCGTGATATAAATTTTAACACAGGAGTAATCGGCTTTAATTTAATTTTATAGGAATCGATACATGTGATTCGTTTTCGCATAACTTCAAAACCACTGTACGTGTTAACTCTAAATTTTGCCTGCAGGTTTGTTATAACAACTTGTTTCAAGTCTCCAATTTCGGTCGTGATATAAGTTTTAACACGACGGTAATCGGCTTTAATTGAATTTGTTAGAATCTGTGTGTGTGGTTCGTTTTCGCATAACTTCAAAACAACTCTACGTGTTAACTCTAAATTTTGCCTGCAGGTTTGTAATAACAACTTGTTTCAAGTCTTCAATTTCGGTCGTGATATAAGTTTTAACACGAGAGTAATCGGCTTTAATTAAATTTGTCAGAATCGATACGTGTGGTTCGTTTTCGCATAACTTCAAAACCACTGTACGTGTCAACTCTTAAATTTGCCTGCAGGTTTGTAATAACAACTTGTTTCAAGTCTTCAATTTCGGTCGTGATATAAGTTTTAACACGACGGTAATCGGCTTTAATTGAATTTGTTAGAATCTTTGTGTGTGGTTCGTTTTCGCATAACTTCAAAACAACTCTACGTGTTAACTCTAAATTTTGCCTGCAGGTTTGTAATAACAACTTGTTTCAAGTCTTCAATTTCATTCGTGATATAAATTTTAACACAGGAGTAATCGGCTTTAATTGAATTTTATAGGAATCGATACATGTGATTCGTTTTCGCATAACTTCAAAACCACTGTACGTGTTAACTCTAAATTTTGCCTGCAGGTTTGTTATAACAACTTGTTTCAAGTCTCCAATTTCGGTCGTGATATAAGTTTTAACACGAGAGTAATCGGCTTTAATTAAATTTGTCAGAATCAGTATGTGTGGTTTGTTTTCGCGTAACTTCAAAACCACTGTACGTGTTAACTCTTAAATTTGCCTGCAGGTTTGTAATAACAACTTGTTTCAAGTCTTCAATTTCGGTCGTGATATAAGTTTTAACACGAGAGTAATCGGCTTTAATTAAATTTGTCAGAATCGATACGTGTGGTTCGTTTTCGCATAACTTCAAAACCACTGTACGTGTCAACTCTTAAATTTGCCTGCAGGTTTGTAATAACAACTTGTTTCAAGTCTTCAATTTCGGTCGTGATATAAGTTTTAACACGACGGTAATCGGCTTTAATTGAATTTGTTAGAATCTTTGTGTGTGGTTCGTTTTCGCATAACTTCAAAACAACTCTACGTGTTAACTCTAAATTTTGCCTGCAGGTTTGTAATAACAACTTGTTTCAAGTCTTCAATTTCATTCGTGATATAAATTTTAACACAGGAGTAATCGGCTTTAATTGAATTTTATAGGAATCGATACATGTGATTCGTTTTCGCATAACTTCAAAACCACTGTACGTGTTAACTCTAAATTTTGCCTGCAGGTTTGTTATAACAACTTGTTTCAAGTCTCCAATTTCGGTCGTGATATAAGTTTTAACACGAGAGTAATCGGCTTTAATTAAATTTGTCAGAATCAGTATGTGTGGTTTGTTTTCGCGTAACTTCAAAACCACTGTACGTGTTAACTCTTAAATTTGCCTGCAGGTTTGTAATAACAACTTGTTTCAAGTCTTCAATTTCGGTCGTGATATAAGTTTTAACACGAGAGTAATCGGCTTTAATTGAATTTGTCAGAATCAGTATGTGTGGTTTGTTTTCGCGTAACTTCAAAACCACTGTACGTGTTAACTCTAAATTTTGCCTGCAGGTTTGTTATAACAAATTGTTTCAAGTGTCCAATTTCCTTCGTGATATAAGTTTTAACACGACGGTAATCGGCTTTAATTGAATTTGTTAGAATCTGTGTGTGTGGTTCGTTTTCGCCTAACTTCAAAACCACTCTACGTGTTAACTCTAAATTTTGCCTGCAGGTTTGTTATAACAACTTGTTTCAAGTCTCCAATTTCCTTCGTGATATAAGCTTTAACACGACGGTAATCGGCTTTAATTGAATTTGTTAGAATCAGTATGTGTGGTTTGTTTTCGCGTAACTTCAAAACCACTGTACGTGTTAACTCTAAAATTTGCCTGCAGGTTTGTAATAACAACTTGTTTCAAGTCTCCAATTTCGGTCGTCATATAAGTTTTAACACGAGAATAATCGGCTTTAATTGAATTTCTCGGAATCGATACGTGTGGTTTGTTTTCGCGTAACTTCAAAACCACTGTACGTGTTAACTCTAAATTTTGCCTGCAGGTTTGTTATAACAACTTGTTTCAATTCTCCAATTTCGGTCGTGATATAAGTTTTAACACGACGGTAATCGGCTTTAATTGAATTTGTTAGAATCTGTGTGTGTGGTTCGTTTTCGCATAACTTCAAAACAACTCTACGTGTTAACTCAAAATTTTGCCTGCAGGTTTGTAATAACAACTTGTTTCAAGTCTTCAATTTCGGTCGTGATATAAGTTTTAACACGAGAGTAATCGGCTTTAATTAAATTTGTCAGAATCGATACGTGTGGTTCGTTTTCGCATAACTTCAAAACCACTGTACGTGTCAACTCTTAAATTTGCCTGCAGGTTTGTAATAACAACTTGTTTCAAGTCTTCAATTTCGGTCGTGATATAAGTTTTAACACGACGGTAATCGGCTTTAATTGAATTTGTTAGAATCTTTGTGTGTGGTTCGTTTTCGCATAACTTCAAAACAACTCTACGTGTTAACTCTAAATTTTGCCTGCAGGTTTGTAATAACAACTTGTTTCAAGTCTTCAATTTCATTCGTGATATAAATTTTAACACAGGAGTAATCGGCTTTAATTTAATTTTATAGGAATCGATACATGTGATTCGTTTTCGCATAACTTCAAAACCACTGTACGTGTTAACTCTAAATTTTGCCTGCAGGTTTGTTATAACAACTTGTTTCAAGTCTCCAATTTCGGTCGTGATATAAGTTTTAACACGACGGTAATCGGCTTTAATTGAATTTGTTAGAATCTGTGTGTGTGGTTCGTTTTCGCATAACTTCAAAACAACTCTACGTGTTAACTCTAAATTTTGCCTGCAGGTTTGTAATAACAACTTGTTTCAAGTCTTCAATTTCGGTCGTGATATAAGTTTTAACACGAGAGTAATCGGCTTTAATTAAATTTGTCAGAATCGATACGTGTTGTTCGTTTTCGCATAACTTCAAAACCACTGTACGTGTCAACTCTTAAATTTGCCTGCAGGTTTGTAATAACAACTTGTTTCAAGTCTTCAATTTCGGTCGTGATATAAGTTTTAACACGACGGTAATCGGCTTTAATTGAATTTGTTAGAATCTTTGTGTGTGGTTCGTTTTCGCATAACTTCAAAACAACTCTACGTGTTAACTCTAAATTTTGCCTGCAGGTTTGTAATAACAACTTGTTTCAAGTCTTCAATTTCATTCGTGATATAAATTTTAACACAGGAGTAATCGGCTTTAATTGAATTTTATAGGAATCGATACATGTGATTCGTTTTCGCATAACTTCAAAACCACTGTACGTGTTAACTCTAAATTTTGCCTGCAGGTTTGTTATAACAACTTGTTTCAAGTCTCCAATTTCGGTCGTGATATAAGTTTTAACACGAGAGTAATCGGCTTTAATTAAATTTGTCAGAATCAGTATGTGTGGTTTGTTTTCGCGTAACTTCAAAACCACTGTACGTGTTAACTCTTAAATTTGCCTGCAGGTTTGTAATAACAACTTGTTTCAAGTCTTCAATTTCGGTCGTGATATAAGTTTTAACACGAGAGTAATCGGCTTTAATTAAATTTGTCAGAATCAGTATGTGTGGTTTGTTTTCGCGTAACTTCAAAACCACTGTACGTGTTAACTCTAAATTTTGCCTGCAGGTTTGTTATAACAACTTGTTTCAAGTGTCCAATTTTCTTCGTGATATAAGTTTTAACACGACGGCAATCGGCTTTAATTGAATTTGTTAGAATCTGTGTGTGTGGTTCGTTTTCGAATAACTTCAAAACCACTCTACGTGTTAACTCTAAATTTTGCCTGCAGGTTTGTTATAACAACTTGTTTCAAGTCTCCAATTTCCTTCGTGATATAAGCTTTAACACAACGGTAATTGGCTTTAATTGAATTTGTTAAAATCAGTATGTGTGGTTTGTTTTCGCGTAACTTCAAAACCACTGTACGTGTTAACTCTAAAATTTGCCTGCAGGTTTGTTATAACAACTTGTTTCAAGTCTCCAATTTCGGTCGTGATATAAGTTTTAACACGAGCGTAATCGGCTTTAATTGAATTTCTCGGAATCGATACGTGTGGTTCGTTTTCGCATAACTTCAAAACCACTGTACGTGTCAACTCTAAATTTTGCCTGCAGGTTTGTTATAACAACTTGTTTCAAGTGTCCAATTTCCTTCGTGATATAAGTTTTAACACGACGGTAATCGGCTTTAATTGAATTTGTTAGAATCTGTGTGTGTGGTTCGTTTTCGCATAACTTCAAAACCACTCTACGTGTTAACTCTAAATTTTGCCTGCAGGTTTGTTATAACAACTTGCTTTAAGTCTCCAATTTCGGTCGTGATATAAGTTTTAACACGAGAGTAATCGGCTTTAATTGAATTTGTTAGAATCTGTGTGTGTGGTTCGTTTTCGCATAACTTCAAAACAACTGTACGTGTTAACTATAAATTTTGCCTGCAGGTTTGTTATAACAACTTGTTTCAAGTCTCCAATTTCGGTCGTGATATAAGTTTTAACACGAGAGTAATCGGCTTTAAATGAATTTCTCGGAATCGATATGTGTGGTTTGTTTTCGCGTAACTTCAAAACCACTGTACGTGTTAACTCTAAATTTTGCCTGCAGGTTTGTTATAACAACTTGTTTCAAGTCTCCAATTTCGGTCGTGATATAAGTTTTAACACGAGAGTAATCGGCTTTAATTGAATTTCTCGGAATCGATACGTGTGGTTCGTTTTCGCATAACTTCAAAACCACTGTACGTGTCAACTCTTAAATTTGCCTGCAGGTTTGTAATAACAACTTGTTTCTAGTCTTCAATTTCGGTCGTGATATAAGTTTTAACACGAGAGTAATCGGCTTTAATTGAATTTGTCAGAATCAGTATGTGTGGTTTGTTTTCGCGTAACTTCAAAACCACTGTACGTGTTAACTCTAAATTTTGCCTGCAGGTTTGTTATAACAACTTGTTTCAAGTGTTCAATTTCCTTCGTGATATAAGTTTTAACACGACGGTAATCGGCTTTAATTGAATTTGTTAGAATCTGTGTGTGTGGTTCGTTTTCGCATAACTTCAAAACAACTCTACGTGTTAACTCTAAATTTTGCCTGCAGGTTTGTTATAACAACTTGCTTTAAGTCTCCAATTTCGGTCGTGATATAAGTTTTAACACGAGAGTAATCGGCTTTAATTGAATTTGTTAGAATCTGTGTGTGTGGTTCGTTTTCGCATAACTTCAAAACAACTGTACGTGTTAACTATAAATTTTGCCTGCAGGTTTGTTATAACAACTTGTTTCAAGTCTCCAATTTCGGTCGTGATATAAGTTTTAACACGAGAGTAATCGGCTTTAAATGAATTTCTCGGAATCGATATGTGTGGTTTGTTTTCGCGTAACTTCAAAACCACTGTACGTGTTAACTCTAAATTTTGCCTGCAGGTTTGTTATAACAACTTGTTTCAAGTCTCCAATTTCGGTCATGATATAAGTTTTAACACGAGAGTAATCGGCTTTAATTGAATTTCTCGGAATCGATACGTGTGGTTCGTTTTCGCATAACTTCAAAACCACTGTACGTGTCAACTCTTAAATTTGCCTGCAGGTTTGTAATAACAACTTGTTTCTAGTCTTCAATTTCGGTCGTGATATAAGTTTTAACACGAGAGTAATCGGCTTTAATTGAATTTGTCAGAATCAGTATGTGTGGTTTGTTTTCGCGTAACTTCAAAACCACTGTACGTGTTAACTCTAAATTTTGCCTGCAGGTTTGTTATAACAACTTGTTTCAAGTGTTCAATTTCCTTCGTGATATAAGTTTTAACACGACGGTAATCGGCTTTAATTGAATTTGTTAGAATCTGTGTGTGTGGTTCGTTTTCGCATAACTTCAAAACAACTCTACGTGTTAACTCTAAATTTTGCCTGCAGGTTTGTTATAACAACTTGTCTCAAGTCTCTAATTTCGGTCGTGAAATAAGTTTTAACACGAGAGTAATCGGCTTTAAATGAATTTGTTAGAATCTCTGTGTGTGGTTCGTTTTCGCATAACTTCAAAACAACTGTACGTGTTAACTATAAATTTTGTCTGCAGGTTTGTTATAACAACTTGTTTCAAGTCTCCAACTTCGGTCGTGATATAAGTTTTAACACGAGAGTAATCGGCTTTAATTGAATTTCTCGGAATCGATACGTGTGGTTTGTTTTCACGTAACTTCGAAACCACTGTACGTGTTAACTCTAAATTTTGCCTGCAGGTTTGTTATAACAACTTGTTTCAAGTCTTCAATTTCGGTCGTGATATAAGTTTTAACACGAGAGTAATCGGCTTTAATTGAATTTCTCGGAATTGATACGTGTGGTTCGTTTTCGCATAACTTCAAAACCACTCTATGTGTTATCTCTTAATTTTGCCTGCAGGTTCGTCATAACAACTTGTTTCAAGTCTCCAATTTCTGTCGTGATATAAGTTTTAACACGAGAGTAATCGGCTTTAATTGAATTTCTCGGAATCGATACGTGTGGTTCGTTTTCGCATAACTTCAAAACAACTGTACGTGTTAACTCTTAATTTTGCCTGCAGGTTTGTCATAACAACTTGTTTCAAGTCTCCAATTTCGGTAGTGATATAAGTTTTAACACGATAGTAATCGGCTTTAATTGAATTTCTCGGAATCGATACGTGTGGTTCGTTTTCGCATAACTTCAAAACAACTGTACGTGTTAACTCTTAAATTTGCCTGAAGGTTTTTTATAACAACTTGTTTCAAGTCTCCAATTTCCTTTGTGATATAGATTTTAACACAGGAGTAATCGGCTTTAATTGAATTTTATAGGAATCGATACATGTGATTCGTTTTCGCATAACTTCAAAACCACTGTACTTGTTAACTCTAAATTTTGCCTGCAGGTTTGTTATAACAACTTGTTTGAAGTCTCCAATTTCGGTCGTGATATAAGTTTTAACACGAGAGTAATCGGCTTTAATTGAATTTCTCGGAATCGATACGTGTGGTTCGTTTTCGCATAACTTCAAAACCACTGTACGTGTCAACTCTTAAATTTGCCTGCAGGTTTGTAATAACAACTTGTTTCAAGTCTTCAATTTCGGTCGTGATATAAGTTTTAACACGAGAGTAATCGGCTTTAATTAAATTTGTCAGAATCAGTATGTGTGGTTTGTTTTCGCGTAACTTCAAAACCACTGTACGTGTTAACTCTAAATTTTGCCTGCAGGTTTGTTATAACAACTTGTTTCAAGTGTCCAATTTTCTTCGTGATATAAGTTTTAACACGACGGTAATCGGCTTTAATTGAATTTGTTAGAATCTGTGTGTGTGGTTCGTTTTCGCATAACTTCAAAACCACTCTACGTGTTAACTCTAAATTTTGCCTGCAGGTTTGTTATAACAACTTGTTTCAAGTCTCCAATTTCTTTCGTGATATAAGCTTTAACACGACGGTAATTGGCTTTAATTGAATTTGTTAGAATCAGTATGTGTGGTTTGTTTTCGCGTAACTTCAAAACCACTGTACGTGTTAACTCTAAAATTTGCCTGCAGGTTTGTTATAACAACTTTTTTCAAGTCTCCAATTTCGGTCGTGATATAAGTTTTAACACGAGAGTAATCGGCTTTAATTGAATTTCTCGGAATCGATACGTGTGGTTTGTTTTCACGTAACTTCGAAACCACTGTACGTGTTAACTCTAAAATTTGCCTGCAGGTTTGTTATAACAACTTGTTTCAAGTCTCCAATTTCGGTCGTGATATAAGTTTTAACACGAGAGTAATCGGCTTTAATTGAATTTCTCGGAATCGATACGTGTGGTTTGTTTTCACGTAACTTCGAAACCACTGTACGTGTCAACTCTTAAATTTGCCTGCAGGTTTGTAATAACAACTTGTTTCAAGTCTTCAATTTCGGTCGTGATATAAGTTTTAACACGAGAGTAATCGGCTTTAATTAAATTTGTCAGAATCAGTATGTGTGGTTTGTTTTCGCGTAACTTCAAAACCACTGTACGTGTTAACTCTAAATTTTGCCTGCAGGTTTGTTATAACAACTTGTTTCAAGTGTCCAATTTTCTTCGTGATATAAGTTTTAACACGACGGTAATCGGCTTTAATTGAATTTGTTAGAATCTGTGTGTGTGGTTCGTTTTCGCATAACTTCAAAACCACTCTACGTGTTAACTCTAAATTTTGCCTGCAGGTTTGTTATAACAACTTGTTTCAAGTCTCCAATTTCTTTCGTGATATAAGCTTTAACACGACGGTAATTGGCTTTAATTGAATTTGTTAGAATCAGTATGTGTGGTTTGTTTTCGCGTAACTTCAAAACCACTGTACGTGTTAACTCTAAAATTTGCCTGCAGGTTTGTTATAACAACTTGTTTCAAGTCTCCAATTTCGGTCGTGATATAAGTTTTAACACGAGAGTAATCGGCTTTAATTGAATTTCTCGGAATCGATACGTGTGGTTTGTTTTCACGTAACTTCGAAACCACTGTACGTGTTAACTCTAAATTTTGCCTGCAGGTTCGTCATAACACCTTGTTTCAAGTCTCCAATTTCTGTCGTGATATAAGTTTTAACACGAGAGTAATCGGCTTTAATTGAATTTGTTAGAATCTGTGTGTGTGGTTCGTTTTCGCATAACTTCAAAACAACTGTACGTGTTAACTCTTAATTTTGCCTGCAGGTTTGTCATAACAACTTGTTTCAAGTCTCCAATTTCGGTAGTGATATAAGTTTTAACACGATAGTAATCGGCTTTAATTGAATTTCTCGGAATCGATACGTGTGGTTCGTTTTCGCATAACTTCAAAACAACTGTACGTGTTAACTCTTAAATTTGCCTGAAGGTTTGTTATAACAACTTGTTTCAAGTCTCCAATTTCCTTTGTGATATAAATTTTAACACAGGAGTAATCGGCTTTAATTGAATTTTATAGGAATCGATACATGTGATTCGTTTTCGCATAACTTCAAAACCACTGTACTTGTTAACTCTAAATTTTGCCTGCAGGTTTGTTATAACAACTTGTTTGAAGTCTCCAATTTCGGTCGTGATATAAGTTTTAACACGAGAGTAATCGGCTTTAATTGAATTTCTCAGAATCGATACGTGTGGTTCGTTTTCGCATAACTTCAAAACCACTGTACGTGTCAACTCTTAAATTTGCCTGCAGGTTTGTAATAACAACTTGTTTCAAGTCTTCAATTTCGGTCGTGATATAAGTTTTAACACGAGAGTAATCGGCTTTAATTAAATTTGTCAGAATCAGTATGTGTGGTTTGTTTTCGCGTAACTTCAAAACCACTGTACGTGTTAACTCTAAATTTTGCCTGCAGGTTTGTTATAACAACTTGTTTCAAGTGTCCAATTTTCTTCGTGATATAAGTTTTAACACGACGGTAATCGGCTTTAATTGAATTTGTTATAATCTGTGTGTGTGGTTCGTTTTCGCATAACTTCAAAACCACTCTACGTGTTAACTCTAAATTTTGCCTGCAGGTTTGTTATAACAACTTGTTTCAAGTCTCCAATTTCTTTCGTGATATAAGCTTTAACACGACGGTAATTGGCTTTAATTGAATTTGTTAGAATCAGTATGTGTGGTTTGTTTTCGCGTAACTTCAAAACCACTGTACGTGTTAACTCTAAAATTTGCCTGCAGGTTTGTTATAACAACTTGTTTCAAGTCTCCAATTTCGGTCGTGATATAAGTTTTAACACGAGAGTAATCGGCTTTAATTGAATTTCTCGGAATCGATACGTGTGGTTCGTTTTCGCATAACTTCAAAACAACTGTACGTGTTAACTCTTAAATTTGCCTGCAGGTTTGTCATAACAACTTGTTTCAAGTCTCCAATTTCGGTAGTGATATAATTTTTAACACGAGAGTAATCGGCTTTAATTGAATTTGTTAGAATCTGTGTGTGTGGTTCGTTTTCGCATAACTTCAAAACAACTGTACGTGTTAACTCTTAATTTTGCCTGCAGGTTTGTTATAACAACTTGTTTCAAGTCTCCAATTTCCTTCGTGATATAAATTTTAACACGGGAGTAATCGGCTTTAATTGAATTTTATAGGAATCGATACATGTGATTCGTTTTCGCGTAACTTCAAAACCACTGTACGTGTTAACTCTAAATTTTGCCTGCAGGTTTGTTATAACAACTTGTTTCAAGTGTCCAATTTCCTTCGTGATATAAGTTTTAACACGACGGTAATCGGCTTTAATTGAATTTTATAGGAATCGATACATGTGATTCGTTTTCGCGTAACTTCAAAACCACTGTACGTGTTAACTCTAAATTTTGCCTGCAGGTTTGTTATAACAACTTGTTTCAAGTGTCCAATTTCCTTCGTGATATAAGTTTTAACACGACGGTAATCGGCTTTAATTGAATTTGTTAGAATCTGTGTGTGTGGTTCGTTTTCGCATAACTTCAAAACCACTGTACGTGTTAACTCTAAAATTTGCCTGCAGGTTTGTTATAACAACTTGTTTCAAGTCTCCAATTTCGGTCGTAATATAAGTTTTAACACGACGGTAATCGGCTTTAATTGAATTTGTTAGAATCTGTGTGTGTGGTTCGTTTTCGCATAACTTCAAAACAACTCTACGTGTTAACTCTAAATTTTCCCTGCAGGTTTGTTATAACAACTTGTCTCAAGTCTCTAATTTCGGTCGTGAAATAAGTTTTAACACGAGAGTAATCGGCTTTAATTGAATTTGTTAGAATCTGTGTGTGTGGTTCGTTTTCGCATAACTTCAAAACAACTCTACGTGTTAACTCTAAATTTTCCCTGCAGGTTTGTTATAACAACTTGTCTCAAGTCTCTAATTTCGGTCGTGAAATAAGTTTTAACACGAGAGTAATCGGCTTTAATTGAATTTGTTAGAATCTGTGTGTGTGGTTCGTTTTCGCATAACTTCAAAATAACTGTACGTGTTAACTCTTAATTTTGCCTGCAGGTTTGTTATAACAACTTGTCTCAAGTCTCTAATTTTGGTCGTGAAATAAGTTTTAACACGAGAGTAATCGGCTTTAATTGAATTTGTTAGAATCTGTGTGTGTGGTTCGTTTTCGCATAACTTCAAAACAACTGTACGTGTTAACTCTTAATTTTGCCTGCAGGTTTTTCATAACAACTTGTTTCAAGTCTCCAATTTCGGTAGTGATATAAGTTTTAACACGATAGCAATCGGCTTTAATTGAATTTGTTAGAATCTGTGTGTGTGGTTCGTTTTCGAATAACTTCAAAACCACTCTACGTGTTAACTCTAAATTTTGCCTGCAGGTTTGTTATAACAACTTGTTTCAAGTCTCCAATTTCCTTCGTGATATAAGCTTTAACACAACGGTAATTGGCTTTAATTGAATTTGTTAAAATCAGTATGTGTGGTTTGTTTTCGCGTAACTTCAAAACCACTGTACGTGTTAACTCTAAAATTTGCCTGCAGGTTTGTTATAACAACTTGTTTCAAGTCTCCAATTTCGGTCGTGATATAAGTTTTAACACGAGCGTAATCGGCTTTAATTGAATTTCTCGGAATCGATACGTGTGGTTCGTTTTCGCATAACTTCAAAACCACTGTACGTGTCAACTCTAAATTTTGCCTGCAGGTTTGTTATAACAACTTGTTTCAAGTGTCCAATTTCCTTCGTGATATAAGTTTTAACACGACGGTAATCGGCTTTAATTGAATTTGTTAGAATCTGTGTGTGTGGTTCGTTTTCGCATAACTTCAAAACCACTCTACGTGTTAACTCTAAATTTTGCCTGCAGGTTTGTTATAACAACTTGCTTTAAGTCTCCAATTTCGGTCGTGATATAAGTTTTAACACGAGAGTAATCGGCTTTAATTGAATTTGTTAGAATCTGTGTGTGTGGTTCGTTTTCGCATAACTTCAAAACAACTGTACGTGTTAACTATAAATTTTGCCTGCAGGTTTGTTATAACAACTTGTTTCAAGTCTCCAATTTCGGTCGTGATATAAGTTTTAACACGAGAGTAATCGGCTTTAAATGAATTTCTCGGAATCGATATGTGTGGTTTGTTTTCGCGTAACTTCAAAACCACTGTACGTGTTAACTCTAAATTTTGCCTGCAGGTTTGTTATAACAACTTGTTTCAAGTCTCCAATTTCGGTCGTGATATAAGTTTTAACACGAGAGTAATCGGCTTTAATTGAATTTCTCGGAATCGATACGTGTGGTTCGTTTTCGCATAACTTCAAAACCACTGTACGTGTCAACTCTTAAATTTGCCTGCAGGTTTGTAATAACAACTTGTTTCTAGTCTTCAATTTCGGTCGTGATATAAGTTTTAACACGAGAGTAATCGGCTTTAATTGAATTTGTCAGAATCAGTATGTGTGGTTTGTTTTCGCGTAACTTCAAAACCACTGTACGTGTTAACTCTAAATTTTGCCTGCAGGTTTGTTATAACAACTTGTTTCAAGTGTTCAATTTCCTTCGTGATATAAGTTTTAACACGACGGTAATCGGCTTTAATTGAATTTGTTAGAATCTGTGTGTGTGGTTCGTTTTCGCATAACTTCAAAACAACTCTACGTGTTAACTCTAAATTTTGCCTGCAGGTTTGTTATAACAACTTGCTTTAAGTCTCCAATTTCGGTCGTGATATAAGTTTTAACACGAGAGTAATCGGCTTTAATTGAATTTGTTAGAATCTGTGTGTGTGGTTCGTTTTCGCATAACTTCAAAACAACTGTACGTGTTAACTATAAATTTTGCCTGCAGGTTTGTTATAACAACTTGTTTCAAGTCTCCAATTTCGGTCGTGATATAAGTTTTAACACGAGAGTAATCGGCTTTAAATGAATTTCTCGGAATCGATATGTGTGGTTTGTTTTCGCGTAACTTCAAAACCACTGTACGTGTTAACTCTAAATTTTGCCTGCAGGTTTGTTATAACAACTTGTTTCAAGTCTCCAATTTCGGTCATGATATAAGTTTTAACACGAGAGTAATCGGCTTTAATTGAATTTCTCGGAATCGATACGTGTGGTTCGTTTTCGCATAACTTCAAAACCACTGTACGTGTCAACTCTTAAATTTGCCTGCAGGTTTGTAATAACAACTTGTTTCTAGTCTTCAATTTCGGTCGTGATATAAGTTTTAACACGAGAGTAATCGGCTTTAATTGAATTTGTCAGAATCAGTATGTGTGGTTTGTTTTCGCGTAACTTCAAAACCACTGTACGTGTTAACTCTAAATTTTGCCTGCAGGTTTGTTATAACAACTTGTTTCAAGTGTTCAATTTCCTTCGTGATATAAGTTTTAACACGACGGTAATCGGCTTTAATTGAATTTGTTAGAATCTGTGTGTGTGGTTCGTTTTCGCATAACTTCAAAACAACTCTACGTGTTAACTCTAAATTTTGCCTGCAGGTTTGTTATAACAACTTGTCTCAAGTCTCTAATTTCGGTCGTGAAATAAGTTTTAACACGAGAGTAATCGGCTTTAAATGAATTTGTTAGAATCTCTGTGTGTGGTTCGTTTTCGCATAACTTCAAAACAACTGTACGTGTTAACTATAAATTTTGTCTGCAGGTTTGTTATAACAACTTGTTTCAAGTCTCCAACTTCGGTCGTGATATAAGTTTTAACACGAGAGTAATCGGCTTTAATTGAATTTCTCGGAATCGATACGTGTGGTTTGTTTTCACGTAACTTCGAAACCACTGTACGTGTTAACTCTAAATTTTGCCTGCAGGTTTGTTATAACAACTTGTTTCAAGTCTTCAATTTCGGTCGTGATATAAGTTTTAACACGAGAGTAATCGGCTTTAATTGAATTTCTCGGAATTGATACGTGTGGTTCGTTTTCGCATAACTTCAAAACCACTCTATGTGTTATCTCTTAATTTTGCCTGCAGGTTCGTCATAACAACTTGTTTCAAGTCTCCAATTTCTGTCGTGATATAAGTTTTAACACGAGAGTAATCGGCTTTAATTGAATTTCTCGGAATCGATACGTGTGGTTCGTTTTCGCATAACTTCAAAACAACTGTACGTGTTAACTCTTAATTTTGCCTGCAGGTTTGTCATAACAACTTGTTTCAAGTCTCCAATTTCGGTAGTGATATAAGTTTTAACACGATAGTAATCGGCTTTAATTGAATTTCTCGGAATCGATACGTGTGGTTCGTTTTCGCATAACTTCAAAACAACTGTACGTGTTAACTCTTAAATTTGCCTGAAGGTTTTTTATAACAACTTGTTTCAAGTCTCCAATTTCCTTTGTGATATAGATTTTAACACAGGAGTAATCGGCTTTAATTGAATTTTATAGGAATCGATACATGTGATTCGTTTTCGCATAACTTCAAAACCACTGTACTTGTTAACTCTAAATTTTGCCTGCAGGTTTGTTATAACAACTTGTTTGAAGTCTCCAATTTCGGTCGTGATATAAGTTTTAACACGAGAGTAATCGGCTTTAATTGAATTTCTCGGAATCGATACGTGTGGTTCGTTTTCGCATAACTTCAAAACCACTGTACGTGTCAACTCTTAAATTTGCCTGCAGGTTTGTAATAACAACTTGTTTCAAGTCTTCAATTTCGGTCGTGATATAAGTTTTAACACGAGAGTAATCGGCTTTAATTAAATTTGTCAGAATCAGTATGTGTGGTTTGTTTTCGCGTAACTTCAAAACCACTGTACGTGTTAACTCTAAATTTTGCCTGCAGGTTTGTTATAACAACTTGTTTCAAGTGTCCAATTTTCTTCGTGATATAAGTTTTAACACGACGGTAATCGGCTTTAATTGAATTTGTTAGAATCTGTGTGTGTGGTTCGTTTTCGCATAACTTCAAAACCACTCTACGTGTTAACTCTAAATTTTGCCTGCAGGTTTGTTATAACAACTTGTTTCAAGTCTCCAATTTCTTTCGTGATATAAGCTTTAACACGACGGTAATTGGCTTTAATTGAATTTGTTAGAATCAGTATGTGTGGTTTGTTTTCGCGTAACTTCAAAACCACTGTACGTGTTAACTCTAAAATTTGCCTGCAGGTTTGTTATAACAACTTGTTTCAAGTCTCCAATTTCGGTCGTGATATAAGTTTTAACACGAGAGTAATCGGCTTTAATTGAATTTCTCGGAATCGATACGTGTGGTTTGTTTTCACGTAACTTCGAAACCACTGTACGTGTTAACTCTAAAATTTGCCTGCAGGTTTGTTATAACAACTTGTTTCAAGTCTCCAATTTCGGTCGTGATATAAGTTTTAACACGAGAGTAATCGGCTTTAATTGAATTTCTCGGAATCGATACGTGTGGTTTGTTTTCACGTAACTTCGAAACCACTGTACGTGTCAACTCTTAAATTTGCCTGCAGGTTTGTAATAACAACTTGTTTCAAGTCTTCAATTTCGGTCGTGATATAAGTTTTAACACGAGAGTAATCGGCTTTAATTAAATTTGTCAGAATCAGTATGTGTGGTTTGTTTTCGCGTAACTTCAAAACCACTGTACGTGTTAACTCTAAATTTTGCCTGCAGGTTTGTTATAACAACTTGTTTCAAGTGTCCAATTTTCTTCGTGATATAAGTTTTAACACGACGGTAATCGGCTTTAATTGAATTTGTTAGAATCTGTGTGTGTGGTTCGTTTTCGCATAACTTCAAAACCACTCTACGTGTTAACTCTAAATTTTGCCTGCAGGTTTGTTATAACAACTTGTTTCAAGTCTCCAATTTCTTTCGTGATATAAGCTTTAACACGACGGTAATTGGCTTTAATTGAATTTGTTAGAATCAGTATGTGTGGTTTGTTTTCGCGTAACTTCAAAACCACTGTACGTGTTAACTCTAAAATTTGCCTGCAGGTTTGTTATAACAACTTGTTTCAAGTCTCCAATTTCGGTCGTGATATAAGTTTTAACACGAGAGTAATCGGCTTTAATTGAATTTCTCGGAATCGATACGTGTGGTTTGTTTTCACGTAACTTCGAAACCACTGTACGTGTTAACTCTAAATTTTGCCTGCAGGTTCGTCATAACAACTTGTTTCAAGTCTCCAATTTCTGTCGTGATATAAGTTTTAACACGAGAGTAATCGGCTTTAATTGAATTTGTTAGAATCTGTGTGTGTGGTTCGTTTTCGCATAACTTCAAAACAACTGTACGTGTTAACTCTTAATTTTGCCTGCAGGTTTGTCATAACAACTTGTTTCAAGTCTCCAATTTCGGTAGTGATATAAGTTTTAACACGATAGTAATCGGCTTTAATTGAATTTCTCGGAATCGATACGTGTGGTTCGTTTTCGCATAACTTCAAAACAACTGTACGTGTTAACTCTTAAATTTGCCTGAAGGTTTGTTATAACAACTTGTTTCAAGTCTCCAATTTCCTTTGTGATATAAATTTTAACACAGGAGTAATCGGCTTTAATTGAATTTTATAGGAATCGATACATGTGATTCGTTTTCGCATAACTTCAAAACCACTGTACTTGTTAACTCTAAATTTTGCCTGCAGGTTTGTTATAACAACTTGTTTGAAGTCTCCAATTTCGGTCGTGATATAAGTTTTAACACGAGAGTAATCGGCTTTAATTGAATTTCTCAGAATCGATACGTGTGGTTCGTTTTCGCATAACTTCAAAACCACTGTACGTGTCAACTCTTAAATTTGCCTGCAGGTTTGTAATAACAACTTGTTTCAAGTCTTCAATTTCGGTCGTGATATAAGTTTTAACACGAGAGTAATCGGCTTTAATTAAATTTGTCAGAATCAGTATGTGTGGTTTGTTTTCGCGTAACTTCAAAACCACTGTACGTGTTAACTCTAAATTTTGCCTGCAGGTTTGTTATAACAACTTGTTTCAAGTGTCCAATTTTCTTCGTGATATAAGTTTTAACACGACGGTAATCGGCTTTAATTGAATTTGTTATAATCTGTGTGTGTGGTTCGTTTTCGCATAACTTCAAAACCACTCTACGTGTTAACTCTAAATTTTGCCTGCAGGTTTGTTATAACAACTTGTTTCAAGTCTCCAATTTCTTTCGTGATATAAGCTTTAACACGACGGTAATTGGCTTTAATTGAATTTGTTAGAATCAGTATGTGTGGTTTGTTTTCGCGTAACTTCAAAACCACTGTACGTGTTAACTCTAAAATTTGCCTGCAGGTTTGTTATAACAACTTGTTTCAAGTCTCCAATTTCGGTCGTGATATAAGTTTTAACACGAGAGTAATCGGCTTTAATTGAATTTCTCGGAATCGATACGTGTGGTTCGTTTTCGCATAACTTCAAAACAACTGTACGTGTTAACTCTTAAATTTGCCTGCAGGTTTGTCATAACAACTTGTTTCAAGTCTCCAATTTCGGTAGTGATATAATTTTTAACACGAGAGTAATCGGCTTTAATTGAATTTGTTAGAATCTGTGTGTGTGGTTCGTTTTCGCATAACTTCAAAACAACTGTACGTGTTAACTCTTAATTTTGCCTGCAGGTTTGTTATAACAACTTGTTTCAAGTCTCCAATTTCCTTCGTGATATAAATTTTAACACGGGAGTAATCGGCTTTAATTGAATTTTATAGGAATCGATACATGTGATTCGTTTTCGCGTAACTTCAAAACCACTGTACGTGTTAACTCTAAATTTTGCCTGCAGGTTTGTTATAACAACTTGTTTCAAGTGTCCAATTTCCTTCGTGATATAAGTTTTAACACGACGGTAATCGGCTTTAATTGAATTTTATAGGAATCGATACATGTGATTCGTTTTCGCGTAACTTCAAAACCACTGTACGTGTTAACTCTAAATTTTGCCTGCAGGTTTGTTATAACAACTTGTTTCAAGTGTCCAATTTCCTTCGTGATATAAGTTTTAACACGACGGTAATCGGCTTTAATTGAATTTGTTAGAATCTGTGTGTGTGGTTCGTTTTCGCATAACTTCAAAACCACTGTACGTGTTAACTCTAAAATTTGCCTGCAGGTTTGTTATAACAACTTGTTTCAAGTCTCCAATTTCGGTCGTAATATAAGTTTTAACACGACGGTAATCGGCTTTAATTGAATTTGTTAGAATCTGTGTGTGTGGTTCGTTTTCGCATAACTTCAAAACAACTCTACGTGTTAACTCTAAATTTTCCCTGCAGGTTTGTTATAACAACTTGTCTCAAGTCTCTAATTTCGGTCGTGAAATAAGTTTTAACACGAGAGTAATCGGCTTTAATTGAATTTGTTAGAATCTGTGTGTGTGGTTCGTTTTCGCATAACTTCAAAACAACTCTACGTGTTAACTCTAAATTTTCCCTGCAGGTTTGTTATAACAACTTGTCTCAAGTCTCTAATTTCGGTCGTGAAATAAGTTTTAACACGAGAGTAATCGGCTTTAATTGAATTTGTTAGAATCTGTGTGTGTGGTTCGTTTTCGCATAACTTCAAAATAACTGTACGTGTTAACTCTTAATTTTGCCTGCAGGTTTGTTATAACAACTTGTCTCAAGTCTCTAATTTTGGTCGTGAAATAAGTTTTAACACGAGAGTAATCGGCTTTAATTGAATTTGTTAGAATCTGTGTGTGTGGTTCGTTTTCGCATAACTTCAAAACAACTGTACGTGTTAACTCTTAATTTTGCCTGCAGGTTTTTCATAACAACTTGTTTCAAGTCTCCAATTTCGGTAGTGATATAAGTTTTAACACGATAGCAATCGGCTTTAATTGTATTTCTCGGAATCGATACGTGTGGTTCGTTTTCGCATAACTTCAAAACAACTGTACGTGTTAACTCTTAAATTTGCCTGCAGGTTTGTTTTAACAACTTGTTTCAAGTCTCCAATTTCCTTCGTGATATAAATTTTAACACGGGAGTAATCGGCTTTAATTGAATTTTATAGGAATCGATACATGTGATTCGTTTTCGCATAACTTCAAAACCACTGTACGTGTTAACTCTAAAATTTGCCTGCAGGTTTGTTATAACAACTTGTTTCAAGTCTCCAATTTCGGTCGTGATATAAGTTTTAACACGAGAGTAATCGGCTTTAATTGAATTTCTCGGAATCCATACGTGTGGTTTGTTTTCGCGTAACTTCAAAACCACTGTACGTGTTAACTCTAAATTTTGCCTGCAGGTTTGTTATAACAACTTGTTTCAAGTCTCCAATTTCGGTCGTGATATAAGTTTTAAGACGACGGTAATCGGCTTTAATTGAATTTATTAGAATCTGTGCGTGTGGTTCGTTTTCGCATAACTTCAAAACAACTCTACGTGTTAACTCTAAATTTTGCCTGCAGGTTTGTTATAACAACTTGTTTCAAGTCTCCAATTTCGGTCGTGATATAAGTTTTAACACGAGAGTAATCGGCTTTAATTGAATTTCTCGGAATCGATACGTGTGGTTCGTTTTCGCATAACTTCAAAACCACTGTACGTGTCCACTCTTAAATTTGCCTGCAGGTTTGTAATAACAACTTGTTTCAAGTCTTCAATTTCGGTCGTGATATAAGTTTTAACACGAGAGTAATCGGCTTTAATTGAATTTGTCAGAATCAGTATGTGTGGTTTGTTTTCGCGTAACTTCAAAACCACTGTACGTGTTAACTCTAAATTTTGCCTGCAGGTTTGTTATAACAACTTGTTTCAAGTGTCCAATTTCCTTTGTGATATAAGTTTTAACACGTCGGTAATCGGCTTTAATTGAATTTGTTAGAATCTGTGTGTGTGGTTCGTTTTCGCATAACTTCAAAACCACTCTACGTGTTAACTCTAAATTTTGCCTGCAGGTTTGTTATAACAACTTGTTTCAAGTCTCCAATTTCGGTCGTGATATAAGTTTTAACACGAGAGTAATCGGCTTTAATTGAATTTGTTAGAATCTGTGTGTGTGGTTCGTTTTCGCATAACTTCAAAACAACTGTACGTGTTAACTCTTAATTTTGCCTGCAGGTTTGTTATAACAACTTGTTTCAAGTCTCCAATTTCCTTCGTGATATAAATTTTAACACGGGAGTAATCGGCTTTAATTGAATTTTATAGGAATCGATACATGTGATTCGTTTTCGCGTAACTTCAAAACCACTGTACGTGTTAAGTCTAAATTTTGCCTGCAGGTTTGTTATAACAATTTGTTTCAAGTCTCCAATTTCGGTCGTGATATAAGTTTTAACACGACGGTAATCGGCTTTAATTGAATTTGTTAGAATCTGTGTGCGTGGTTCGTTTTCGCATAACTTCAAAACAACTCTACGTGTTAACTCTAAATTTTGCCTGCAGGTTTGTTATAACAACTTGTCTCAAGTCTCTAATTTTGGTCGTGAAATAAGTTTTAACACGAGAGTAATCGGCTTTAATTGAATTTGTTAGAATCTGTGTGTGTGGTTCGTTTTCGCATAACTTCAAAACAACTGTACGTGTTAACTCTTAATTTTGCCTGCAGGTTTTTCATAACAACTTGTTTCAAGTCTCCAATTTCGGTAGTGATATAAGTTTTAACACGATAGCAATCGGCTTTAATTGAATTTCTCGGAATCCATACGTGTGGTTCGTTTTCGCATAACTTCAAAACAACTGTACGTGTTAACTCTTAAATTTGCCTGCAGGTTTGTTTTAACAACTTGTTTCAAGTCTCCAATTTCCTTCGTGATATAAATTTTAACACGGGAGTAATCGGCTTTAATTGAATTTTATAGGAATCGATACATGTGATTCGTTTTTGCATAACTTCAAAACCACTGTACGTGTTAACTCTAAATTTTGCCTGCAGGTTTGTTATAACAACTTGTTTCAAGTCTCCAATTTCGGTCGTGATATAAGTTTTAAGACGACGGTAATCGGCTTTAATTGAATTTGTTAGAATCTGTGTGTGTGGTTCGTTTTCGCATAACTTCAAAACAACTCTACGTGTTAACTCTAAATTTTGCCTGCAGGTTTGTTATAACAACTTGTTTCAAGTCTCCAATTTCGGTCGTGATATAAGTTTTAACACGAGAGTAATCGGCTTTAATTGAATTTCTCGGAATCGATACGTGTGGTTCGTTTTCGCATAACTTCAAAACCACTGTACGTGTCCACTCTTAAATTTGCCTGCAGGTTTGTAATAACAACTTGTTTCAAGTCTTCAATTTCGGTCGTGATATAAGTTTTAACACGAGAGTAATCGGCTTTAATTGAATTTGTCAGAATCAGTATGTGTGGTTTGTTTTCGCGTAACTTCAAAACCACTGTACGTGTTAACTCTAAATTTTGCCTGCAGGTTTGTTATAACAACTTGTTTCAAGTGTCCAATTTCCTTTGTGATATAAGTTTTAACACGTCGGTAATCGGCTTTAATTGAATTTGTTAGAATCTGTGTGTGTGGTTCGTTTTCGCATAACTTCAAAACCACTCTACGTGTTAACTCTAAATTTTGCCTGCAGGTTTGTTATAACAACTTGTTTCAAGTCCCAATTTCGGTCGTGATATAAGTTTTAACACGAGAGTAATCGGCTTTAATTGAATTTGTTAGAATCTGTGTGTGTGGTTCGTTTTCGCATAACTTCAAAACAACTGTACGTGTTAACTATAAATTTTGCCTGCAGGTTTGTTATAACAACTTGTTTCAAGTCTCCAATTTCGGTCGTGATATAAGTTTTAACACGAGAGTAATCGGCTTTAATTGAATTTCTCGGAATCGATACGTGTGGTTTGTTTTCGCGTAACTTCAGAACCACTGTACGTGTTAACTCTAAATTTTGCCTGCAAGTTTGTTATAACAACTTGTTTCAAGTCTCCAATTTCGGTCGTGATATAAGTTTTAACACGAGAGTAATCGGCTTTAATTGAATTTCTCGGAATCGATACGTGTGGTTCGTTTTCGCATAACTTCAAAACCACTGTACGTGTCCACTCTTAAATTTGCCTGCAGGTTTGTAATAACAACTTGTTTCAAGTCTTCAATTTCGGTCGTGATATAAGTTTTAACACAAGAGTAATCGGCTTTAACTGAATTTGTCAGAATCAGTATGTGTGGTTTGTTTTCGCGTAACTTCAAAACCACTGTACGTGTTAACTCTAAATTTTGCCTTCAGGTTTGTTATAACAACTTGTTTCAAGTGTCCAATTTCCTTCGTGATATAAGTTTTAACACGACTGTAATCGGCTTTAATTGAATTTGTTAGAATCTGTGTGTGTAGTTCGTTTTCGCATAACTTCAAAACCACTCTACGTGTTAACTCTAAATTTTGCCTGCAGGTTTGTTATAACAACTTGTTTCAAGTCTCCAATTTCGGTCGTGATATAAGTTTTAACACGAGAGTAATCGGCTTTAATTGAATTTGTTAGAATCTGTGTGTGTGGTTCGTTTTCGCATAACTTCAAAACCACTCTACGTGTTAACTCTAAATTTTGCCTGCAGGTTTGTTATAACAACTTGTTTCAAGTCTCCAATTTCGGTCGTGATATAAGTTTTAACACGAGAGTAATCGGCTTTAAATGAATTTCTCGGAATCGATACGTGTGGTTTGTTTTCGCGTAACTTCAAAACCACTGTACGTGTTAACTCTAAATTTTGCCTGCAGGTTTGTTATAACAACTTGTTTCAAGTCTCCAATTTCGGTCGTGATATAAGTTTGAACACGAGAGTAATCGGCTTTAATTGAATTTCTCGGAATCGATACGTGTGGTTCGTTTTCGCATAACTTCAAAACCACTGTACGTGTCCACTCTTAAATTTGCCTGCAGGTTTGTAATAACAACTTGTTTCAAGTCTTCAATTTCGGTCGTGATATAAGTTTTAACACGAGAGTAATCGGCTTTAATTGAATTTGTCAGAATCAGTATGTGTGGTTTGTTTTCGCGTAACTTCAAAACCACTGTACGTGTTAACTCTAAATTTTGCCTGCAGGTTTGTTATAACAACTTGTTTCAAGTGTCCAATTTCCTTCGTGATATAAGGTGTAACACGAGAGTAATCGGCTTTAATTGAATTTGTTAGAATCTGTGTGTGTGGTTCGTTTTCGCATAACTTCAAAACAACTGTACGTGTTAACTATAAATTTTACCTGCAGGTTTGTTATAACAACTTGTTTCAAGTCTCCAATTTCGGTCGTGATATAAGTTTTAACACGAGAGTAATCCGCTTTAATTGAATTTCTCGGAATCGATACGTGTGGTTTGTTTTCGCGTAACTTCAAAACCACTGTACTTGTTAACTCTAAATTTTGCCTGCAGGTTTGTTATAACAACTTGTTTGAAGTCTCCAATTTCGGTCGTGATATAAGTTTTAACACGAGAGTAATCGGCTTTAATTGAATTTCTCGGAATCGATACGTGTGGTTCGTTTTCGCATAACTTCAAAACCACTGTACGTGTCAACTCTTAAATTTGCCTGCAGGTTTGTAATAACAACTTGTTTCAAGTCTTCAATTTCGGTCGTGATATAAGTTTTAACACGAGAGTAATCGGCTTTAATTAAATTTGTCAGAATCAGTATGTGTGGTTTGTTTTCGCGTAACTTCAAAACCACTGTACGTGTTAACTCTAAATTTTGCCTGCAGGTTTGTTATAACAACTTGTTTCAAGTGTCCAATTTTCTTCGTGATATAAGTTTTAACACGACGGTAATCGGCTTTAATTGAATTTGTTAGAATCTGTGTGTGTGGTTCGTTTTCGCATAACTTCAAAACCACTCTACGTGTTAACTCTAAATTTTGCCTGCAGGTTTGTTATAACAACTTGTTTCAAGTCTCCAATTTCTTTCGTGATATAAGCTTTAACACGACGGTAATTGGCTTTAATTGAATTTGTTAGAATCAGTATGTGTGGTTTGTTTTCGCGTAACTTCAAAACCACTGTACGTGTTAACTCTAAAATTTGCCTGCAGGTTTGTTATAACAACTTGTTTCAAGTCTCCAATTTCGGTCGTGATATAAGTTTTAACACGAGAGTAATCGGCTTTAATTGAATTTCTCGGAATCGATACGTGTGGTTTGTTTTCACGTAACTTCGAAACCACTGTACGTGTTAACTCTAAAATTTGCCTGCAGGTTTGTTATAACAACTTGTTTCAAGTCTCCAATTTCGGTCGTGATATAAGTTTTAACACGAGAGTAATCGGCTTTAATTGAATTTCTCGGAATCGATACGTGTGGTTTGTTTTCACGTAACTTCGAAACCACTGTACGTGTCAACTCTTAAATTTGCCTGCAGGTTTGTAATAACAACTTGTTTCAAGTCTTCAATTTCGGTCGTGATATAAGTTTTAACACGAGAGTAATCGGCTTTAATTAAATTTGTCAGAATCAGTATGTGTGGTTTGTTTTCGCGTAACTTCAAAACCACTGTACGTGTTAACTCTAAATTTTGCCTGCAGGTTTGTTATAACAACTTGTTTCAAGTGTCCAATTTTCTTCGTGATATAAGTTTTAACACGACGGTAATCGGCTTTAATTGAATTTGTTAGAATCTGTGTGTGTGGTTCGTTTTCGCATAACTTCAAAACCACTCTACGTGTTAACTCTAAATTTTGCCTGCAGGTTTGTTATAACAACTTGTTTCAAGTCTCCAATTTCTTTCGTGATATAAGCTTTAACACGACGGTAATTGGCTTTAATTGAATTTGTTAGAATCAGTATGTGTGGTTTGTTTTCGCGTAACTTCAAAACCACTGTACGTGTTAACTCTAAAATTTGCCTGCAGGTTTGTTATAACAACTTGTTTCAAGTCTCCAATTTCGGTCGTGATATAAGTTTTAACACGAGAGTAATCGGCTTTAATTGAATTTCTCGGAATCGATACGTGTGGTTTGTTTTCACGTAACTTCGAAACCACTGTACGTGTTAACTCTAAATTTTGCCTGCAGGTTCGTCATAACAACTTGTTTCAAGTCTCCAATTTCTGTCGTGATATAAGTTTTAACACGAGAGTAATCGGCTTTAATTGAATTTGTTAGAATCTGTGTGTGTGGTTCGTTTTCGCATAACTTCAAAACAACTGTACGTGTTAACTCTTAATTTTGCCTGCAGGTTTGTCATAACAACTTGTTTCAAGTCTCCAATTTCGGTAGTGATATAAGTTTTAACACGATAGTAATCGGCTTTAATTGAATTTCTCGGAATCGATACGTGTGGTTCGTTTTCGCATAACTTCAAAACAACTGTACGTGTTAACTCTTAAATTTGCCTGAAGGTTTGTTATAACAACTTGTTTCAAGTCTCCAATTTCCTTTGTGATATAAATTTTAACACAGGAGTAATCGGCTTTAATTGAATTTTATAGGAATCGATACATGTGATTCGTTTTCGCATAACTTCAAAACCACTGTACTTGTTAACTCTAAATTTTGCCTGCAGGTTTGTTATAACAACTTGTTTGAAGTCTCCAATTTCGGTCGTGATATAAGTTTTAACACGAGAGTAATCGGCTTTAATTGAATTTCTCAGAATCGATACGTGTGGTTCGTTTTCGCATAACTTCAAAACCACTGTACGTGTCAACTCTTAAATTTGCCTGCAGGTTTGTAATAACAACTTGTTTCAAGTCTTCAATTTCGGTCGTGATATAAGTTTTAACACGAGAGTAATCGGCTTTAATTAAATTTGTCAGAATCAGTATGTGTGGTTTGTTTTCGCGTAACTTCAAAACCACTGTACGTGTTAACTCTAAATTTTGCCTGCAGGTTTGTTATAACAACTTGTTTCAAGTGTCCAATTTTCTTCGTGATATAAGTTTTAACACGACGGTAATCGGCTTTAATTGAATTTGTTATAATCTGTGTGTGTGGTTCGTTTTCGCATAACTTCAAAACCACTCTACGTGTTAACTCTAAATTTTGCCTGCAGGTTTGTTATAACAACTTGTTTCAAGTCTCCAATTTCTTTCGTGATATAAGCTTTAACACGACGGTAATTGGCTTTAATTGAATTTGTTAGAATCAGTATGTGTGGTTTGTTTTCGCGTAACTTCAAAACCACTGTACGTGTTAACTCTAAAATTTGCCTGCAGGTTTGTTATAACAACTTGTTTCAAGTCTCCAATTTCGGTCGTGATATAAGTTTTAACACGAGAGTAATCGGCTTTAATTGAATTTCTCGGAATCGATACGTGTGGTTCGTTTTCGCATAACTTCAAAACAACTGTACGTGTTAACTCTTAAATTTGCCTGCAGGTTTGTCATAACAACTTGTTTCAAGTCTCCAATTTCGGTAGTGATATAATTTTTAACACGAGAGTAATCGGCTTTAATTGAATTTGTTAGAATCTGTGTGTGTGGTTCGTTTTCGCATAACTTCAAAACAACTGTACGTGTTAACTCTTAATTTTGCCTGCAGGTTTGTTATAACAACTTGTTTCAAGTCTCCAATTTCCTTCGTGATATAAATTTTAACACGGGAGTAATCGGCTTTAATTGAATTTTATAGGAATCGATACATGTGATTCGTTTTCGCGTAACTTCAAAACCACTGTACGTGTTAACTCTAAATTTTGCCTGCAGGTTTGTTATAACAACTTGTTTCAAGTGTCCAATTTCCTTCGTGATATAAGTTTTAACACGACGGTAATCGGCTTTAATTGAATTTTATAGGAATCGATACATGTGATTCGTTTTCGCGTAACTTCAAAACCACTGTACGTGTTAACTCTAAATTTTGCCTGCAGGTTTGTTATAACAACTTGTTTCAAGTGTCCAATTTCCTTCGTGATATAAGTTTTAACACGACGGTAATCGGCTTTAATTGAATTTGTTAGAATCTGTGTGTGTGGTTCGTTTTCGCATAACTTCAAAACCACTGTACGTGTTAACTCTAAAATTTGCCTGCAGGTTTGTTATAACAACTTGTTTCAAGTCTCCAATTTCGGTCGTAATATAAGTTTTAACACGACGGTAATCGACTTTAATTGAATTTGTTAGAATCTGTGTGTGTGGTTCGTTTTCGCATAACTTCAAAACAACTCTACGTGTTAACTCTAAATTTTCCCTGCAGGTTTGTTATAACAACTTGTCTCAAGTCTCTAATTTCGGTCGTGAAATAAGTTTTAACACGAGAGTAATCGGCTTTAATTGAATTTGTTAGAATCTGTGTGTGTGGTTCGTTTTCGCATAACTTCAAAACAACTCTACGTGTTAACTCTAAATTTTCCCTGCAGGTTTGTTATAACAACTTGTCTCAAGTCTCTAATTTCGGTCGTGAAATAAGTTTTAACACGAGAGTAATCGGCTTTAATTGAATTTGTTAGAATCTGTGTGTGTGGTTCGTTTTCGCATAACTTCAAAATAACTGTACGTGTTAACTCTTAATTTTGCCTGCAGGTTTGTTATAACAACTTGTCTCAAGTCTCTAATTTTGGTCGTGAAATAAGTTTTAACACGAGAGTAATCGGCTTTAATTGAATTTGTTAGAATCTGTGTGTGTGGTTCGTTTTCGCATAACTTCAAAACAACTGTACGTGTTAACTCTTAATTTTGCCTGCAGGTTTTTCATAACAACTTGTTTCAAGTCTCCAATTTCGGTAGTGATATAAGTTTTAACACGATAGCAATCGGCTTTAATTGTATTTCTCGGAATCGATACGTGTGGTTCGTTTTCGCATAACTTCAAAACAACTGTACGTGTTAACTCTTAAATTTGCCTGCAGGTTTGTTTTAACAACTTGTTTCAAGTCTCCAATTTCCTTCGTGATATAAATTTTAACACGGGAGTAATCGGCTTTAATTGAATTTTATAGGAATCGATACATGTGATTCGTTTTCGCATAACTTCAAAACCACTGTACGTGTTAACTCTAAAATTTGCCTGCAGGTTTGTTATAACAACTTGTTTCAAGTCTCCAATTTCGGTCGTGATATAAGTTTTAACACGAGAGTAATCGGCTTTAATTGAATTTCTCGGAATCCATACGTGTGGTTTGTTTTCGCGTAACTTCAAAACCACTGTACGTGTTAACTCTAAATTTTGCCTGCAGGTTTGTTATAACAACTTGTTTCAAGTCTCCAATTTCGGTCGTGATATAAGTTTTAAGACGACGGTAATCGGCTTTAATTGAATTTATTAGAATCTGTGCGTGTGGTTCGTTTTCGCATAACTTCAAAACAACTCTACGTGTTAACTCTAAATTTTGCCTGCAGGTTTGTTATAACAACTTGTTTCAAGTCTCCAATTTCGGTCGTGATATAAGTTTTAACACGAGAGTAATCGGCTTTAATTGAATTTCTCGGAATCGATACGTGTGGTTCGTTTTCGCATAACTTCAAAACCACTGTACGTGTCCACTCTTAAATTTGCCTGCAGGTTTGTAATAACAACTTGTTTCAAGTCTTCAATTTCGGTCGTGATATAAGTTTTAACACGAGAGTAATCGGCTTTAATTGAATTTGTCAGAATCAGTATGTGTGGTTTGTTTTCGCGTAACTTCAAAACCACTGTACGTGTTAACTCTAAATTTTGCCTGCAGGTTTGTTATAACAACTTGTTTCAAGTGTCCAATTTCCTTTGTGATATAAGTTTTAACACGTCGGTAATCGGCTTTAATTGAATTTGTTAGAATCTGTGTGTGTGGTTCGTTTTCGCATAACTTCAAAACCACTCTACGTGTTAACTCTAAATTTTGCCTGCAGGTTTGTTATAACAACTTGTTTCAAGTCTCCAATTTCGGTCGTGATATAAGTTTTAACACGAGAGTAATCGGCTTTAATTGAATTTGTTAGAATCTGTGTGTGTGGTTCGTTTTCGCATAACTTCAAAACAACTGTACGTGTTAACTCTTAATTTTGCCTGCAGGTTTGTTATAACAACTTGTTTCAAGTCTCCAATTTCCTTCGTGATATAAATTTTAACACGGGAGTAATCGGCTTTAATTGAATTTTATAGGAATCGATACATGTGATTCGTTTTCGCGTAACTTCAAAACCACTGTACGTGTTAAGTCTAAATTTTGCCTGCAGGTTTGTTATAACAATTTGTTTCAAGTCTCCAATTTCGGTCGTGATATAAGTTTTAACACGACGGTAATCGGCTTTAATTGAATTTGTTAGAATCTGTGTGCGTGGTTCGTTTTCGCATAACTTCAAAACAACTCTACGTGTTAACTCTAAATTTTGCCTGCAGGTTTGTTATAACAACTTGTCTCAAGTCTCTAATTTTGGTCGTGAAATAAGTTTTAACACGAGAGTAATCGGCTTTAATTGAATTTGTTAGAATCTGTGTGTGTGGTTCGTTTTCGCATAACTTCAAAACAACTGTACGTGTTAACTCTTAATTTTGCCTGCAGGTTTTTCATAACAACTTGTTTCAAGTCTCCAATTTCGGTAGTGATATAAGTTTTAACACGATAGCAATCGGCTTTAATTGAATTTCTCGGAATCCATACGTGTGGTTCGTTTTCGCATAACTTCAAAACAACTGTACGTGTTAACTCTTAAATTTGCCTGCAGGTTTGTTTTAACAACTTGTTTCAAGTCTCCAATTTCCTTCGTGATATAAATTTTAACACGGGAGTAATCGGCTTTAATTGAATTTTATAGGAATCGATACATGTGATTCGTTTTCGCATAACTTCAAAACCACTGTACGTGTTAACTCTAAATTTTGCCTGCAGGTTTGTTATAACAACTTGTTTCAAGTCTCCAATTTCGGTCGTGATATAAGTTTTAAGACGACGGTAATCGGCTTTAATTGAATTTGTTAGAATCTGTGTGTGTGGTTCGTTTTCGCATAACTTCAAAACAACTCTACGTGTTAACTCTAAATTTTGCCTGCAGGTTTGTTATAACAACTTGTTTCAAGTCTCCAATTTCGGTCGTGATATAAGTTTTAACACGAGAGTAATCGGCTTTAATTGAATTTCTCGGAATCGATACGTGTGGTTCGTTTTCGCATAACTTCAAAACCACTGTACGTGTCCACTCTTAAATTTGCCTGCAGGTTTGTAATAACAACTTGTTTCAAGTCTTCAATTTCGGTCGTGATATAAGTTTTAACACGAGAGTAATCGGCTTTAATTGAATTTGTCAGAATCAGTATGTGTGGTTTGTTTTCGCGTAACTTCAAAACCACTGTACGTGTTAACTCTAAATTTTGCCTGCAGGTTTGTTATAACAACTTGTTTCAAGTGTCCAATTTCCTTTGTGATATAAGTTTTAACACGTCGGTAATCGGCTTTAATTGAATTTGTTAGAATCTGTGTGTGTGGTTCGTTTTCGCATAACTTCAAAACCACTCTACGTGTTAACTCTAAATTTTGCCTGCAGGTTTGTTATAACAACTTGTTTCAAGTCCCAATTTCGGTCGTGATATAAGTTTTAACACGAGAGTAATCGGCTTTAATTGAATTTGTTAGAATCTGTGTGTGTGGTTCGTTTTCGCATAACTTCAAAACAACTGTACGTGTTAACTATAAATTTTGCCTGCAGGTTTGTTATAACAACTTGTTTCAAGTCTCCAATTTCGGTCGTGATATAAGTTTTAACACGAGAGTAATCGGCTTTAATTGAATTTCTCGGAATCGATACGTGTGGTTTGTTTTCGCGTAACTTCAGAACCACTGTACGTGTTAACTCTAAATTTTGCCTGCAAGTTTGTTATAACAACTTGTTTCAAGTCTCCAATTTCGGTCGTGATATAAGTTTTAACACGAGAGTAATCGGCTTTAATTGAATTTCTCGGAATCGATACGTGTGGTTCGTTTTCGCATAACTTCAAAACCACTGTACGTGTCCACTCTTAAATTTGCCTGCAGGTTTGTAATAACAACTTGTTTCAAGTCTTCAATTTCGGTCGTGATATAAGTTTTAACACAAGAGTAATCGGCTTTAACTGAATTTGTCAGAATCAGTATGTGTGGTTTGTTTTCGCGTAACTTCAAAACCACTGTACGTGTTAACTCTAAATTTTGCCTTCAGGTTTGTTATAACAACTTGTTTCAAGTGTCCAATTTCCTTCGTGATATAAGTTTTAACACGACTGTAATCGGCTTTAATTGAATTTGTTAGAATCTGTGTGTGTAGTTCGTTTTCGCATAACTTCAAAACCACTCTACGTGTTAACTCTAAATTTTGCCTGCAGGTTTGTTATAACAACTTGTTTCAAGTCTCCAATTTCGGTCGTGATATAAGTTTTAACACGAGAGTAATCGGCTTTAATTGAATTTGTTAGAATCTGTGTGTGTGGTTCGTTTTCGCATAACTTCAAAACCACTCTACGTGTTAACTCTAAATTTTGCCTGCAGGTTTGTTATAACAACTTGTTTCAAGTCTCCAATTTCGGTCGTGATATAAGTTTTAACACGAGAGTAATCGGCTTTAAATGAATTTCTCGGAATCGATACGTGTGGTTTGTTTTCGCGTAACTTCAAAACCACTGTACGTGTTAACTCTAAATTTTGCCTGCAGGTTTGTTATAACAACTTGTTTCAAGTCTCCAATTTCGGTCGTGATATAAGTTTGAACACGAGAGTAATCGGCTTTAATTGAATTTCTCGGAATCGATACGTGTGGTTCGTTTTCGCATAACTTCAAAACCACTGTACGTGTCCACTCTTAAATTTGCCTGCAGGTTTGTAATAACAACTTGTTTCAAGTCTTCAATTTCGGTCGTGATATAAGTTTTAACACGAGAGTAATCGGCTTTAATTGAATTTGTCAGAATCAGTATGTGTGGTTTGTTTTCGCGTAACTTCAAAACCACTGTACGTGTTAACTCTAAATTTTGCCTGCAGGTTTGTTATAACAACTTGTTTCAAGTGTCCAATTTCCTTCGTGATATAAGGTGTAACACGAGAGTAATCGGCTTTAATTGAATTTGTTAGAATCTGTGTGTGTGGTTCGTTTTCGCATAACTTCAAAACAACTGTACGTGTTAACTATAAATTTTACCTGCAGGTTTGTTATAACAACTTGTTTCAAGTCTCCAATTTCGGTCGTGATATAAGTTTTAACACGAGAGTAATCCGCTTTAATTGAATTTCTCGGAATCGATACGTGTGGTTTGTTTTCGCGTAACTTCAGAACCACTGTACGTGTTAACTCTAAATTTTGCCTGCAGGTTTGTTATAACAACTTGTTTCAAGTCTCCAATTTCGGTCGTGATATAAGTTTTAACACGAGAGTAATCGGCTTTAATTGAATTTCTCGGAATCGATACGTGTGGTTCGTTTTCGCATAACTTCAAAACCACTGTACGTGTCCACTCTTAAATTTGCCTGCAGGTTTGTAATAACAACTTGTTTCAAGTCTTCAATTTCGGTCGTGATATAAGTTTTAACACGAGAATAATCGGCTTTAATTGAATTTGTCAGAATCAGTATGTGTGGTTTGTTTTCGCGTAACTTCAAAACCACTGTACGTGTTAACTCTAAATTTTGCCTGCAGGTTTGTTATAACAACTTGTTTCAAGTGTCCAATTTCCTTCGTGATATAAGTTTTAACACGACGGTAATCGGCTTTAATTGAATTTGTTAGAATCTGTGTGTGTGGTTCGTTTTCGCATAACTTCAAAACCACTCTACGTGTTAACTCTAAATTTTGCCTGCAGGTTTGTTATAACAACTTGTTTCAAGTCTCCAATTTCGGTCGTGATATAAGTTTTAACACGAGAGTAATCGGCTTTAAATGAATTTCTCGGAATCGATACGTGTGGTTTGTTTTCGCGTAACTTCAAAACCACTGTACGTGTTAACTCTAAATTTTGCCTGCAGGTTTGTTATAACAACTTGTTTCAAGTCTCCAATTTCGGTCGTGATATAAGTTTGAACACGAGAGTAATCGGCTTTAATTGAATTTCTCGGAATCGATACGTGTGGTTCGTTTTCGCATAACTTCAAAACCACTGTACGTGTCCACTCTTAAATTTGCCTGCAGGTTTGTAATAACAACTTGTTTCAAGTCTTCAATTTCGGTCGTGATATAAGTTTTAACACGAGAGTAATCGGCTTTAATTGAATTTGTCAGAATCAGTATGTGTGGTTTGTTTTCGCGTAACTTCAAAACCACTGTACGTGTTAACTCTAAATTTTGCCTGCAGGTTTGTTATAACAACTTGTTTCAAGTGTCCAATTTCCTTTGTGATATAAGTTTTAACACGTCGGTAATCGGCTTTAATTGAATTTGTTAGAATCTGTGTGTGTGGTTCGTTTTCGCATAACTTCAAAACCACTCTACGTGTTAACTCTAAATTTTGCCTGCAGGTTTGTTATAACAACTTGTTTCAAGTCCCAATTTCGGTCGTGATATAAGTTTTAACACGAGAGTAATCGGCTTTAATTGAATTTGTTAGAATCTGTGTGTGTGGTTCGTTTTCGCATAACTTCAAAACAACTGTACGTGTTAACTATAAATTTTGCCTGCAGGTTTGTTATAACAACTTGTTTCAAGTCTCCAATTTCGGTCGTGATATAAGTTTTAACACGAGAGTAATCGGCTTTAATTGAATTTCTCGGAATCGATACGTGTGGTTTGTTTTCGCGTAACTTCAGAACCACTGTACGTGTTAACTCTAAATTTTGCCTGCAGGTTTGTTATAACAACTTGTTTCAAGTCTCCAATTTCGGTCGTGATATAAGTTTTAACACGAGAGTAATCGGCTTTAATTGAATTTCTCGGAATCGATACGTGTGGTTCGTTTTCGCATAACTTCAAAACCACTGTACGTGTCCACTCTTAAATTTGCCTGCAGGTTTGTAATAACAACTTGTTTCAAGTCTTCAATTTCGGTCGTGATATAAGTTTTAACACAAGAGTAATCGGCTTTAACTGAATTTGTCAGAATCAGTATGTGTGGTTTGTTTTCGCGTAACTTCAAAACCACTGTACGTGTTAACTCTAAATTTTGCCTTCAGGTTTGTTATAACAACTTGTTTCAAGTGTCCAATTTCCTTCGTGATATAAGTTTTAACACGACGGTAATCGGCTTTAATTGAATTTGTTAGAATCTGTGTGTGTAGTTCGTTTTCTTATAACTTCAAAACCACTCTACGTGTTAACTCTAAATTTTGCCTGCAGGTTTGTTATAACAACTTGTTTCAAGTCTCCAATTTCGGTCGTGATATAAGTTTTAACACGAGAGTAATCGGCTTTAATTGAATTTGTTAGAATCTGTGTGTGTGGTTCGTTTTCGCATAACTTCAAAACAACTGTACGTGTTAACTATAAATTTTGCCTGCAGGTTTGTTATAACAACTTGTTTCAAGTCTCCAATTTCGGTCGTGATATAAGTTTTAACACGAGAGTAATCGGCTTTAATTGAATTTCTCGGAATCGATACGTGTGGTTTGTTTTCGCGTAACTTCAGAACCACTGTACGTGTTAACTCTAAATTTTGCCTGCAGGTTTGTTATAACAACTTGTTTCAAGTCTCCAATTTCGGTCGTGATATAAGTTTTAACACGAGAGTAATCGGCTTTAATTGAATTTCTCGGAATCGATACGTGTGGTTCGTTTTCGCATAACTTCAAAACCACTGTAAGTGTCCACTCTTAAATTTGCCTGCAGGTTTGTAATAACAACTTGTTTCAAGTCTTCAATTTCGGTCGTGATATAAGTTTTAACACGAGAGTAATCGGCTTTAATTGAATTTGTTAGAATCTGTGTGTGTGGTTCGTTTTCGCATAACTTCAAAACCACTCTACGTGTTAACTCTAAATTTTGCCTGCAGGTTTGTTATAACAACTTGTTTCAAGTCTCCAATTTCGGTCGTGATATAAGTTTTAACACGAGAGTAATCGGCTTTAAATGAATTTCTCGGAATCGATACGTGTGGTTTGTTTTCGCGTAACTTCAAAACCACTGTACGTGTTAACTCTAAATTTTGCCTGCAGGTTTGTTATAACAACTTGTTTCAAGTCTCCAATTTCGGTCGTGATATAAGTTTGAACACGAGAGTAATCGGCTTTAATTGAATTTCTCGGAATCGATACGTGTGGTTCGTTTTCGCATAACTTCAAAACCACTGTACGTGTCCACTCTTAAATTTGCCTGCAGGTTTGTAATAACAACTTGTTTCAAGTCTTCAATTTCGGTCGTGATATAAGTTTTAACACGAGAGTAATCGGCTTTAATTGAATTTGTCAGAATCAGTATGTGTGGTTTGTTTTCGCGTAACTTCAAAACCACTGTACGTGTTAACTCTAAATTTTGCCTGCAGGTTTGTTATAACAACTTGTTTCAAGTGTCCAATTTCCTTCGTGATATAAGGTGTAACACGAGAGTAATCGGCTTTAATTGAATTTGTTAGAATCTGTGTGTGTGGTTCGTTTTCGCATAACTTCAAAACAACTGTACGTGTTAACTATAAATTTTACCTGCAGGTTTGTTATAACAACTTGTTTCAAGTCTCCAATTTCGGTCGTGATATAAGTTTTAACACGAGAGTAATCCGCTTTAATTGAATTTCTCGGAATCGATACGTGTGGTTTGTTTTCGCGTAACTTCAGAACCACTGTACGTGTTAACTCTAAATTTTGCCTGCAGGTTTGTTATAACAACTTGTTTCAAGTCTCCAATTTCGGTCGTGATATAAGTTTTAACACGAGAGTAATCGGCTTTAATTGAATTTCTCGGAATCGATACGTGTGGTTCGTTTTCGCATAACTTCAAAACCACTGTACGTGTCCACTCTTAAATTTGCCTGCAGGTTTGTAATAACAACTTGTTTCAAGTCTTCAATTTCGGTCGTGATATAAGTTTTAACACGAGAATAATCGGCTTTAATTGAATTTGTCAGAATCAGTATGTGTGGTTTGTTTTCGCGTAACTTCAAAACCACTGTACGTGTTAACTCTAAATTTTGCCTGCAGGTTTGTTATAACAACTTGTTTCAAGTGTCCAATTTCCTTCGTGATATAAGTTTTAAAACGACGGTAATCGGCTTTAATTGAATTTGTTAGAATCTGTGTGTGTGGTTCGTTTTCGCATAACTTCAAAACCACTCTACGTGTTAACTCTAAATTTTGCCTGCAGGTTTGTTATAACAACTTGTTTCAAGTCTCCAATTTCGGTCGTGATATAAGTTTTAACACGAGAGTAATCGGCTTTAAATGAATTTCTCGGAATCGATACGTGTGGTTTGTTTTCGCGTAACTTCAAAACCACTGTACGTGTTAACTCTAAATTTTGCCTGCAGGTTTGTTATAACAACTTGTTTCAAGTCTCCAATTTCGGTCGTGATATAAGTTTGAACACGAGAGTAATCGGCTTTAATTGAATTTCTCGGAATCGATACGTGTGGTTCGTTTTCGCATAACTTCAAAACCACTGTACGTGTCCACTCTTAAATTTGCCTGCAGGTTTGTAATAACAACTTGTTTCAAGTCTTCAATTTCGGTCGTGATATAAGTTTTAACACGAGAGTAATCGGCTTTAATTGAATTTGTCAGAATCAGTATGTGTGGTTTGTTTTCGCGTAACTTCAAAACCACTGTACGTGTTAACTCTAAATTTTGCCTGCAGGTTTGTTATAACAACTTGTTTCAAGTGTCCAATTTCCTTCGTGATATAAGTTTTAACACGACGGTAATCGGCTTTAATTGAATTTGTTAGAATCTGTGTGTGTGGTTCGTTTTCGCATAACTTCAAAACAACTGTACGTGTTAACTCTTAATTTTGCCTGCAGGTTTGTCATAACAACTTGTTTCAAGTCTCCAATTTCGGTAGTGATATAAGTTTTAACACGATAGTAATCGGCTTTAATTAAATTTCTCGGAATCGATACGTGTGGTTCGTTTTCGCATAACTTCAAAACAACTGTACGTGTTAACTCTTAAATTTGCCTGCAGGTTTGTTATAACAACTTGTTTCAAGTCTCCAATTTCCTTCGTGATATAAATTTTAACACGGGAGTAATCGGCTTTAATTGAATTTTATAGGAATCGATACGTGTGGTTCGTTTTCGCGTAACTTCAAAACACCTGTACGTGTTAACTCTTAAATTTTCCTGCAGGTTTGTTATAACAACTTGTTTCAAGTCTCCAATTTCGGTCGTGATATAAGTTTTAAGACGAGAGTAATCGGCTTTAATTGAATTTCTCGGAATCGATACGTGTGGTTCGTTTTCGCATAACTTCAAAACCACTGTACGTGTCAACTCTTAAATTTCCCTGCAGGTTTGTAATAACAACTTGTTTCAAGTCTTCAATTTCGGTCGTGATATAAGTTTTAACACGAGAGTAATCGGCTTTAATTGAATTTGTCAGAATCAGTATGTGTGGTTTGTTTTCGCGTAACTTCAAAACCACTGTACGTGTTAACTCTAAATTTTGCCTGCAGGTTTGTTATAACAACTTGTTTCAAGTCTCCAATTTCCTTCGTGATATAAATTTTAACACGGGAGTAATCGGCTTTAATTGAATTTTATAGGAATCGATACATGTGATTCGTTTTCGCATAACTTCAAAACCACTGTACGTGTTAACTCTAAAATTTGCCTGCAGGTTTGTTATAACAACTTGTTTCAAGTCTCCAATTTCGGTCGTGATATAAGTTTTAACACGAGAGTAATCGGCTTTAATTGAATTTCTCGGAATCGATACGTGTGGATTGTTTTCGCCTAACTTCAAATCCACTGTACGTGTTAACTCTTAAATTTGCCTGCAGGTTTTTCATAACAACTTGTTTCAAGTCTCCAATTTCGGTAGTGATATAAGTTTTAACACGATAGCAATCGGCTTTAATTGAATTTCTCGGAATCCATACGTGTGGTTCGTTTTCGCATAACTTCAAAACAACTGTACGTGTTAACTCTTAATTTTGCCTGCAGGTTTTTCATAACAACTTGTTTCAAGTCTCCAATTTCGGTAGTGATATAAGTTTTAACACGATAGCAATCGGCTTTAATTGAATTTCTCGGAATCCATACGTGTGGTTCGTTTTCGCATAACTTCAAAACAACTGTACGTGTTAACTCTTAAATTTGCCTGCAGGTTTGTTTTAACAACTTGTTTCAAGTCTCCAATTTCCTTCGTGATATAAATTTTAACACGGGAGTAATCGGCTTTAATTGAATTTTATAGGAATCGATACATGTGATTCGTTTTCGCATAACTTCAAAACCACTGTACGTGTTAACTCTAAATTTTGCCTGCAGGTTTGTTATAACAACTTGTTTCAAGTCTCCAATTTCGGTCGTGATATAAGTTTTAAGACGACGGTAATCGGCTTTAATTGAATTTGTTAGAATCTGTGTGTGTGGTTCGTTTTCGCATAACTTCAAAACAACTCTACGTGTTAACTCTAAATTTTGCCTGCAGGTTTGTTATAACAACTTGTTTCAAGTCTCCAATTTCGGTCGTGATATAAGTTTTAACACGAGAGTAATCGGCTTTAATTGAATTTCTCGGAATCGATACGTGTGGTTCGTTTTCGCATAACTTCAAAACCACTGTACGTGTCCACTCTTAAATTTGCCTGCAGGTTTGTAATAACAACTTGTTTCAAGTCTTCAATTTCGGTCGTGATATAAGTTTTAACACGAGAGTAATCGGCTTTAATTGAATTTGTCAGAATCAGTATGTGTGGTTTGTTTTCGCGTAACTTCAAAACCACTGTACGTGTTAACTCTAAATTTTGCCTGCAGGTTTGTTATAACAACTTGTTTCAAGTGTCCAATTTCCTTTGTGATATAAGTTTTAACACGTCGGTAATCGGCTTTAATTGAATTTGTTAGAATCTGTGTGTGTGGTTCGTTTTCGCATAACTTCAAAACCACTCTACGTGTTAACTCTAAATTTTGCCTGCAGGTTTGTTATAACAACTTGTTTCAAGTCCCAATTTCGGTCGTGATATAAGTTTTAACACGAGAGTAATCGGCTTTAATTGAATTTGTTAGAATCTGTGTGTGTGGTTCGTTTTCGCATAACTTCAAAACAACTGTACGTGTTAACTATAAATTTTGCCTGCAGGTTTGTTATAACAACTTGTTTCAAGTCTCCAATTTCGGTCGTGATATAAGTTTTAACACGAGAGTAATCGGCTTTAATTGAATTTCTCGGAATCGATACGTGTGGTTTGTTTTCGCGTAACTTCAGAACCACTGTACGTGTTAACTCTAAATTTTGCCTGCAGGTTTGTTATAACAACTTGTTTCAAGTCTCCAATTTCGGTCGTGATATAAGTTTTAACACGAGAGTAATCGGCTTTAATTGAATTTCTCGGAATCGATACGTGTGGTTCGTTTTCGCATAACTTCAAAACCACTGTAAGTGTCCACTCTTAAATTTGCCTGCAGGTTTGTAATAACAACTTGTTTCAAGTCTTCAATTTCGGTCGTGATATAAGTTTTAACACGAGAGTAATCGGCTTTAATTGAATCTGTTAGAATCTGTGTGTGTGGTTCGTTTTCGCATAACTTCAAAACCACTCTACGTGTTAACTCTAAATTTTGCCTGCAGGTTTGTTATAACAACTTGTTTCAAGTCTCCAATTTCGGTCGTGATATAAGTTTTAACACGAGAGTAATCGGCTTTAAATGAATTTCTCGGAATCGATACGTGTGGTTTGTTTTCGCGTAACTTCAAAACCACTGTACGTGTTAACTCTAAATTTTGCCTGCAGGTTTGTTATAACAACTTGTTTCAAGTCTCCAATTTCGGTCGTGATATAAGTTTGAACACGAGAGTAATCGGCTTTAATTGAATTTCTCGGAATCGATACGTGTGGTTCGTTTTCGCATAACTTCAAAACCACTGTACGTGTCCACTCTTAAATTTGCCTGCAGGTTTGTAATAACAACTTGTTTCAAGTCTTCAATTTCGGTCGTGATATAAGTTTTAACACGAGAGTAATCGGCTTTAATTGAATTTGTCAGAATCAGTATGTGTGGTTTGTTTTCGCGTAACTTCAAAACCACTGTACGTGTTAACTCTAAATTTTGCCTGCAGGTTTGTTATAACAACTTGTTTCAAGTGTCCAATTTCCTTCGTGATATAAGGTGTAACACGAGAGTAATCGGCTTTAATTGAATTTGTTAGAATCTGTGTGTGTGGTTCGTTTTCGCATAACTTCAAAACAACTGTACGTGTTAACTATAAATTTTACCTGCAGGTTTGTTATAACAACTTGTTTCAAGTCTCCAATTTCGGTCGTGATATAAGTTTTAACACGAGAGTAATCCGCTTTAATTGAATTTCTCGGAATCGATACGTGTGGTTTGTTTTCGCGTAACTTCAGAACCACTGTACGTGTTAACTCTAAATTTTGCCTGCAGGTTTGTTATAACAACTTGTTTCAAGTCTCCAATTTCGGTCGTGATATAAGTTTTAACACGAGAGTAATCGGCTTTAATTGAATTTCTCGGAATCGATACGTGTGGTTCGTTTTCGCATAACTTCAAAACCACTGTACGTGTCCACTCTTAAATTTGCCTGCAGGTTTGTAATAACAACTTGTTTCAAGTCTTCAATTTCGGTCGTGATATAAGTTTTAACACGAGAATAATCGGCTTTAATTGAATTTGTCAGAATCAGTATGTGTGGTTTGTTTTCGCGTAACTTCAAAACCACTGTACGTGTTAACTCTAAATTTTGCCTGCAGGTTTGTTATAACAACTTGTTTCAAGTGTCCAATTTCCTTCGTGATATAAGTTTTAACACGACGGTAATCGGCTTTAATTGAATTTGTTAGAATCTGTGTGTGTGGTTCGTTTTCGCATAACTTCAAAACCACTCTACGTGTTAACTCTAAATTTTGCCTGCAGGTTTGTTATAACAACTTGTTTCAAGTCTCCAATTTCGGTCGTGATATAAGTTTTAACACGAGAGTAATCGGCTTTAAATGAATTTCTCGGAATCGATACGTGTGGTTTGTTTTCGCGTAACTTCAAAACCACTGTACGTGTTAACTCTAAATTTTGCCTGCAGGTTTGTTATAACAACTTGTTTCAAGTCTCCAATTTCGGTCGTGATATAAGTTTGAACACGAGAGTAATCGGCTTTAATTGAATTTCTCGGAATCGATACGTGTGGTTCGTTTTCGCATAACTTCAAAACCACTGTACGTGTCCACTCTTAAATTTGCCTGCAGGTTTGTAATAACAACTTGTTTCAAGTCTTCAATTTCGGTCGTGATATAAGTTTTAACACGAGAGTAATCGGCTTTAATTGAATTTGTCAGAATCAGTATGTGTGGTTTGTTTTCGCGTAACTTCAAAACCACTGTACGTGTTAACTCTAAATTTTGCCTGCAGGTTTGTTATAACAACTTGTTTCAAGTGTCCAATTTCCTTTGTGATATAAGTTTTAACACGTCGGTAATCGGCTTTAATTGAATTTGTTAGAATCTGTGTGTGTGGTTCGTTTTCGCATAACTTCAAAACCACTCTACGTGTTAACTCTAAATTTTGCCTGCAGGTTTGTTATAACAACTTGTTTCAAGTCCCAATTTCGGTCGTGATATAAGTTTTAACACGAGAGTAATCGGCTTTAATTGAATTTGTTAGAATCTGTGTGTGTGGTTCGTTTTCGCATAACTTCAAAACAACTGTACGTGTTAACTATAAATTTTGCCTGCAGGTTTGTTATAACAACTTGTTTCAAGTCTCCAATTTCGGTCGTGATATAAGTTTTAACACGAGAGTAATCGGCTTTAATTGAATTTCTCGGAATCGATACGTGTGGTTTGTTTTCGCGTAACTTCAGAACCACTGTACGTGTTAACTCTAAATTTTGCCTGCAGGTTTGTTATAACAACTTGTTTCAAGTCTCCAATTTCGGTCGTGATATAAGTTTTAACACGAGAGTAATCGGCTTTAATTGAATTTCTCGGAATCGATACGTGTGGTTCGTTTTCGCATAACTTCAAAACCACTGTACGTGTCCACTCTTAAATTTGCCTGCAGGTTTGTAATAACAACTTGTTTCAAGTCTTCAATTTCGGTCGTGATATAAGTTTTAACACAAGAGTAATCGGCTTTAACTGAATTTGTCAGAATCAGTATGTGTGGTTTGTTTTCGCGTAACTTCAAAACCACTGTACGTGTTAACTCTAAATTTTGCCTTCAGGTTTGTTATAACAACTTGTTTCAAGTGTCCAATTTCCTTCGTGATATAAGTTTTAACACGACGGTAATCGGCTTTAATTGAATTTGTTAGAATCTGTGTGTGTAGTTCGTTTTCTTATAACTTCAAAACCACTCTACGTGTTAACTCTAAATTTTGCCTGCAGGTTTGTTATAACAACTTGTTTCAAGTCTCCAATTTCGGTCGTGATATAAGTTTTAACACGAGAGTAATCGGCTTTAATTGAATTTGTTAGAATCTGTGTGTGTGGTTCGTTTTCGCATAACTTCAAAACAACTGTACATGTTAACTATAAATTTTGCCTGCAGGTTTGTTATAACAACTTGTTTCAAGTCTCCAATTTCGGTCGTGATATAAGTTTTAACACGAGAGTAATCGGCTTTAATTGAATTTCTCGGAATCGATACGTGTGGTTTGTTTTCGCGTAACTTCAGAACCACTGTACGTGTTAACTCTAAATTTTGCCTGCAGGTTTGTTATAACAACTTGTTTCAAGTCTCCAATTTCGGTCGTGATATAAGTTTTAACACGAGAGTAATCGGCTTTAATTGAATTTCTCGGAATCGATACGTGTGGTTCGTTTTCGCATAACTTCAAAACCACTGTAAGTGTCCACTCTTAAATTTGCCTGCAGGTTTGTAATAACAACTTGTTTCAAGTCTTCAATTTCGGTCGTGATATAAGTTTTAAGACGAGAGTAATCGGCTTTAATTGAATTTGTTAGAATCTGTGTGTGTGGTTCGTTTTCGCATAACTTCAAAACCACTCTACGTGTTAACTCCAAATTTTGCCTGCAGGTTTGTTATAACAACTTGTTTCAAGTCTCCAATTTCGGTCGTGATATAAGTTTTAACACGAGAGTAATCGGCTTTAATTGAATTTGTTAGAATCTGTGTGTGTGGTTCGTTTTCGCATAACTTCAAAACAACTGTACATGTTAACTATAAATTTTGCCTGCAGGTTTGTTATAACAACTTGTTTCAAGTCTCCAATTTCGGTCGTGATATAAGTTTTAACACGAGAGTAATCGGCTTTAATTGAATTTCTCGGAATCGATACGTGTGGTTTGTTTTCGCGTAACTTCAGAACCACTGTACGTGTTAACTCTAAATTTTGCCTGCAGGTTTGTTATAACAACTTGTTTCAAGTCTCCAATTTCGGTCGTGATATAAGTTTTAACACGAGAGTAATCGGCTTTAATTGAATTTCTCGGAATCGATACGTGTGGTTCGTTTTCGCATAACTTCAAAACCACTGTAAGTGTCCACTCTTAAATTTGCCTGCAGGTTTGTAATAACAACTTGTTTCAAGTCTTCAATTTCGGTCGTGATATAAGTTTTAAGACGAGAGTAATCGGCTTTAATTGAATTTGTTAGAATCTGTGTGTGTGGTTCGTTTTCGCATAACTTCAAAACCACTCTACGTGTTAACTCCAAATTTTGCCTGCAGGTTTGTTATAACAACTTGTTTCAAGTCTCCAATTTCGGTCGTGATATAAGTTTTAACACGAGAGTAATCGGCTTTAAATGAATTTCTCGGAATCGATACGTGTGGTTTGTTTTCGCGTAACTTCAAAACCACTGTACGTGTTAACTCTAAATTTTGCCTGCAGGTTTGTTATAACAACTTGTTTCAAGTCTCCAATTTCGGTCGTGATATAAGTTTGAACACGAGAGTAATCGGCTTTAATTGAATTTCTCGGAATCGATACGTGTGGTTCGTTTTCGCATAACTTCAAAACCACTGTACGTGTCCACTCTTAAATTTGCCTGCAGGTTTGTAATAACAACTTGTTTCAAGTCTTCAATTTCGGTCGTGATATAAGTTTTAACACGAGAGTAATCGGCTTTAATTGAATTTGTCAGAATCAGTATGTGTGGTTTGTTTTCGCGTAACTTCAAAACCAATGTACGTGTTAACTCTAAATTTTGCCTGCAGGTTTGTTATAACAACTTGTTTCAAGTGTCCAATTTCCTTCGTGATATAAGTTTTAACACGACGGTAATCGGCTTTAATTGAATTTGTTAGAATCTGTGTGTGTGGTTCGTTTTCGCATAACTTCAAAACCACTCTACGTGTTAACTCTAAATTTTGCCTGCAGGTTTGTTATAACAACTTGTTTCAAGTCTCCAATTTCGGTCGTGATATAAGTTTTAACACGAGAGTAATCGGCTTTAAATGAATTTCTCGGAATCGATACGTGTGGTTTGTTTTCGCGTAACTTCAAAACCACTGTACGTGTTAACTCTAAATTTTGCCTGCAGGTTTGTTATAACAACTTGTTTCAAGTCTCCAATTTCGGTCGTGATATAAGTTTGAACACGAGAGTAATCGGCTTTAATTGAATTTCTCGGAATCGATACGTGTGGTTCGTTTTCGCATAACTTCAAAACCACTGTACGTGTCCACTCTTAAATTTGCCTGCAGGTTTGTAATAACAACTTGTTTCAAGTCTTCAATTTCGGTCGTGATATAAGTTTTAACACGAGAGTAATCGGCTTTAATTGAATTTGTCAGAATCAGTATGTGTGGTTTGTTTTCGCGTAACTTCAAAACCACTGTACGTGTTAACTCTAAATTTTGCCTGCAGGTTTGTTATAACAACTTGTTTCAAGTGTCCAATTTCCTTCGTGATATAAGTTTTAACACGACGGTAATCGGCTTTAATTGAATTTGTTAGAATCTGTGTGTGTGGTTCGTTTTCGCATAACTTCAAAACAACTGTACGTGTTAACTCTTAATTTTGCCTGCAGGTTTGTCATAACAACTTGTTTCAAGTCTCCAATTTCGGTAGTGATATTAGTTTTAACACGATAGTAATCGGCTTTAATTGAATTTCTCGGAATCGATACGTGTGGTTCGTTTTCGCATAACTTCAAAACAACTGTACGTGTTAACTCTTAAATTTGCCTGCAGGTTTGTTATAACAACTTGTTTCAAGTCTCCAATTTCCTTCGTGATATAAATTTTAACACGGGAGTAATCGGCTTTAATTGAATTTTATAGGAATCGATACGTGTGGTTCGTTTTCGCGTAACTTCAAAACACCTGTACGTGTTAACTCTTAAATTTTCCTGCAGGTTTGTTATAACAACTTGTTTCAAGTCTCCAATTTCGGTCGTGATATAAGTTTTAAGACGAGAGTAATCGGCTTTAATTGAATTTCTCGGAATCGATACGTGTGGTTCGTTTTCGCATAACTTCAAAACCACTGTACGTGTCAACTCTTAAATTTCCCTGCAGGTTTGTAATAACAACTTGTTTCAAGTCTTCAATTTCGGTCGTGATATAAGTTTTAACACGAGAGTAATCGGCTTTAATTGAATTTGTCAGAATCAGTATGTGTGGTTTGTTTTCGCGTAACTTCAAAACCACTGTACGTGTTAACTCTAAATTTTGCCTGCAGGTTTGTTATAACAACTTGTTTCAAGTCTCCAATTTCCTTCGTGATATAAATTTTAACACGGGAGTAATCGGCTTTAATTGAATTTTATAAGAATCGATACATGTGATTCGTTTTCGCATAACTTCAAAACCACTGTACGTGTTAACTCTAAAATTTGCCTGCAGGTTTGTTATAACAACTTGTTTCAAGTCTCCAATTTCGGTCGTGATATAAGTTTTAACACGAGAGTAATCGGCTTTAATTGAATTTCTCGGAATCGATACGTGTGGATTGTTTTCGCCTAACTTCAAATCCACTGTACGTGTTAACTCTAAATTTTGCCTGCAGGTTTGTTATAACAACTTGTTTCAAGTCTCCAATTTCGGTCGTGATATAAGTTTTAACACGACGGTAATCGGCTTTAATTGAATTTGTTAGAATGTGTGTGTGTGGTTCGTTTTCGCATAACTTCAAAACAACTCTACGTGTTAACTCTAAATTTTGCCTGCAGGTTTGTTATAACAACTTGTCTCAAGTCTCTAATTTTGGTCGTGAAATAAGTTTTAACACGAGAGTAATCGGCTTTAATTGAATTTGTTACAATCTGTGTGTGTGGTTCGTTTTCGCATAACTTCAAAACAACTGTACGTGTTAACTCTTAATTTTGCCTGCAGGTTTGTCATAACAACTTGTTTCAAGTCTCCAATTTCGGCAGTGATATAAGTTTTAACACGATAGTAATCGGCTTTAATTGAATTTCTCGGAATCGATACGTGTGGTTCCTTTTCGCATAACTTTAAAACAACTGTACGTGTTAACTCTTAAATTTTCCTGCAGGTTTGTTATAACAACTTGTTTCAAGTCTCCAATTTCGGTCTTGATATAAGTTTTAACACGAGAGTAATCGGCTTTAATTGAATTTTATAGGAATCGATACATGTGATTCGTTTTCGCGTAACTTCAAAACCACTGTACGTGTTAACTCTAAATTTTGACTGCAGGTTTGTTATAACAACTTGTTTCAAGTGTCCAATTTCCTTCGTGATATAAGTTTTAACACGACGGTAATCGGCTTTAATTGAATTTGTTAGAATCTGTGTGTGTGGTTCGTTTTCGCATAACTTCAAAACCACTGTACGTGTTAACTCTAAAATTTGCCTGCAGGTTTGTTATAACAACTTGTTTCAAGTCTCCAATTTCGGTCGTAATATAAGTTTTAACACGACGGTAATCGGCTTTAATTGAATTTGTTAGAATCTGTGTGTGTGGTTCGTTTTCGCATAACTTCAAAACAACTCTACGTGTTAACTCTAAATTTTCCCTGCAGGTTTGTTATAACAACTTGTCTCAAGTCTCTAATTTCGGTCGTGAAATAAGTTTTAACACGAGAGTAATCGGCTTTAATTGAATTTGTTAGAATCTGTGTGTGTGGTTCGTTTTCGCATAACTTCAAAACAACTCTACGTGTTAACTCTAAATTTTCCCTGCAGGTTTGTTATAACAACTTGTCTCAAGTCTCTAATTTCGGTCGTGAAATAAGTTTTAACACGAGAGTAATCGGCTTTAATTGAATTTGTTAGAATCTGTGTGTGTGGTTCGTTTTCGCATAACTTCAAAATAACTGTACGTGTTAACTCTTAATTTTGCCTGCAGGTTTGTTATAACAACTTGTCTCAAGTCTCTAATTTTGGTCGTGAAATAAGTTTTAACACGAGAGTAATCGGCTTTAATTGAATTTGTTAGAATCTGTGTGTGTGGTTCGTTTTCGCATAACTTCAAAACAACTGTACGTGTTAACTCTTAATTTTGCCTGTAGGTTTTTCATAACAACTTGTTTCAAGTCTCCAATTTCGGTAGTGATATAAGTTTTAACACGATAGCAATCGGCTTTAATTGAATTTCTCGGAATCGATACGTGTGGTTCGTTTTCGCATAACTTCAAAACAACTGTACGTGTTAACTCTTAAATTTGCCTGCAGGTTTGTTTTAACAACTTGTTTCAAATCTCCAATTTCCTTCGTGATATAAATTTTAACACGGGAGTAATCGGCTTTAATTGAATTTTATAGGAATCGATACATGTGATTCGTTTTCGCATAACTTCAAAACCACTGTACGTGTTAACTCTAAAATTTGCCTGCAGGTTTGTTATAACAACTTGTTTCAAGTCTCCAATTTCGGTCGTGATATAAGTTTTAACACGAGAGTAATCGGCTTTAATTGAATTTCTCGGAATCGATACGTGTGGATTGTTTTCGCCTAACTTCAAATCCACTGTACGTGTTAACTCTAAATTTTGCCTGCAGGTTTGTTATAACAACTTGTTTCAAGTCTCCAATTTCGGTCGTGATATAAGTTTTAACACGACGGTAATCGGCTTTAATTGAATTTGTTAGAATGTGTGTGTGTGGTTCGTTTTCGCATAACTTCAAAACAACTCTACGTGTTAACTCTAAATTTTGCCTGCAGGTTTGTTATAACAACTTGTCTCAAGTCTCTAATTTTGGTCGTGAAATAAGTTTTAACAAGAGAGTAATCGGCTTTAATTGAATTTGTTACAATCTGTGTGTGTGGTTCGTTTTCGCATAACTTCAAAACAACTGTACGTGTTAACTCTTAATTTTGCCTGCAGGTTTGTCATAACAACTTGTTTCAAGTCTCCAATTTCGGTAGTGATATAAGTTTTAACACGATAGTAATCGGCTTTAATTGAATTTCTCGGAATCGATACGTGTGGTTCGTTTTCGCATAACTTCAAAACAACTGTACGTGTTAACTCTTAAATTTTCCTGCAGGTTTGTTATAACAACTTGTTTCAAGTCTCCAATTTCGGTCATGATATAAGTTTTAACACGAGAGTAATCGGCTTTAATTGAATTTCTCGGAATCGATACGTGTGGTTCGTTTTCGCATAACATCAAAACCACTGTACGTGTCAACTCTTAAATTTGCTTGCAGGTTTGTAATAACAACTTGTTTCAAGTCTTCAATTTCGGTCGTGATATAAGTTTTAACACGAGAGTAATCGGCTTTAATTGAATTTGTGAGAATCAGTATGTGTGGTTTGTTTTCGCGTAACTTCAAAACCACTGTACGTGTTAACTCTAAAATTTGCCTGCAGGTTTGTTATAACAACTTGTTTCAAGTGTCCAATTTCCTTCGTGATATAAGTTTTAACACGACGGTAATCGGCTTTAATTGAATTTGTTAGAATCTGTGTGTGTGGTTCGTTTTCGCATAACTTCAAAACCACTGTACGTGTTAACTCTAAAATTTGCCTGCAGGTTTGTTATAACAACTTGTTTCAAGTCTCTAATTTCGGTCGTAATATAAGTTTTAACACGACGGTAATCGGCTTTAATTGAATTTGTTAGAATCTGTGTGTGAGGTTCGTTTTCGCATAACTTCAAAACAACTCTACGTGTTAACTCTAAATTTTCCCTGCAGGTTTGTTATAACAACTTGTCTCAAGTCTCTAATTTCGGTCGTGAAATAAGTTTTAACACGAGAGTAATCGGCTTTAATTGAATTTCTCGGAATCGATACGTGTGGTTCCTTTTCGCATAACTTTAAAACAACTGTACGTGTTAACTCTTAAATTTTCCTGCAGGTTTGTTATAACAACTTGTTTCAAGTCTCCAATTTCGGTCTTGATATAAGTTTTAACACGAGAGTAATCGGCTTTAATTGAATTTTATAGGAATCGATACATGTGATTCGTTTTCGCGTAACTTCAAAACCACTGTACGTGTTAACTCTAAATTTTGATTGCAGGTTTGTTATAACAACTTGTTTCAAGTGTCCAATTTCCTTCGTGATATAAGTTTTAACACGACGGTAATCGGCTTAAATTGAATTTGTTAGAATCTGTGTGTGTGGTTCGTTTTCGCATAACTTCAAAACCACTGTACGTGTTAACTCTAAAATTTGCCTGCAGGTTTGTTATAACAACTTGTTTCAAGTCTCCAATTTCGGTCGTAATATAGGTTTTAACACGAGAGTAATCGGCTTTAATTGAATTTGTTAGAATCTGTGTGTGTGGTTCGTTTTCGCATAACTTCAAAACCACTCTACGTGTTAACTCTAAATTTTGCCTGCAGGTTTGTTATAACAACTTGTTTCAAGTCTCCAATTTCGGTCGTGATATAAGTTTTAACACGAGAGTAATCGGCTTTAAATGAATTTCTCGGAATCGATACGTGTGGTTTGTTTTCGCGTAACTTCAAAACCACTGTACGTGTTAACTCTAAATTTTGCCTGCAGGTTTGTTATAACAACTTGTTTCAAGTCTCCAATTTCGGTCGTGATATAAGTTTGAACACGAGAGTAATCGGCTTTAATTGAATTTCTCGGAATCGATACGTGTGGTTCGTTTTCGCATAACTTCAAAACCACTGTACGTGTCCACTCTTAAATTTGCCTGCAGGTTTGTAATAACAACTTGTTTCAAGTCTTCAATTTCGGTCGTGATATAAGTTTTAACACGAGAGTAATCGGCTTTAATTGAATTTGTCAGAATCAGTATGTGTGGTTTGTTTTCGCGTAACTTCAAAACCACTGTACGTGTTAACTCTAAATTTTGCCTGCAGGTTTGTTATAACAACTTGTTTCAAGTGTCCAATTTCCTTCGTGATATAAGGTGTAACACGAGAGTAATCGGCTTTAATTGAATTTGTTAGAATCTGTGTGTGTGGTTCGTTTTCGCATAACTTCAAAACAACTGTACGTGTTAACTATAAATTTTACCTGCAGGTTTGTTATAACAACTTGTTTCAAGTCTCCAATTTCGGTCGTGATATAAGTTTTAACACGAGAGTAATCCGCTTTAATTGAATTTCTCGGAATCGATACGTGTGGTTTGTTTTCGCGTAACTTCAGAACCACTGTACGTGTTAACTCTAAATTTTGCCTGCAGGTTTGTTATAACAACTTGTTTCAAGTCTCCAATTTCGGTCGTGATATAAGTTTTAACACGAGAGTAATCGGCTTTAATTGAATTTCTCGGAATCGATACGTGTGGTTCGTTTTCGCATAACTTCAAAACCACTGTACGTGTCCACTCTTAAATTTGCCTGCAGGTTTGTAATAACAACTTGTTTCAAGTCTTCAATTTCGGTCGTGATATAAGTTTTAACACGAGAATAATCGGCTTTAATTGAATTTGTCAGAATCAGTATGTGTGGTTTGTTTTCGCGTAACTTCAAAACCACTGTACGTGTTAACTCTAAATTTTGCCTGCAGGTTTGTTATAACAACTTGTTTCAAGTGTCCAATTTCCTTCGTGATATAAGTTTTAACACGACGGTAATCGGCTTTAATTGAATTTGTTAGAATCTGTGTGTGTGGTTCGTTTTCGCATAACTTCAAAACAACTGTACGTGTTAACTCTTAATTTTGCCTGCAGGTTTGTCATAACAACTTGTTTCAAGTCTCCAATTTCGGTAGTGATATTAGTTTTAACACGATAGTAATCGGCTTTAATTGAATTTCTCGGAATCGATACGTGTGGTTCGTTTTCGCATAACTTCAAAACAACTGTACGTGTTAACTCTTAAATTTGCCTGCAGGTTTGTTATAACAACTTGTTTCAAGTCTCCAATTTCCTTCGTGATATAAATTTTTACACGGGAGTAATCGGCTTTAATTGAATTTTATAGGAATCGATACGTGTGGTTCGTTTTCGCGTAACTTCAAAACACCTGTATGTGTTAACTCTTAAATTTTCCTGCAGGTTTGTTATAACAACTTGTTTCAAGTCTCCAATTTCGGTCGTGATATAAGTTTTAAGACGAGAGTAATCGGCTTTAATTGAATTTCTCGGAATCGATACGTGTGGTTCGTTTTCGCATAACTTCAAAACCACTGTACGTGTCAACTCTTAAATTTCCCTGCAGGTTTGTAATAACAACTTGTTTCAAGTCTTCAATTTCGGTCGTGATATAAGTTTTAACACGAGAGTAATCGGCTTTAATTGAATTTGTCAGAATCAGTATGTGTGGTTTGTTTTCGCGTAACTTCAAAACCACTGTACGTGTTAACTCTAAATTTTGCCTGCAGGTTTGTTATAACAACTTGTTTCAAGTCTCCAATTTCCTTCGTGATATAAATTTTAACACGGGAGTAATCGGCTTTAATTGAATTTTATAGGAATCGATACGTGTGATTCGTTTTCGCATAACTTCAAATCCACTGTACGTGTTAACTCTAAAATTTGCCTGCAGGTTTGTTATAACAACTTGTTTCAAGTCTCCAATTTCGGTAGTGATATAAGTTTTAACACGATAGTAATCGGCTTTAATTGAATTTGTTAGAATGTGTGTGTGTGGTTCCTTTTCGCATAACTTTAAAACAACTGTACGTGTTAACTCTAAATTTTGCCTGCAGGTTTGTTATAACAACTTGTCTCAAGTCTCTAATTTTGGTCGTGAAATAAGTTTTAACACGAGAGTAATCGGCTTTAATTGAATTTGTTACAATCTGTGTGTGTGGTTCGTTTTCGCATAACTTCAAAACAACTGTACGTGTTAACTCTTAATTTTGCCTGCAGGTTTGTCATAACAACTTGTTTCAAGTCTCCAATTTCGGTAGTGATATAAGTTTTAACACGATAGTAATCGGCTTTAATTGAATTTCTCGGAATCGATACGTGTGGTTCCTTTTCGCATAACTTTAAAACAACTGTACGTGTTAACTCTTAAATTTTCCTGCAGGTTTGTTATAACAACTTGTTTCAAGTCTCCAATTTCGGTCTTGATATAAGTTTTAACACGAGAGTAATCGGCTTTAATTGAATTTTATAGGAATCGATACATGTGATTCGTTTTCGCGTAACTTCAAAACCACTGTACGTGTTAACTCTAAATTTTGACTGCAGGTTTGTTATAACAACTTGTTTCAAGTGTCCAATTTCCTTCGTGATATAAGTTTTAACACGACGGTAATCGGCTTTAATTGAATTTGTTAGAATCTGTGTGTGTGGTTCGTTTTCGCATAACTTCAAAACCACTGTACGTGTTAACTCTAAAATTTGCCTGCAGGTTTGTTATAACAACTTGTTTCAAGTCTCCAATTTCGGTCGTAATATAAGTTTTAACACGACGGTAATCGGCTTTAATTGAATTTGTTAGAATCTGTGTGTGTGGTTCGTTTTCGCATAACTTCAAAACAACTCTACGTGTTAACTCTAAATTTTCCCTGCAGGTTTGTTATAACAACTTGTCTCAAGTCTCTAATTTCGGTCGTGAAATAAGTTTTAACACGAGAGTAATCGGCTTTAATTGAATTTGTTAGAATCTGTGTGTGTGGTTCGTTTTCGCATAACTTCAAAACAACTCTACGTGTTAACTCTAAATTTTCCCTGCAGGTTTGTTATAACAACTTGTCTCAAGTCTCTAATTTCGGTCGTGAAATAAGTTTTAACACGAGAGTAATCGGCTTTAATTGAATTTGTTAGAATCTGTGTGTGTGGTTCGTTTTCGCATAACTTCAAAATAACTGTACGTGTTAACTCTTAATTTTGCCTGCAGGTTTGTTATAACAACTTGTCTCAAGTCTCTAATTTTGGTCGTGAAATAAGTTTTAACACGAGAGTAATCGGCTTTAATTGAATTTGTTAGAATCTGTGTGTGTGGTTCGTTTTCGCATAACTTCAAAACAACTGTACGTGTTAACTCTTAATTTTGCCTGCAGGTTTTTCATAACAACTTGTTTCAAGTCTCCAATTTCGGTAGTGATATAAGTTTTAACACGATAGCAATCGGCTTTAATTGAATTTCTCGGAATCGATACGTGTGGTTCGTTTTCGCATAACTTCAAAACAACTGTACGTGTTAACTCTTAAATTTGCCTGCAGGTTTGTTTTAACAACTTGTTTCAAATCTCCAATTTCCTTCGTGATATAAATTTTAACACGGGAGTAATCGGCTTTAATTGAATTTTATAGGAATCGATACATGTGATTCGTTTTCGCATAACTTCAAAACCACTGTACGTGTTAACTCTAAAATTTGCCTGCAGGTTTGTTATAACAACTTGTTTCAAGTCTCCAATTTCGGTCGTGATATAAGTTTTAACACGAGAGTAATCGGCTTTAATTGAATTTCTCGGAATCGATACGTGTGGATTGTTTTCGCCTAACTTCAAATCCACTGTACGTGTTAACTCTAAATTTTGCCTGCAGGTTTGTTATAACAACTTGTTTCAAGTCTCCAATTTCGGTCGTGATATAAGTTTTAACACGACGGTAATCGGCTTTAATTGAATTTGTTAGAATGTGTGTGTGTGGTTCGTTTTCGCATAACTTCAAAACAACTCTACGTGTTAACTCTAAATTTTGCCTGCAGGTTTGTTATAACAACTTGTCTCAAGTCTCTAATTTTGGTCGTGAAATAAGTTTTAACAAGAGAGTAATCGGCTTTAATTGAATTTGTTACAATCTGTGTGTGTGGTTCGTTTTCGCATAACTTCAAAACAACTGTACGTGTTAACTCTTAATTTTGCCTGCAGGTTTCTCATAACAACTTGTTTCAAGTCTCCAATTTCGGTAGTGATATAAGTTTTAACACGATAGTAATCGGCTTTAATTGAATTTCTCGGAATCGATACGTGTGGTTCGTTTTCGCATAACTTCAAAACAACTGTACGTGTTAACTCTTAAATTTTCCTGCAGGTTTGTTATAACAACTTGTTTCAAGTCTCCAATTTCGGTCATGATATAAGTTTTAACACGAGAGTAATCGGCTTTAATTGAATTTCTCGGAATCGATACGTGTGGTTCGTTTTCGCATAACATCAAAACCACTGTACGTGTCAACTCTTAAATTTGCCTGCAGGTTTGTAATAACAACTTGTTTCAAGTCTTCAATTTCGGTCGTGATATAAGTTTTAACACGAGAGTAATCGGCTTTAATTGAATTTGTGAGAATCAGTATGTGTGGTTTGTTTTCGCGTAACTTAAAAACCACTGTTCGTGTTAACTCTAAAATTTGCCTGCAGGTTTGTTATAACAACTTGTTTCAAGTGTCCAATTTCCTTCGTGATATAAGTTTTAACACGACGGTAATCGGCTTTAATTGAATTTGTTAGAATCTGTGTGTGTGGTTCGTTTTCGCATAACTTCAAAACCACTGTACGTGTTAACTCTAAAATTTGCCTGCAGGTTTGTTATAACAACTTGTTTCAAGTCTCTAATTTCGGTCGTAATATAAGTTTTAACACGACGGTAATCGGCTTTAATTGAATTTGTTAGAATCTGTGTGTGTGGTTCGTTTTCGCATAACTTCAAAACAACTCTACGTGTTAACTCTAAATTTTCCCTGCAGGTTTGTTATAACAACTTGTCTCAAGTCTCTAATTTCGGTCGTGAAATAAGTTTTAACACGAGAGTAATCGGCTTTAATTGAATTTGTTAGAATCTGTGTGTGTGGTTCGTTTTCGCATAACTTCAAAATAACTGTACGTGTTAACTCTTAATTTTGCCTGCAGGTTTGTCATAACAACTTGTTTCAAGTCTCCAATTTCGGTAGTGATATAATTTTTAACACGAGAGTAATCGGCTTTAATTGAATTTGTTAGAATCTGTGTGTGTGGTTCGTTTTCGCATAACTTCAAAACAACTGTACGTGTTAACTCTTAATTTTGCCTGCAGGTTTGTTATAACAACTTGTTTCAAGTCTCCAATTTCCTTCGTGATATAAATTTTAACACGGGAGTAATCGGCTTTAATTGAATTTTATAGGAATCGATACATGTGATTCGTTTTCGCGTAACTTCAAAACCACTGTACGTGTTAACTCTAAATTTTGCCTGCAGGTTTGTTATAACAACTTGTTTCAAGTGTCCAATTTCCTTCGTGATATAAGTTTTAACACGACGGTAATCGGCTTTAATTGAATTTGTTAGAATCTGTGTGTGTGGTTCGTTTTCGCATAACTTCAAAACCACTGTACGTGTTAACTCTAAAATTTGCCTGCAGGTTTGTTATAACAACTTGTTTCAAGTCTCCAATTTCGGTCGTGATATAAGTTTTAACACGAGAGTAATCGGCTTTAATTGAATTTCTCGGAATCGATACGTGTGGATTGTTTTCGCCTAACTTCAAATCCACTGTACGTGTTAACTCTAAATTTTGCCTGCAGGTTTGTTATAACAACTTGTTTCAAGTCTCCAATTTCGGTCGTGATATAAGTTTTAACACGACGGTAATCGGATTTAATTGAATTTGTTAGAATGTGTGTGTGTGGTTCGTTTTCGCATAACTTCAAAACAACTCTACGTGTTAACTCTAAATTTTGCCTGCAGGTTTGTTATAACAACTTGTCTCAAGTCTCTAATTTTGGTCGTGAAATAAGTTTTAACACGAGAGTAATCGGCTTTAATTGAATTTGTTACAATCTGTGTGTGTGGTTCGTTTTCGCATAACTTCAAAACAACTGTACGTGTTAACTCTTAATTTTGCCTGCAGGTTTGTCATAACAACTTGTTTCAAGTCTCCAATTTCGGTAGTGATATAAGTTTTAACACGATAGTAATCGGCTTTAATTGAATTTCTCGGAATCGATACGTGTGGTTCCTTTTCGCATAACTTTAAAACAACTGTACGTGTTAACTCTTAAATTTTCCTGCAGGTTTGTTATAACAACTTGTTTCAAGTCTCCAATTTCGGTCTTGATATAAGTTTTAACACGAGAGTAATCGGCTTTAATTGAATTTTATAGGAATCGATACATGTGATTCGTTTTCGCGTAACTTCAAAACCACTGTACGTGTTAACTCTAAATTTTGATTGCAGGTTTGTTATAACAACTTGTTTCAAGTGTCCAATTTCCTTCGTGATATAAGTTTTAACACGACGGTAATCGGCTTAAATTGAATTTGTTAGAATCTGTGTGTGTGGTTCGTTTTCGCATAACTTCAAAACCACTGTACGTGTTAACTCTAAAATTTGCCTGCAGGTTTGTTATAACAACTTGTTTCAAGTCTCCAATTTCGGTCGTAATATAGGTTTTAACACGAGAGTAATCGGCTTTAATTGAATTTGTTAGAATCTGTGTGTGTGGTTCGTTTTCGCATAACTTCAAAACCACTCTACGTGTTAACTCTAAATTTTGCCTGCAGGTTTGTTATAACAACTTGTTTCAAGTCTCCAATTTCGGTCGTGATATAAGTTTTAACACGAGAGTAATCGGCTTTAATTGAATTTCTCGGAATCGATACGTGTGGTTCGTTTTCGCATAACTTCAAAACCACTGTACGTGTCCACTCTTAAATTTGCCTGCAGGTTTGTAATAACAACTTGTTTCAAGTCTTCAATTTCGGTCGTGATATAAGTTTTAACACGAGAGTAATCGGCTTTAATTGAATTTGTCAGAATCAGTATGTGTGGTTTGTTTTCGCGTAACTTCAAAACCACTGTACGTGTTAACTCTAAATTTTGCCTGCAGGTTTGTTATAACAACTTGTTTCAAGTGTCCAATTTCCTTCGTGATATAAGTTTTAACACGACGGTAATCGGCTTTAATTGAATTTGTTAGAATCTGTGTGTGTGGTTCGTTTTCGCATAACTTCAAAACCACTCTACGTGTTAACTCTAAATTTTGCCTGCAGGTTTGTTATAACAACTTGTTTCAAGTCTCCAATTTCGGTCGTGATATAAGTTTTAACACGAGAGTAATCGGCTTTAAATGAATTTCTCGGAATCGATACGTGTGGTTTGTTTTCGCGTAACTTCAAAACCACTGTACGTGTTAACTCTAAATTTTGCCTGCAGGTTTGTTATAACAACTTGTTTCAAGTCTCCAATTTCGGTCGTGATATAAGTTTGAACACGAGAGTAATCGGCTTTAATTGAATTTCTCGGAATCGATACGTGTGGTTCGTTTTCGCATAACTTCAAAACCACTGTACGTGTCCACTCTTAAATTTGCCTGCAGGTTTGTAATAACAACTTGTTTCAAGTCTTCAATTTCGGTCGTGATATAAGTTTTAACACGAGAGTAATCGGCTTTAATTGAATTTGTCAGAATCAGTATGTGTGGTTTGTTTTCGCGTAACTTCAAAACCACTGTACGTGTTAACTCTAAATTTTGCCTGCAGGTTTGTTATAACAACTTGTTTCAAGTGTCCAATTTCCTTCGTGATATAAGTTTTAACACGACGGTAATCGGCTTTAATTGAATTTGTTAGAATCTGTGTGTGTGGTTCGTTTTCGCATAACTTCAAAACAACTGTACGTGTTAACTCTTAATTTTGCCTGCAGGTTTGTCATAACAACTTGTTTCAAGTCTCCAATTTCGGTAGTGATATTAGTTTTAACACGATAGTAATCGGCTTTAATTGAATTTGTTAGAATCTGTGTGTGTGGTTCGTTTTCGCATAACTTCAAAACAACTGTACGTGTTAACTCTTAAATTTGCCTGCAGGTTTGTTATAACAACTTGTTTCAAGTCTCCAATTTCCTTCGTGATATAAATTTTAACACGGGAGTAATCGGCTTTAATTGAATTTTATAGGAATCGATACGTGTGGTTCGTTTTCGCGTAACTTCAAAACACCTGTACGTGTTAACTCTTAAATTTTCCTGCAGGTTTGTTATAACAACTTGTTTCAAGTCTCCAATTTCGGTCGTGATATAAGTTTTAGGACGAGAGTAATCGGCTTTAATTGAATTTCTCGGAATCGATACGTGTGGTTCGTTTTCGCATAACTTCAAAACCACTGTACGTGTCAACTCTTAAATTTCCCTGCAGGTTTGTAATAACAACTTGTTTCAAGTCTTCAATTTCGGTCGTGATATAAGTTTTAACACGAGAGTAATCGGCTTTAATTGAATTTGTCAGAATCAGTATGTGTGGTTTGTTTTCGCGTAACTTCAAAACCACTGTACGTGTTAACTCTAAATTTTGCCTGCAGGTTTGTTATAACAACTTGTTTCAAGTCTCCAATTTCCTTCGTGATATAAATTTTAACACGGGAGTAATCGGCTTTAATTGAATTTTATAGGAATCGATACATGTGATTCGTTTTCGCATAACTTCAAAACCACTGTACGTGTTAACTCTAAAATTTGCCTGCAGGTTTGTTATAACAACTTGTTTCAAGTCTCCAATTTCGGTCGTGATATAAGTTTTAACACGAGAGTAATCGGCTTTAATTGAATTTCTCGGAATCGATACGTGTGGATTGTTTTCGCCTAACTTCAAATCCACTGTACGTGTTAACTCTAAATTTTGCCTGCAGGTTTGTTATAACAACTTGTTTCAAGTCTCCAATTTCGGTCGTGATATAAGTTTTAACACGACGGTAATCGGCTTTAATTGAATTTGTTAGAATGTGTGTGTGTGGTTCGTTTTCGCATAACTTCAAAACAACTCTACGTGTTAACTCTAAATTTTGCCTGCAGGTTTGTTATAACAACTTGTCTCAAGTCTCTAATTTTGGTCGTGAAATAAGTTTTAACACGAGAGTAATCGGCTTTAATTGAATTTGTTACAATCTGTGTGTGTGGTTCGTTTTCGCATAACTTCAAAACAACTGTACGTGTTAACTCTTAATTTTGCCTGCAGGTTTGTCATAACAACTTGTTTCAAGTCTCCAATTTCGGTAGTGATATAAGTTTTAACACGATAGTAATCGGCTTTAATTGAATTTCTCGGAATCGATACGTGTGGTTCCTTTTCGCATAACATTAAAACAACTGTACGTGTTAACTCTTAAATTTTCCTGCAGGTTTGTTATAACAACTTGTTTCAAGTCTCCAATTTCGGTCTTGATATAAGTTTTAACACGAGAGTAATCGGCTTTAATTGAATTTTATAGGAATCGATACATGTGATTCGTTTTCGCGTAACTTCAAAACCACTGTACGTGTTAACTCTAAATTTTGACTGCAGGTTTGTTATAACAACTTGTTTCAAGTGTCCAATTTCCTTCGTGATATAAGTTTTAACACGACGGTAATCGGCTTTAATTGAATTTGTTAGAATCTGTGTGTGTGGTTCGTTTTCGCATAACTTCAAAACCACTGTACGTGTTAACTCTAAAATTTGCCTGCAGGTTTGTTATAACAACTTGTTTCAAGTCTCCAATTTCGGTCGTAATATAAGTTTTAACACGACGGTAATCGGCTTTAATTGAATTTGTTAGAATCTGTGTGTGTGGTTCGTTTTCGCATAACTTCAAAACAACTCTACGTGTTAACTCTAAATTTTCCCTGCAGGTTTGTTATAACAACTTGTCTCAAGTCTCTAATTTCGGTCGTGAAATAAGTTTTAACACGAGAGTAATCGGCTTTAATTGAATTTGTTAGAATCTGTGTGTGTGGTTCGTTTTCGCATAACTTCAAAACAACTCTACGTGTTAACTCTAAATTTTCCCTGCAGGTTTGTTATAACAACTTGTCTCAAGTCTCTAATTTCGGTCGTGAAATAAGTTTTAACACGAGAGTAATCGGCTTTAATTGAATTTGTTAGAATCTGTGTGTGTGGTTCGTTTTCGCATAACTTCAAAATAACTGTACGTGTTAACTCTTAATTTTGCCTGCAGGTTTGTTATAACAACTTGTCTCAAGTCTCTAATTTTGGTCGTGAAATAAGTTTTAACACGAGAGTAATCGGCTTTAATTGAATTTGTTAGAATCTGTGTGTGTGGTTCGTTTTCGCATAACTTCAAAACAACTGTACGTGTTAACTCTTAATTTTGCCTGCAGGTTTTTCATAACAACTTGTTTCAAGTCTCCAATTTCGGTAGTGATATAAGTTTTAACACGATAGCAATCGGCTTTAATTGAATTTCTCGGAATCGATACGTGTGGTTCGTTTTCGCATAACTTCAAAACAACTGTACGTGTTAACTCTTAAATTTGCCTGCAGGTTTGTTTTAACAACTTGTTTCAAATCTCCAATTTCCTTCGTGATATAAATTTTAACACGGGAGTAATCGGCTTTAATTGAATTTTATAGGAATCGATACATGTGATTCGTTTTCGCATAACTTCAAAACCACTGTACGTGTTAACTCTAAAATTTGCCTGCAGGTTTGTTATAACAACTTGTTTCAAGTCTCCAATTTCGGTCGTGATATAAGTTTTAACACGAGAGTAATCGGCTTTAATTGAATTTCTCGGAATCGATACGTGTGGATTGTTTTCGCCTAACTTCAAATCCACTGTACGTGTTAACTCTAAATTTTGCCTGCAGGTTTGTTATAACAACTTGTTTCAAGTCTCCAATTTCGGTCGTGATATAAGTTTTAACACGACGGTAATCGGCTTTAATTGAATTTGTTAGAATGTGTGTGTGTGGTTCGTTTTCGCATAACTTCAAAACAACTCTACGTGTTAACTCTAAATTTTGCCTGCAGGTTTGTTATAACAACTTGTCTCAAGTCTCTAATTTTGGTCGTGAAATAAGTTTTAACAAGAGAGTAATCGGCTTTAATTGAATTTGTTACAATCTGTGTGTGTGGTTCGTTTTCGCATAACTTCAAAACAACTGTACGTGTTAACTCTTAATTTTGCCTGCAGGTTTGTCATAACAACTTGTTTCAAGTCTCCAATTTCGGTAGTGATATAAGTTTTAACACGATAGTAATCGGCTTTAATTGAATTTCTCGGAATCGATACGTGTGGTTCGTTTTCGCATAACTTCAAAACAACTGTACGTGTTAACTCTTAAATTTTCCTGCAGGTTTGTTATAACAACTTGTTTCAAGTCTCCAATTTCGGTCATGATATAAGTTTGAACACGAGAGTAATCGGCTTTAATTGAATTTCTCGGAATCGATACGTGTGGTTCGTTTTCGCATAACTTCAAAACCACTGTACGTGTCCACTCTTAAATTTGCCTGCAGGTTTGTAATAACAACTTGTTTCAAGTCTTCAATTTCGGTCGTGATATAAGTTTTAACACGAGAGTAATCGGCTTTAATTGAATTTGTCAGAATCAGTATGTGTGGTTTGTTTTCGCGTAACTTCAAAACCACTGTACGTGTTAACTCTAAATTTTGCCTGCAGGTTTGTTATAACAACTTGTTTCAAGTGTCCAATTTCCTTCGTGATATAAGGTGTAACACGAGAGTAATCGGCTTTAATTGAATTTGTTAGAATCTGTGTGTGTGGTTCGTTTTCGCATAACTTCAAAACAACTGTACGTGTTAACTATAAATTTTACCTGCAGGTTTGTTATAACAACTTGTTTCAAGTCTCCAATTTCGGTCGTGATATAAGTTTTAACACGAGAGTAATCCGCTTTAATTGAATTTCTCGGAATCGATACGTGTGGTTTGTTTTCGCGTAACTTCAGAACCACTGTACGTGTTAACTCTAAATTTTGCCTGCAGGTTTGTTATAACAACTTGTTTCAAGTCTCCAATTTCGGTCGTGATATAAGTTTTAACACGAGAGTAATCGGCTTTAATTGAATTTCTCGGAATCGATACGTGTGGTTCGTTTTCGCATAACTTCAAAACCACTGTACGTGTCCACTCTTAAATTTGCCTGCAGGTTTGTAATAACAACTTGTTTCAAGTCTTCAATTTCGGTCGTGATATAAGTTTTAACACGAGAATAATCGGCTTTAATTGAATTTGTCAGAATCAGTATGTGTGGTTTGTTTTCGCGTAACTTCAAAACCACTGTACGTGTTAACTCTAAATTTTGCCTGCAGGTTTGTTATAACAACTTGTTTCAAGTGTCCAATTTCCTTCGTGATATAAGTTTTAACACGACGGTAATCGGCTTTAATTGAATTTGTTAGAATCTGTGTGTGTGGTTCGTTTTCGCATAACTTCAAAACAACTGTACGTGTTAACTCTTAATTTTGCCTGCAGGTTTGTCATAACAACTTGTTTCAAGTCTCCAATTTCGGTAGTGATATTAGTTTTAACACGATAGTAATCGGCTTTAATTGAATTTCTCGGAATCGATACGTGTGGTTCGTTTTCGCATAACTTCAAAACAACTGTACGTGTTAACTCTTAAATTTGCCTGCAGGTTTGTTATAACAACTTGTTTCAAGTCTCCAATTTCCTTCGTGATATAAATTTTTACACGGGAGTAATCGGCTTTAATTGAATTTTATAGGAATCGATACGTGTGGTTCGTTTTCGCGTAACTTCAAAACACCTGTATGTGTTAACTCTTAAATTTTCCTGCAGGTTTGTTATAACAACTTGTTTCAAGTCTCCAATTTCGGTCGTGATATAAGTTTTAAGACGAGAGTAATCGGCTTTAATTGAATTTCTCGGAATCGATACGTGTGGTTCGTTTTCGCATAACTTCAAAACCACTGTACGTGTCAACTCTTAAATTTCCCTGCAGGTTTGTAATAACAACTTGTTTCAAGTCTTCAATTTCGGTCGTGATATAAGTTTTAACACGAGAGTAATCGGCTTTAATTGAATTTGTCAGAATCAGTATGTGTGGTTTGTTTTCGCGTAACTTCAAAACCACTGTACGTGTTAACTCTAAATTTTGCCTGCAGGTTTGTTATAACAACTTGTTTCAAGTCTCCAATTTCCTTCGTGATATAAATTTTAACACGGGAGTAATCGGCTTTAATTGAATTTTATAGGAATCGATACGTGTGATTCGTTTTCGCATAACTTCAAATCCACTGTACGTGTTAACTCTAAAATTTGCCTGCAGGTTTGTTATAACAACTTGTTTCAAGTCTCCAATTTCGGTAGTGATATAAGTTTTAACACGATAGTAATCGGCTTTAATTGAATTTGTTAGAATGTGTGTGTGTGGTTCCTTTTCGCATAACTTTAAAACAACTGTACGTGTTAACTCTAAATTTTGCCTGCAGGTTTGTTATAACAACTTGTCTCAAGTCTCTAATTTTGGTCGTGAAATAAGTTTTAACACGAGAGTAATCGGCTTTAATTGAATTTGTTACAATCTGTGTGTGTGGTTCGTTTTCGCATAACTTCAAAACAACTGTACGTGTTAACTCTTAATTTTGCCTGCAGGTTTGTCATAACAACTTGTTTCAAGTCTCCAATTTCGGTAGTGATATAAGTTTTAACACGATAGTAATCGGCTTTAATTGAATTTCTCGGAATCGATACGTGTGGTTCCTTTTCGCATAACTTTAAAACAACTGTACGTGTTAACTCTTAAATTTTCCTGCAGGTTTGTTATAACAACTTGTTTCAAGTCTCCAATTTCGGTCTTGATATAAGTTTTAACACGAGAGTAATCGGCTTTAATTGAATTTTATAGGAATCGATACATGTGATTCGTTTTCGCGTAACTTCAAAACCACTGTACGTGTTAACTCTAAATTTTGACTGCAGGTTTGTTATAACAACTTGTTTCAAGTGTCCAATTTCCTTCGTGATATAAGTTTTAACACGACGGTAATCGGCTTTAATTGAATTTGTTAGAATCTGTGTGTGTGGTTCGTTTTCGCATAACTTCAAAACCACTGTACGTGTTAACTCTAAAATTTGCCTGCAGGTTTGTTATAACAACTTGTTTCAAGTCTCCAATTTCGGTCGTAATATAAGTTTTAACACGACGGTAATCGGCTTTAATTGAATTTGTTAGAATCTGTGTGTGTGGTTCGTTTTCGCATAACTTCAAAACAACTCTACGTGTTAACTCTAAATTTTCCCTGCAGGTTTGTTATAACAACTTGTCTCAAGTCTCTAATTTCGGTCGTGAAATAAGTTTTAACACGAGAGTAATCGGCTTTAATTGAATTTGTTAGAATCTGTGTGTGTGGTTCGTTTTCGCATAACTTCAAAACAACTCTACGTGTTAACTCTAAATTTTCCCTGCAGGTTTGTTATAACAACTTGTCTCAAGTCTCTAATTTCGGTCGTGAAATAAGTTTTAACACGAGAGTAATCGGCTTTAATTGAATTTGTTAGAATCTGTGTGTGTGGTTCGTTTTCGCATAACTTCAAAATAACTGTACGTGTTAACTCTTAATTTTGCCTGCAGGTTTGTTATAACAACTTGTCTCAAGTCTCTAATTTTGGTCGTGAAATAAGTTTTAACACGAGAGTAATCGGCTTTAATTGAATTTGTTAGAATCTGTGTGTGTGGTTCGTTTTCGCATAACTTCAAAACAACTGTACGTGTTAACTCTTAATTTTGCCTGCAGGTTTTTCATAACAACTTGTTTCAAGTCTCCAATTTCGGTAGTGATATAAGTTTTAACACGATAGCAATCGGCTTTAATTGAATTTCTCGGAATCGATACGTGTGGTTCGTTTTCGCATAACTTCAAAACAACTGTACGTGTTAACTCTTAAATTTGCCTGCAGGTTTGTTTTAACAACTTGTTTCAAATCTCCAATTTCCTTCGTGATATAAATTTTAACACGGGAGTAATCGGCTTTAATTGAATTTTATAGGAATCGATACATGTGATTCGTTTTCGCATAACTTCAAAACCACTGTACGTGTTAACTCTAAAATTTGCCTGCAGGTTTGTTATAACAACTTGTTTCAAGTCTCCAATTTCGGTCGTGATATAAGTTTTAACACGAGAGTAATCGGCTTTAATTGAATTTCTCGGAATCGATACGTGTGGATTGTTTTCGCCTAACTTCAAATCCACTGTACGTGTTAACTCTAAATTTTGCCTGCAGGTTTGTTATAACAACTTGTTTCAAGTCTCCAATTTCGGTCGTGATATAAGTTTTAACACGACGGTAATCGGCTTTAATTGAATTTGTTAGAATGTGTGTGTGTGGTTCGTTTTCGCATAACTTCAAAACAACTCTACGTGTTAACTCTAAATTTTGCCTGCAGGTTTGTTATAACAACTTGTCTCAAGTCTCTAATTTTGGTCGTGAAATAAGTTTTAACAAGAGAGTAATCGGCTTTAATTGAATTTGTTACAATCTGTGTGTGTGGTTCGTTTTCGCATAACTTCAAAACAACTGTACGTGTTAACTCTTAATTTTGCCTGCAGGTTTCTCATAACAACTTGTTTCAAGTCTCCAATTTCGGTAGTGATATAAGTTTTAACACGATAGTAATCGGCTTTAATTGAATTTCTCGGAATCGATACGTGTGGTTCGTTTTCGCATAACTTCAAAACAACTGTACGTGTTAACTCTTAAATTTTCCTGCAGGTTTGTTATAACAACTTGTTTCAAGTCTCCAATTTCGGTCATGATATAAGTTTTAACACGAGAGTAATCGGCTTTAATTGAATTTCTCGGAATCGATACGTGTGGTTCGTTTTCGCATAACATCAAAACCACTGTACGTGTCAACTCTTAAATTTGCCTGCAGGTTTGTAATAACAACTTGTTTCAAGTCTTCAATTTCGGTCGTGATATAAGTTTTAACACGAGAGTAATCGGCTTTAATTGAATTTGTGAGAATCAGTATGTGTGGTTTGTTTTCGCGTAACTTAAAAACCACTGTTCGTGTTAACTCTAAAATTTGCCTGCAGGTTTGTTATAACAACTTGTTTCAAGTGTCCAATTTCCTTCGTGATATAAGTTTTAACACGACGGTAATCGGCTTTAATTGAATTTGTTAGAATCTGTGTGTGTGGTTCGTTTTCGCATAACTTCAAAACCACTGTACGTGTTAACTCTAAAATTTGCCTGCAGGTTTGTTATAACAACTTGTTTCAAGTCTCTAATTTCGGTCGTAATATAAGTTTTAACACGACGGTAATCGGCTTTAATTGAATTTGTTAGAATCTGTGTGTGTGGTTCGTTTTCGCATAACTTCAAAACAACTCTACGTGTTAACTCTAAATTTTCCCTGCAGGTTTGTTATAACAACTTGTCTCAAGTCTCTAATTTCGGTCGTGAAATAAGTTTTAACACGAGAGTAATCGGCTTTAATTGAATTTGTTAGAATCTGTGTGTGTGGTTCGTTTTCGCATAACTTCAAAATAACTGTACGTGTTAACTCTTAATTTTGCCTGCAGGTTTGTCATAACAACTTGTTTCAAGTCTCCAATTTCGGTAGTGATATAATTTTTAACACGAGAGTAATCGGCTTTAATTGAATTTGTTAGAATCTGTGTGTGTGGTTCGTTTTCGCATAACTTCAAAACAACTGTACGTGTTAACTCTTAATTTTGCCTGCAGGTTTGTTATAACAACTTGTTTCAAGTCTCCAATTTCCTTCGTGATATAAATTTTAACACGGGAGTAATCGGCTTTAATTGAATTTTATAGGAATCGATACATGTGATTCGTTTTCGCGTAACTTCAAAACCACTGTACGTGTTAACTCTAAATTTTGCCTGCAGGTTTGTTATAACAACTTGTTTCAAGTGTCCAATTTCCTTCGTGATATAAGTTTTAACACGACGGTAATCGGCTTTAATTGAATTTGTTAGAATCTGTGTGTGTGGTTCGTTTTCGCATAACTTCAAAACCACTGTACGTGTTAACTCTAAAATTTGCCTGCAGGTTTGTTATAACAACTTGTTTCAAGTCTCCAATTTCGGTCGTGATATAAGTTTTAACACGAGAGTAATCGGCTTTAATTGAATTTCTCGGAATCGATACGTGTGGATTGTTTTCGCCTAACTTCAAATCCACTGTACGTGTTAACTCTAAATTTTGCCTGCAGGTTTGTTATAACAACTTGTTTCAAGTCTCCAATTTCGGTCGTGATATAAGTTTTAACACGACGGTAATCGGATTTAATTGAATTTGTTAGAATGTGTGTGTGTGGTTCGTTTTCGCATAACTTCAAAACAACTCTACGTGTTAACTCTAAATTTTGCCTGCAGGTTTGTTATAACAACTTGTCTCAAGTCTCTAATTTTGGTCGTGAAATAAGTTTTAACACGAGAGTAATCGGCTTTAATTGAATTTGTTACAATCTGTGTGTGTGGTTCGTTTTCGCATAACTTCAAAACAACTGTACGTGTTAACTCTTAATTTTGCCTGCAGGTTTGTCATAACAACTTGTTTCAAGTCTCCAATTTCGGTAGTGATATAAGTTTTAACACGATAGTAATCGGCTTTAATTGAATTTCTCGGAATCGATACGTGTGGTTCCTTTTCGCATAACTTTAAAACAACTGTACGTGTTAACTCTTAAATTTTCCTGCAGGTTTGTTATAACAACTTGTTTCAAGTCTCCAATTTCGGTCTTGATATAAGTTTTAACACGAGAGTAATCGGCTTTAATTGAATTTTATAGGAATCGATACATGTGATTCGTTTTCGCGTAACTTCAAAACCACTGTACGTGTTAACTCTAAATTTTGATTGCAGGTTTGTTATAACAACTTGTTTCAAGTGTCCAATTTCCTTCGTGATATAAGTTTTAACACGACGGTAATCGGCTTAAATTGAATTTGTTAGAATCTGTGTGTGTGGTTCGTTTTCGCATAACTTCAAAACCACTGTACGTGTTAACTCTAAAATTTGCCTGCAGGTTTGTTATAACAACTTGTTTCAAGTCTCCAATTTCGGTCGTAATATAGGTTTTAACACGAGAGTAATCGGCTTTAATTGAATTTGTTAGAATCTGTGTGTGTGGTTCGTTTTCGCATAACTTCAAAACCACTCTACGTGTTAACTCTAAATTTTGCCTGCAGGTTTGTTATAACAACTTGTTTCAAGTCTCCAATTTCGGTCGTGATATAAGTTTTAACACGAGAGTAACCGGCTTTAATTGAATTTCTCGGAATCGATACGTGTGGTTCGTTTTCGCATAACTTCAAAACCACTGTACGTGTCCACTCTTAAATTTGCCTGCAGGTTTGTAATAACAACTTGTTTCAAGTCTTCAATTTCGGTCGTGATATAAGTTTTAACACGAGAGTAATCGGCTTTAATTGAATTTGTCAGAATCAGTATGTGTGGTTTGTTTTCGCGTAACTTCAAAACCACTGTACGTGTTAACTCTAAATTTTGCCTGCAGGTTTGTTATAACAACTTGTTTCAAGTGTCCAATTTCCTTCGTGATATAAGTTTTAACACGACGGTAATCGGCTTTAATTGAATTTGTTAGAATCTGTGTGTGTGGTTCGTTTTCGCATAACTTCAAAACCACTCTACGTGTTAACTCTAAATTTTGCCTGCAGGTTTGTTATAACAACTTGTTTCAAGTCTCCAATTTCGGTCGTGATATAAGTTTTAACACGAGAGTAATCGGCTTTAAATGAATTTCTCGGAATCGATACGTGTGGTTTGTTTTCGCGTAACTTCAAAACCACTGTACGTGTTAACTCTAAATTTTGCCTGCAGATTTGTTATAACAACTTGTTTCAAGTCTCCAATTTCGGTCGTGATATAAGTTTGAACACGAGAGTAATCGGCTTTAATTGAATTTCTCGGAATCGATACGTGTGGTTCGTTTTCGCATAACTTCAAAACCACTGTACGTGTCCACTCTTAAATTTGCCTGCAGGTTTGTAATAACAACTTGTTTCAAGTCTTCAATTTCGGTCGTGATATAAGTTTTAACACGAGAGTAATCGGCTTTAATTGAATTTGTCAGAATCAGTATGTGTGGTTTGTTTTCGCGTAACTTCAAAACCACTGTACGTGTTAACTCTAAATTTTGCCTGCAGGTTTGTTATAACAACTTGTTTCAAGTGTCCAATTTCCTTCGTGATATAAGTTTTAACACGACGGTAATCGGCTTTAATTGAATTTGTTAGAATCTGTGTGTGTGGTTCGTTTTCGCATAACTTCAAAACAACTGTACGTGTTAACTCTTAATTTTGCCTGCAGGTTTGTCATAACAACTTGTTTCAAGTCTCCAATTTCGGTAGTGATATTAGTTTTAACACGATAGTAATCGGCTTTAATTGAATTTGTTAGAATCTGTGTGTGTGGTTCGTTTTCGCATAACTTCAAAACAACTGTACGTGTTAACTCTTAAATTTGCCTGCAGGTTTGTTATAACAACTTGTTTCAAGTCTCCAATTTCCTTCGTGATATAAATTTTAACACGGGAGTAATCGGCTTTAATTGAATTTTATAGGAATCGATACGTGTGGTTCGTTTTCGCGTAACTTCAAAACACCTGTACGTGTTAACTCTTAAATTTTCCTGCAGGTTTGTTATAACAACTTGTTTCAAGTCTCCAATTTCGGTCGTGATATAAGTTTTAGGACGAGAGTAATCGGCTTTAATTGAATTTCTCGGAATCGATACGTGTGGTTCGTTTTCGCATAACTTCAAAACCACTGTACGTGTCAACTCTTAAATTTCCCTGCAGGTTTGTAATAACAACTTGTTTCAAGTCTTCAATTTCGGTCGTGATATAAGTTTTAACACGAGAGTAATCGGCTTTAATTGAATTTGTCAGAATCAGTATGTGTGGTTTGTTTTCGCGTAACTTCAAAACCACTGTACGTGTTAACTCTAAATTTTGCCTGCAGGTTTGTTATAACAACTTGTTTCAAGTCTCCAATTTCCTTCGTGATATAAATTTTAACACGGGAGTAATCGGCTTTAATTGAATTTTATAGGAATCGATACATGTGATTCGTTTTCGCATAACTTCAAAACCACTGTACGTGTTAACTCTAAAATTTGCCTGCAGGTTTGTTATAACAACTTGTTTCAAGTCTCCAATTTCGGTCGTGATATAAGTTTTAACACGAGAGTAATCGGCTTTAATTGAATTTCTCGGAATCGATACGTGTGGATTGTTTTCGCCTAACTTCAAATCCACTGTACGTGTTAACTCTAAATTTTGCCTGCAGGTTTGTTATAACAACTTGTTTCAAGTCTCCAATTTCGGTCGTGATATAAGTTTTAACACGACGGTAATCGGCTTTAATTGAATTTGTTAGAATGTGTGTGTGTGGTTCGTTTTCGCATAACTTCAAAACAACTCTACGTGTTAACTCTAAATTTTGCCTGCAGGTTTGTTATAACAACTTGTCTCAAGTCTCTAATTTTGGTCGTGAAATAAGTTTTAACACGAGAGTAATCGGCTTTAATTGAATTTGTTACAATCTGTGTGTGTGGTTCGTTTTCGCATAACTTCAAAACAACTGTACGTGTTAACTCTTAATTTTGCCTGCAGGTTTGTCATAACAACTTGTTTCAAGTCTCCAATTTCGGTAGTGATATAAGTTTTAACACGATAGTAATCGGCTTTAATTGAATTTCTCGGAATCGATACGTGTGGTTCCTTTTCGCATAACATTAAAACAACTGTACGTGTTAACTCTTAAATTTTCCTGCAGGTTTGTTATAACAACTTGTTTCAAGTCTCCAATTTCGGTCTTGATATAAGTTTTAACACGAGAGTAATCGGCTTTAATTGAATTTTATAGGAATCGATACATGTGATTCGTTTTCGCGTAACTTCAAAACCACTGTACGTGTTAACTCTAAATTTTGACTGCAGGTTTGTTATAACAACTTGTTTCAAGTGTCCAATTTCCTTCGTGATATAAGTTTTAACACGACGGTAATCGGCTTTAATTGAATTTGTTAGAATCTGTGTGTGTGGTTCGTTTTCGCATAACTTCAAAACCACTGTACGTGTTAACTCTAAAATTTGCCTGCAGGTTTGTTATAACAACTTGTTTCAAGTCTCCAATTTCGGTCGTAATATAAGTTTTAACACGACGGTAATCGGCTTTAATTGAATTTGTTAGAATCTGTGTGTGTGGTTCGTTTTCGCATAACTTCAAAACAACTCTACGTGTTAACTCTAAATTTTCCCTGCAGGTTTGTTATAACAACTTGTCTCAAGTCTCTAATTTCGGTCGTGAAATAAGTTTTAACACGAGAGTAATCGGCTTTAATTGAATTTGTTAGAATCTGTGTGTGTGGTTCGTTTTCGCATAACTTCAAAACAACTCTACGTGTTAACTCTAAATTTTCCCTGCAGGTTTGTTATAACAACTTGTCTCAAGTCTCTAATTTCGGTCGTGAAATAAGTTTTAACACGAGAGTAATCGGCTTTAATTGAATTTGTTAGAATCTGTGTGTGTGGTTCGTTTTCGCATAACTTCAAAATAACTGTACGTGTTAACTCTTAATTTTGCCTGCAGGTTTGTTATAACAACTTGTCTCAAGTCTCTAATTTTGGTCGTGAAATAAGTTTTAACACGAGAGTAATCGGCTTTAATTGAATTTGTTAGAATCTGTGTGTGTGGTTCGTTTTCGCATAACTTCAAAACAACTGTACGTGTTAACTCTTAATTTTGCCTGCAGGTTTTTCATAACAACTTGTTTCAAGTCTCCAATTTCGGTAGTGATATAAGTTTTAACACGATAGCAATCGGCTTTAATTGAATTTCTCGGAATCGATACGTGTGGTTCGTTTTCGCATAACTTCAAAACAACTGTACGTGTTAACTCTTAAATTTGCCTGCAGGTTTGTTTTAACAACTTGTTTCAAATCTCCAATTTCCTTCGTGATATAAATTTTAACACGGGAGTAATCGGCTTTAATTGAATTTTATAGGAATCGATACATGTGATTCGTTTTCGCATAACTTCAAAACCACTGTACGTGTTAACTCTAAAATTTGCCTGCAGGTTTGTTATAACAACTTGTTTCAAGTCTCCAATTTCGGTCGTGATATAAGTTTTAACACGAGAGTAATCGGCTTTAATTGAATTTCTCGGAATCGATACGTGTGGATTGTTTTCGCCTAACTTCAAATCCACTGTACGTGTTAACTCTAAATTTTGCCTGCAGGTTTGTTATAACAACTTGTTTCAAGTCTCCAATTTCGGTCGTGATATAAGTTTTAACACGACGGTAATCGGCTTTAATTGAATTTGTTAGAATGTGTGTGTGTGGTTCGTTTTCGCATAACTTCAAAACAACTCTACGTGTTAACTCTAAATTTTGCCTGCAGGTTTGTTATAACAACTTGTCTCAAGTCTCTAATTTTGGTCGTGAAATAAGTTTTAACAAGAGAGTAATCGGCTTTAATTGAATTTGTTACAATCTGTGTGTGTGGTTCGTTTTCGCATAACTTCAAAACAACTGTACGTGTTAACTCTTAATTTTGCCTGCAGGTTTCTCATAACAACTTGTTTCAAGTCTCCAATTTCGGTAGTGATATAAGTTTTAACACGATAGTAATCGGCTTTAATTGAATTTCTCGGAATCGATACGTGTGGTTCGTTTTCGCATAACTTCAAAACAACTGTACGTGTTAACTCTTAAATTTTCCTGCAGGTTTGTTATAACAACTTGTTTCAAGTCTCCAATTTCGGTCATGATATAAGTTTTAACACGAGAGTAATCGGCTTTAATTGAATTTCTCGGAATCGATACGTGTGGTTCGTTTTCGCATAACATCAAAACCACTGTACGTGTCAACTCTTAAATTTGCCTGCAGGTTTGTAATAACAACTTGTTTCAAGTCTTCAATTTCGGTCGTGATATAAGTTTTAACACGAGAGTAATCGGCTTTAATTGAATTTGTGAGAATCAGTATGTGTGGTTTGTTTTCGCGTAACTTAAAAACCACTGTTCGTGTTAACTCTAAAATTTGCCTGCAGGTTTGTTATAACAACTTGTTTCAAGTGTCCAATTTCCTTCGTGATATAAGTTTTAACACGACGGTAATCGGCTTTAATTGAATTTGTTAGAATCTGTGTGTGTGGTTCGTTTTCGCATAACTTCAAAACCACTGTACGTGTTAACTCTAAAATTTGCCTGCAGGTTTGTTATAACAACTTGTTTCAAGTCTCTAATTTCGGTCGTAATATAAGTTTTAACACGACGGTAATCGGCTTTAATTGAATTTGTTAGAATCTGTGTGTGTGGTTCGTTTTCGCATAACTTCAAAACAACTCTACGTGTTAACTCTAAATTTTCCCTGCAGGTTTGTTATAACAACTTGTCTCAAGTCTCTAATTTCGGTCGTGAAATAAGTTTTAACACGAGAGTAATCGGCTTTAATTGAATTTGTTAGAATCTGTGTGTGTGGTTCGTTTTCGCATAACTTCAAAATAACTGTACGTGTTAACTCTTAATTTTGCCTGCAGGTTTGTCATAACAACTTGTTTCAAGTCTCCAATTTCGGTAGTGATATAATTTTTAACACGAGAGTAATCGGCTTTAATTGAATTTGTTAGAATCTGTGTGTGTGGTTCGTTTTCGCATAACTTCAAAACAACTGTACGTGTTAACTCTTAATTTTGCCTGCAGGTTTGTTATAACAACTTGTTTCAAGTCTCCAATTTCCTTCGTGATATAAATTTTAACACGGGAGTAATCGGCTTTAATTGAATTTTATAGGAATCGATACATGTGATTCGTTTTCGCGTAACTTCAAAACCACTGTACGTGTTAACTCTAAATTTTGCCTGCAGGTTTGTTATAACAACTTGTTTCAAGTGTCCAATTTCCTTCGTGATATAAGTTTTAACACGACGGTAATCGGCTTTAATTGAATTTGTTAGAATCTGTGTGTGTGGTTCGTTTTCGCATAACTTCAAAACCACTGTACGTGTTAACTCTAAAATTTGCCTGCAGGTTTGTTATAACAACTTGTTTCAAGTCTCCAATTTCGGTCGTGATATAAGTTTTAACACGAGAGTAATCGGCTTTAATTGAATTTCTCGGAATCGATACGTGTGGATTGTTTTCGCCTAACTTCAAATCCACTGTACGTGTTAACTCTAAATTTTGCCTGCAGGTTTGTTATAACAACTTGTTTCAAGTCTCCAATTTCGGTCGTGATATAAGTTTTAACACGACGGTAATCGGATTTAATTGAATTTGTTAGAATGTGTGTGTGTGGTTCGTTTTCGCATAACTTCAAAACAACTCTACGTGTTAACTCTAAATTTTGCCTGCAGGTTTGTTATAACAACTTGTCTCAAGTCTCTAATTTTGGTCGTGAAATAAGTTTTAACACGAGAGTAATCGGCTTTAATTGAATTTGTTACAATCTGTGTGTGTGGTTCGTTTTCGCATAACTTCAAAACAACTGTACGTGTTAACTCTTAATTTTGCCTGCAGGTTTGTCATAACAACTTGTTTCAAGTCTCCAATTTCGGTAGTGATATAAGTTTTAACACGATAGTAATCGGCTTTAATTGAATTTCTCGGAATCGATACGTGTGGTTCCTTTTCGCATAACTTTAAAACAACTGTACGTGTTAACTCTTAAATTTTCCTGCAGGTTTGTTATAACAACTTGTTTCAAGTCTCCAATTTCGGTCTTGATATAAGTTTTAACACGAGAGTAATCGGCTTTAATTGAATTTTATAGGAATCGATACATGTGATTCGTTTTCGCGTAACTTCAAAACCACTGTACGTGTTAACTCTAAATTTTGATTGCAGGTTTGTTATAACAACTTGTTTCAAGTGTCCAATTTCCTTCGTGATATAAGTTTTAACACGACGGTAATCGGCTTAAATTGAATTTGTTAGAATCTGTGTGTGTGGTTCGTTTTCGCATAACTTCAAAACCACTGTACGTGTTAACTCTAAAATTTGCCTGCAGGTTTGTTATAACAACTTGTTTCAAGTCTCCAATTTCGGTCGTAATATAGGTTTTAACACGAGAGTAATCGGCTTTAATTGAATTTGTTAGAATCTGTGTGTGTGGTTCGTTTTCGCATAACTTCAAAACCACTCTACGTGTTAACTCTAAATTTTGCCTGCAGGTTTGTTATAACAACTTGTTTCAAGTCTCCAATTTCGGTCGTGATATAAGTTTTAACACGAGAGTAACCGGCTTTAATTGAATTTCTCGGAATCGATACGTGTGGTTCGTTTTCGCATAACTTCAAAACCACTGTACGTGTCCACTCTTAAATTTGCCTGCAGGTTTGTAATAACAACTTGTTTCAAGTCTTCAATTTCGGTCGTGATATAAGTTTTAACACGAGAGTAATCGGCTTTAATTGAATTTGTCAGAATCAGTATGTGTGGTTTGTTTTCGCGTAACTTCAAAACCACTGTACGTGTTAACTCTAAATTTTGCCTGCAGGTTTGTTATAACAACTTGTTTCAAGTGTCCAATTTCCTTCGTGATATAAGTTTTAACACGACGGTAATCGGCTTTAATTGAATTTGTTAGAATCTGTGTGTGTGGTTCGTTTTCGCATAACTTCAAAACCACTCTACGTGTTAACTCTAAATTTTGCCTGCAGGTTTGTTATAACAACTTGTTTCAAGTCTCCAATTTCGGTCGTGATATAAGTTTTAACACGAGAGTAATCGGCTTTAAATGAATTTCTCGGAATCGATACGTGTGGTTTGTTTTCGCGTAACTTCAAAACCACTGTACGTGTTAACTCTAAATTTTGCCTGCAGATTTGTTATAACAACTTGTTTCAAGTCTCCAATTTCGGTCGTGATATAAGTTTGAACACGAGAGTAATCGGCTTTAATTGAATTTCTCGGAATCGATACGTGTGGTTCGTTTTCGCATAACTTCAAAACCACTGTACGTGTCCACTCTTAAATTTGCCTGCAGGTTTGTAATAACAACTTGTTTCAAGTCTTCAATTTCGGTCGTGATATAAGTTTTAACACGAGAGTAATCGGCTTTAATTGAATTTGTCAGAATCAGTATGTGTGGTTTGTTTTCGCGTAACTTCAAAACCACTGTACGTGTTAACTCTAAATTTTGCCTGCAGGTTTGTTATAACAACTTGTTTCAAGTGTCCAATTTCCTTCGTGATATAAGTTTTAACACGACGGTAATCGGCTTTAATTGAATTTGTTAGAATCTGTGTGTGTGGTTCGTTTTCGCATAACTTCAAAACAACTGTACGTGTTAACTCTTAATTTTGCCTGCAGGTTTGTCATAACAACTTGTTTCAAGTCTCCAATTTCGGTAGTGATATTAGTTTTAACACGATAGTAATCGGCTTTAATTGAATTTGTTAGAATCTGTGTGTGTGGTTCGTTTTCGCATAACTTCAAAACAACTGTACGTGTTAACTCTTAAATTTGCCTGCAGGTTTGTTATAACAACTTGTTTCAAGTCTCCAATTTCCTTCGTGATATAAATTTTAACACGGGAGTAATCGGCTTTAATTGAATTTTATAGGAATCGATACGTGTGGTTCGTTTTCGCGTAACTTCAAAACACCTGTACGTGTTAACTCTTAAATTTTCCTGCAGGTTTGTTATAACAACTTGTTTCAAGTCTCCAATTTCGGTCGTGATATAAGTTTTAGGACGAGAGTAATCGGCTTTAATTGAATTTCTCGGAATCGATACGTGTGGTTCGTTTTCGCATAACTTCAAAACCACTGTACGTGTCAACTCTTAAATTTCCCTGCAGGTTTGTAATAACAACTTGTTTCAAGTCTTCAATTTCGGTCGTGATATAAGTTTTAACACGAGAGTAATCGGCTTTAATTGAATTTGTCAGAATCAGTATGTGTGGTTTGTTTTCGCGTAACTTCAAAACCACTGTACGTGTTAACTCTAAATTTTGCCTGCAGGTTTGTTATAACAACTTGTTTCAAGTCTCCAATTTCCTTCGTGATATAAATTTTAACACGGGAGTAATCGGCTTTAATTGAATTTTATAGGAATCGATACATGTGATTCGTTTTCGCATAACTTCAAAACCACTGTACGTGTTAACTCTAAAATTTGCCTGCAGGTTTGTTATAACAACTTGTTTCAAGTCTCCAATTTCGGTCGTGATATAAGTTTTAACACGAGAGTAATCGGCTTTAATTGAATTTCTCGGAATCGATACGTGTGGATTGTTTTCGCCTAACTTCAAATCCACTGTACGTGTTAACTCTAAATTTTGCCTGCAGGTTTGTTATAACAACTTGTTTCAAGTCTCCAATTTCGGTCGTGATATAAGTTTTAACACGACGGTAATCGGCTTTAATTGAATTTGTTAGAATGTGTGTGTGTGGTTCGTTTTCGCATAACTTCAAAACAACTCTACGTGTTAACTCTAAATTTTGCCTGCAGGTTTGTTATAACAACTTGTCTCAAGTCTCTAATTTTGGTCGTGAAATAAGTTTTAACACGAGAGTAATCGGCTTTAATTGAATTTGTTACAATCTGTGTGTGTGGTTCGTTTTCGCATAACTTCAAAACAACTGTACGTGTTAACTCTTAATTTTGCCTGCAGGTTTGTCATAACAACTTGTTTCAAGTCTCCAATTTCGGTAGTGATATAAGTTTTAACACGATAGTAATCGGCTTTAATTGAATTTCTCGGAATCGATACGTGTGGTTCCTTTTCGCATAACATTAAAACAACTGTACGTGTTAACTCTTAAATTTTCCTGCAGGTTTGTTATAACAACTTGTTTCAAGTCTCCAATTTCGGTCTTGATATAAGTTTTAACACGAGAGTAATCGGCTTTAATTGAATTTTATAGGAATCGATACATGTGATTCGTTTTCGCGTAACTTCAAAACCACTGTACGTGTTAACTCTAAATTTTGACTGCAGGTTTGTTATAACAACTTGTTTCAAGTGTCCAATTTCCTTCGTGATATAAGTTTTAACACGACGGTAATCGGCTTTAATTGAATTTGTTAGAATCTGTGTGTGTGGTTCGTTTTCGCATAACTTCAAAACCACTGTACGTGTTAACTCTAAAATTTGCCTGCAGGTTTGTTATAACAACTTGTTTCAAGTCTCCAATTTCGGTCGTAATATAAGTTTTAACACGACGGTAATCGGCTTTAATTGAATTTGTTAGAATCTGTGTGTGTGGTTCGTTTTCGCATAACTTCAAAACAACTCTACGTGTTAACTCTAAATTTTCCCTGCAGGTTTGTTATAACAACTTGTCTCAAGTCTCTAATTTCGGTCGTGAAATAAGTTTTAACACGAGAGTAATCGGCTTTAATTGAATTTGTTAGAATCTGTGTGTGTGGTTCGTTTTCGCATAACTTCAAAACAACTCTACGTGTTAACTCTAAATTTTCCCTGCAGGTTTGTTATAACAACTTGTCTCAAGTCTCTAATTTCGGTCGTGAAATAAGTTTTAACACGAGAGTAATCGGCTTTAATTGAATTTGTTAGAATCTGTGTGTGTGGTTCGTTTTCGCATAACTTCAAAATAACTGTACGTGTTAACTCTTAATTTTGCCTGCAGGTTTGTTATAACAACTTGTCTCAAGTCTCTAATTTTGGTCGTGAAATAAGTTTTAACACGAGAGTAATCGGCTTTAATTGAATTTGTTAGAATCTGTGTGTGTGGTTCGTTTTCGCATAACTTCAAAACAACTGTACGTGTTAACTCTTAATTTTGCCTGCAGGTTTTTCATAACAACTTGTTTCAAGTCTCCAATTTCGGTAGTGATATAAGTTTTAACACGATAGCAATCGGCTTTAATTGAATTTCTCGGAATCGATACGTGTGGTTCGTTTTCGCATAACTTCAAAACAACTGTACGTGTTAACTCTTAAATTTGCCTGCAGGTTTGTTTTAACAACTTGTTTCAAATCTCCAATTTCCTTCGTGATATAAATTTTAACACGGGAGTAATCGGCTTTAATTGAATTTTATAGGAATCGATACATGTGATTCGTTTTCGCATAACTTCAAAACCACTGTACGTGTTAACTCTAAAATTTGCCTGCAGGTTTGTTATAACAACTTGTTTCAAGTCTCCAATTTCGGTCGTGATATAAGTTTTAACACGAGAGTAATCGGCTTTAATTGAATTTCTCGGAATCGATACGTGTGGATTGTTTTCGCCTAACTTCAAATCCACTGTACGTGTTAACTCTAAATTTTGCCTGCAGGTTTGTTATAACAACTTGTTTCAAGTCTCCAATTTCGGTCGTGATATAAGTTTTAACACGACGGTAATCGGCTTTAATTGAATTTGTTAGAATGTGTGTGTGTGGTTCGTTTTCGCATAACTTCAAAACAACTCTACGTGTTAACTCTAAATTTTGCCTGCAGGTTTGTTATAACAACTTGTCTCAAGTCTCTAATTTTGGTCGTGAAATAAGTTTTAACAAGAGAGTAATCGGCTTTAATTGAATTTGTTACAATCTGTGTGTGTGGTTCGTTTTCGCATAACTTCAAAACAACTGTACGTGTTAACTCTTAATTTTGCCTGCAGGTTTGTCATAACAACTTGTTTCAAGTCTCCAATTTCGGTAGTGATATAAGTTTTAACACGATAGTAATCGGCTTTAATTGAATTTCTCGGAATCGATACGTGTGGTTCGTTTTCGCATAACTTCAAAACAACTGTACGTGTTAACTCTTAAATTTTCCTGCAGGTTTGTTATAACAACTTGTTTCAAGTCTCCAATTTCGGTCATGATATAAGTTTTAACACGAGAGTAATCGGCTTTAATTGAATTTCTCGGAATCGATACGTGTGGTTCGTTTTCGCATAACATCAAAACCACTGTACGTGTCAACTCTTAAATTTGCCTGCAGGTTTGTAATAATAACTTGTTTCAAGTCTTCAATTTCGGTCGTGATATAAGTTTTAACACGAGAGTAATCGGCTTTAATTGAATTTGTGAGAATCAGTATGTGTGGTTTGTTTTCGCGTAACTTCAAAACCACTGTACGTGTTAACTCTAAAATTTGCCTGCAGGTTTGTTATAACAACTTGTTTCAAGTCTCTAATTTCGGTCGTAATATAAGTTTTAACACGACGGTAATCGGCTTTAATTGAATTTGTTAGAATCTGTGTGTGAGGTTCGTTTTCGCATAACTTCAAAACAACTCTACGTGTTAACTCTAAATTTTCCCTGCAGGTTTGTTATAACAACTTGTCTCAAGTCTCTAATTTCGGTCGTGAAATAAGTTTTAACACGAGAGTAATCGGCTTTAATTGAATTTCTCGGAATCGATACGTGTGGTTCCTTTTCGCATAACTTTAAAACAACTGTACGTGTTAACTCTTAAATTTTCCTGCAGGTTTGTTATAACAACTTGTTTCAAGTCTCCAATTTCGGTCTTGATATAAGTTTTAACACGAGAGTAATCGGCTTTAATTGAATTTTATAGGAATCGATACATGTGATTCGTTTTCGCGTAACTTCAAAACCACTGTACGTGTTAACTCTAAATTTTGATTGCAGGTTTGTTATAACAACTTGTTTCAAGTGTCCAATTTCCTTCGTGATATAAGTTTTAACACGACGGTAATCGGCTTAAATTGAATTTGTTAGAATCTGTGTGTTTGGTTCGTTTTCGCATAACTTCAAAACCACTGTACGTGTTAACTCTAAAATTTGCCTGCAGGTTTGTTATAACAACTTGTTTCAAGTCTCCAATTTCGGTCGTAATATAGGTTTTAACACGAGAGTAATCGGCTTTAATTGAATTTGTTAGAATCTGTGTGTGTGGTTCGTTTTCGCATAACTTCAAAACCACTCTACGTGTTAACTCTAAATTTTGCCTGCAGGTTTGTTATAACAACTTGTTTCAAGTCTCCAATTTCGGTCGTGATATAAGTTTTAACACGAGAGTAATCGGCTTTAAATGAATTTCTCGGAATCGATACGTGTGGTTTGTTTTCGCGTAACTTCAAAACCACTGTACGTGTTAACTCTAAATTTTGCCTGCAGGTTTGTTATAACAACTTGTTTCAAGTCTCCAATTTCGGTCGTGATATAAGTTTGAACACGAGAGTAATCGGCTTTAATTGAATTTCTCGGAATCGATACGTGTGGTTCGTTTTCGCATAACTTCAAAACCACTGTACGTGTCCACTCTTAAATTTGCCTGCAGGTTTGTAATAACAACTTGTTTCAAGTCTTCAATTTCGGTCGTGATATAAGTTTTAACACGAGAGTAATCGGCTTTAATTGAATTTGTCAGAATCAGTATGTGTGGTTTGTTTTCGCGTAACTTCAAAACCACTGTACGTGTTAACTCTAAATTTTGCCTGCAGGTTTGTTATAACAACTTGTTTCAAGTGTCCAATTTCCTTCGTGATATAAGGTGTAACACGAGAGTAATCGGCTTTAATTGAATTTGTTAGAATCTGTGTGTGTGGTTCGTTTTCGCATAACTTCAAAACAACTGTACGTGTTAACTATAAATTTTACCTGCAGGTTTGTTATAACAACTTGTTTCAAGTCTCCAATTTCGGTCGTGATATAAGTTTTAACACGAGAGTAATCCGCTTTAATTGAATTTCTCGGAATCGATACGTGTGGTTTGTTTTCGCGTAACTTCAGAACCACTGTACGTGTTAACTCTAAATTTTGCCTGCAGGTTTGTTATAACAACTTGTTTCAAGTCTCCAATTTCGGTCGTGATATAAGTTTTAACACGAGAGTAATCGGCTTTAATTGAATTTCTCGGAATCGATACGTGTGGTTCGTTTTCGCATAACTTCAAAACCACTGTACGTGTCCACTCTTAAATTTGCCTGCAGGTTTGTAATAACAACTTGTTTCAAGTCTTCAATTTCGGTCGTGATATAAGTTTTAACACGAGAATAATCGGCTTTAATTGAATTTGTCAGAATCAGTATGTGTGGTTTGTTTTCGCGTAACTTCAAAACCACTGTACGTGTTAACTCTAAATTTTGCCTGCAGGTTTGTTATAACAACTTGTTTCAAGTGTCCAATTTCCTTCGTGATATAAGTTTTAACACGACGGTAATCGGCTTTAATTGAATTTGTTAGAATCTGTGTGTGTGGTTCGTTTTCGCATAACTTCAAAACAACTGTACGTGTTAACTCTTAATTTTGCCTGCAGGTTTGTCATAACAACTTGTTTCAAGTCTCCAATTTCGGTAGTGATATTAGTTTTAACACGATAGTAATCGGCTTTAATTGAATTTCTCGGAATCGATACGTGTGGTTCGTTTTCGCATAACTTCAAAACAACTGTACGTGTTAACTCTTAAATTTGCCTGCAGGTTTGTTATAACAACTTGTTTCAAGTCTCCAATTTCCTTCGTGATATAAATTTTAACACGGGAGTAATCGGCTTTAATTGAATTTTATAGGAATCGATACGTGTGGTTCGTTTTCGCGTAACTTCAAAACACCTGTATGTGTTAACTCTTAAATTTTCCTGCAGGTTTGTTATAACAACTTGTTTCAAGTCTCCAATTTCGGTCGTGATATAAGTTTTAAGACGAGAGTAATCGGCTTTAATTGAATTTCTCGGAATCGATACGTGTGGTTCGTTTTCGCATAACTTCAAAACCACTGTACGTGTCAACTCTTAAATTTCCCTGCAGGTTTGTAATAACAACTTGTTTCAAGTCTTCAATTTCGGTCGTGATATAAGTTTTAACACGAGAGTAATCGGCTTTAATTGAATTTGTCAGAATCAGTATGTGTGGTTTGTTTTCGCGTAACTTCAAAACCACTGTACGTGTTAACTCTAAATTTTGCCTGCAGGTTTGTTATAACAACTTGTTTCAAGTCTCCAATTTCCTTCGTGATATAAATTTTAACACGGGAGTAATCGGCTTTAATTGAATTTTATAGGAATCGATACATGTGATTCGTTTTCGCATAACTTCAAAACCACTGTACGTGTTAACTCTAAAATTTGCCTGCAGGTTTGTTATAACAACTTGTTTCAAGTCTCCAATTTCGGTCGTGATATAAGTTTTAACACGAGAGTAATCGGCTTTAATTGAATTTCTCGGAATCGATACGTGTGGATTGTTTTCGCCTAACTTCAAATCCACTGTACGTGATAACTCTAAATTTTGCCTGCAGGTTTGTTATAACAACTTGTTTCAAGTCTCCAATTTCGGTAGTGATATAAGTTTTAACACGATAGTAATCGGCTTTAATTGAATTTGTTAGAATGTGTGTGTGTGGTTCCTTTTCGCATAACTTTAAAACAACTGTACGTGTTAACTCTAAATTTTGCCTGCAGGTTTGTTATAACAACTTGTCTCAAGTCTCTAATTTTGGTCGTGAAATAAGTTTTAACACGAGAGTAATCGGCTTTAATTGAATTTGTTACAATCTGTGTGTGTGGTTCGTTTTCGCATAACTTCAAAACAACTGTACGTGTTAACTCTTAATTTTGCCTGCAGGTTTGTCATAACAACTTGTTTCAAGTCTCCAATTTCGGTAGTGATATAAGTTTTAACACGATAGTAATCGGCTTTAATTGAATTTCTCGGAATCGATACGTGTGGTTCCTTTTCGCATAACTTTAAAACAACTGTACGTGTTAACTCTTAAATTTTCCTGCAGGTTTGTTATAACAACTTGTTTCAAGTCTCCAATTTCGGTCTTGATATAAGTTTTAACACGAGAGTAATCGGCTTTAATTGAATTTTATAGGAATCGATACATGTGATTCGTTTTCGCGTAACTTCAAAACCACTGTACGTGTTAACTCTAAATTTTGACTGCAGGTTTGTTATAACAACTTGTTTCAAGTGTCCAATTTCCTTCGTGATATAAGTTTTAACACGACGGTAATCGGCTTTAATTGAATTTGTTAGAATCTGTGTGTGTGGTTCGTTTTCGCATAACTTCAAAACCACTGTACGTGTTAACTCTAAAATTTGCCTGCAGGTTTGTTATAACAACTTGTTTCAAGTCTCCAATTTCGGTCGTAATATAAGTTTTAACACGACGGTAATCGGCTTTAATTGAATTTGTTAGAATCTGTGTGTGTGGTTCGTTTTCGCATAACTTCAAAACAACTCTACGTGTTAACTCTAAATTTTCCCTGCAGGTTTGTTATAACAACTTGTCTCAAGTCTCTAATTTCGGTCGTGAAATAAGTTTTAACACGAGAGTAATCGGCTTTAATTGAATTTGTTAGAATCTGTGTGTGTGGTTCGTTTTCGCATAACTTCAAAACAACTCTACGTGTTAACTCTAAATTTTCCCTGCAGGTTTGTTATAACAACTTGTCTCAAGTCTCTAATTTCGGTCGTGAAATAAGTTTTAACACGAGAGTAATCGGCTTTAATTGAATTTGTTAGAATCTGTGTGTGTGGTTCGTTTTCGCATAACTTCAAAATAACTGTACGTGTTAACTCTTAATTTTGCCTGCAGGTTTGTTATAACAACTTGTCTCAAGTCTCTAATTTTGGTCGTGAAATAAGTTTTAACACGAGAGTAATCGGCTTTAATTGAATTTGTTAGAATCTGTGTGTGTGGTTCGTTTTCGCATAACTTCAAAACAACTGTACGTGTTAACTCTTAATTTTGCCTGCAGGTTTTTCATAACAACTTGTTTCAAGTCTCCAATTTCGGTAGTGATATAAGTTTTAACACGATAGTAATCGGCTTTAATTGAATTTCTCGGAATCGATACGTGTGGTTCGTTTTCGCATAACTTCAAAACAACTGTACGTGTTAACTCTTAAATTTTCCTGCAGGTTTGTTATAACAACTTGTTTCAAGTCTCCAATTTCGGTCATGATATAAGTTTTAACACGAGAGTAATCGGCTTTAATTGAATTTCTCGGAATCGATACGTGTGGTTCGTTTTCGCATAACATCAAAACCACTGTACGTGTCAACTCTTAAATTTGCCTGCAGGTTTGTAATAACAACTTGTTTCAAGTCTTCAATTTCGGTCGTGATATAAGTTTTAACACGAGAGTAATCGGCTTTAATTGAATTTGTGAGAATCAGTATGTGTGGTTTGTTTTCGCGTAACTTCAAAACCACTGTACGTGTTAACTCTAAAATTTGCCTGCAGGTTTGTTATAACAACTTGTTTCAAGTGTCCAATTTCCTTCGTGATATAAGTTTTAACACGACGGTAATCGGCTTTAATTGAATTTGTTAGAATCTGTGTGTGTGGTTCGTTTTCGCATAACTTCAAAACCACTGTACGTGTTAACTCTAAAATTTGCCTGCAGGTTTGTTATAACAACTTGTTTCAAGTCTCTAATTTCGGTCGTAATATAAGTTTTAACACGACGGTAATCGGCTTTAATTGAATTTGTTAGAATCTGTGTGTGTGGTTCGTTTTCGCATAACTTCAAAACAACTCTACGTGTTAACTCTAAATTTTCCCTGCAGGTTTGTTATAACAACTTGTCTCAAGTCTCTAATTTCGGTCGTGAAATAAGTTTTAACACGAGAGTAATCGGCTTTAATTGAATTTGTTAGAATCTGTGTGTGTGGTTCGTTTTCGCATAACTTCAAAATAACTGTACGTGTTAACTCTTAATTTTGCCTGCAGGTTTGTCATAACAACTTGTTTCAAGTCTCCAATTTCGGTAGTGATATAATTTTTAACACGAGAGTAATCGGCTTTAATTGAATTTGTTAGAATCTGTGTGTGTGGTTCGTTTTCGCATAACTTCAAAACAACTGTACGTGTTAACTCTTAATTTTGCCTGCAGGTTTGTTATAACAACTTGTTTCAAGTCTCCAATTTCCTTCGTGATATAAATTTTAACACGGGAGTAATCGGCTTTAATTGAATTTTATAGGAATCGATACATGTGATTCGTTTTCGCGTAACTTCAAAGCCACTGTACGTGTTAACTCTAAATTTTGCCTGCAGGTTTGTTATAACAACTTGTTTCAAGTGTCCAATTTCCTTCGTGATATAAGTTTTAACACGACGGTAATCGGCTTTAATTGAATTTGTTAGAATCTGTGTGTGTGGTTCGTTTTCGCATAACTTCAAAACCACTGTACGTGTTAACTCTAAAATTTGCCTGCAGGTTTGTTATAACAACTTGTTTCAAGTCTCCAATTTCGGTCGTAATATAAGTTTTAACACGACGGTAATCGGCTTTAATTGAATTTGTTAGAATCTGTGTGTGTGGTTCGTTTTCGCATAACTTCAAAACAACTCTACGTGTTAACTCTAAATTTTCCCTGCAGGTTTGTTATAACAACTTGTCTCAAGTCTCTAATTTCGGTCGTGAAATAAGTTTTAACACGAGAGTAATCGGCTTTAATTGAATTTGTTAGAATCTGTGTGTGTGGTTCGTTTTCGCATAACTTCAAAACAACTCTACGTGTTAACTCTAAATTTTCCCTGCAGGTTTGTTATAACAACTTGTCTCAAGTCTCTAATTTCGGTCGTGAAATAAGTTTTAACACGAGAGTAATCGGCTTTAATTGAATTTGTTAGAATCTGTGTGTGTGGTTCGTTTTCGCATAACTTCAAAATAACTGTACGTGTTAACTCTTAATTTTGCCTGCAGGTTTGTTATAACAACTTGTTTCAAGTCTCCAATTTCGGTAGTGATATAAGTTTTAACACGATAGCAATCGGCTTTAATTGAATTTCTCGGAATCGATACGTGTGGTTCGTTTTCGCATAACTTCAAAACAACTGTACGTGTTAACTCTTAAATTTGCCTGCAGGTTTGTTTTAACAACTTGTTTCAAGTCTCCAATTTCCTTCGTGATATAAATTTTAACACGGGAGTAATCGGCTTTAATTGAATTTTATAGGAATCGATACATGTGATTCGTTTTCGCATAACTTCAAAACCACTGTACGTGTTAACTCTAAAATTTGCCTGCAGGTTTGTTATAACAACTTGTTTCAAGTCTCCAATTTCGGTCATGATATAAGTTTTAACACGAGAGTAATCGGCTTTAGTTGAATTTCTCGGAATCGATGCGTGTGGATTGTTTTCGCCTAACTTCAAATCCACTGTACGTGTTAACTCTAAATTTTGCCTGCAGGTTTGTTATAACAACTTGTTTCAAGTCTCCAATTTCCTTCGTGATATAAATTTTAACACGGGAGTAATCGGCTTTAATTGAATTTTATAGGAATCGATACGTGTGGTTCGTTTTCGCGTAACTTCAAAACACCTGTATGTGTTAACTCTTAAATTTTCCTGCAGGTTTGTTATAACAACTTGTTTCAAGTCTCCAATTTCGGTCGTGATATAAGTTTTAAGACGAGAGTAATCGGCTTTAATTGAATTTCTCGGAATCGATACGTGTGGTTCGTTTTCGCATAACTTCAAAACCACTGTACGTGTCAACTCTTAAATTTCCCTGCAGGTTTGTAATAACAACTTGTTTCAAGTCTTCAATTTCGGTCGTGATATAAGTTTTAACACGAGAGTAATCGGCTTTAATTGAATTTGTCAGAATCAGTATGTGTGGTTTGTTTTCGCGTAACTTCAAAACCACTGTACGTGTTAACTCTAAATTTTGCCTGCAGGTTTGTTATAACAACTTGTTTCAAGTCTCCAATTTCCTTCGTGATATAAATTTTAACACGGGAGTAATCGGCTTTAATTGAATTTTATAGGAATCGATACATGTGATTCGTTTTCGCATAACTTCAAAACCACTGTACGTGTTAACTCTAAAATTTGCCTGCAGGTTTGTTATAACAACTTGTTTCAAGTCTCCAATTTCGGTCGTGATATAAGTTTTAACACGAGAGTAATCGGCTTTAATTGAATTTCTCGGAATCGATACGTGTGGATTGTTTTCGCCTAACTTCAAATCCACTGTACGTGTTAACTCTAAACTTTGCCTGCAGGTTTGTTATAACAACTTGTTTCAAGTCTCCAATTTCGGTAGTGATATAAGTTTTAACACGATAGTAATCGGCTTTAATTGAATTTGTTAGAATGTGTGTGTGTGGTTCCTTTTCGCATAACTTTAAAACAACTGTACGTGTTAACTCTAAATTTTGCCTGCAGGTTTGTTATAACAACTTGTCTCAAGTCTCTAATTTTGGTCGTGAAATAAGTTTTAACACGAGAGTAATCGGCTTTAATTGAATTTGTTACAATCTGTGTGTGTGGTTCGTTTTCGCATAACTTCAAAACAACTGTACGTGTTAACTCTTAATTTTGCCTGCAGGTTTGTCATAACAACTTGTTTCAAGTCTCCAATTTCGGTAGTGATATAAGTTTTAACACGATAGTAATCGGCTTTAATTGAATTTCTCGGAATCGATACGTGTGGTTCCTTTTCGCATAACTTTAAAACAACTGTACGTGTTAACTCTTAAATTTTCCTGCAGGTTTGTTATAACAACTTGTTTCAAGTCTCCAATTTCGGTCTTGATATAAGTTTTAACACGAGAGTAATCGGCTTTAATTGAATTTTATAGGAATCGATACATGTGATTCGTTTTCGCGTAACTTCAAAACCACTGTACGTGTTAACTCTAAATTTTGACTGCAGGTTTGTTATAACAACTTGTTTCAAGTGTCCAATTTCCTTCGTGATATAAGTTTTAACACGACGGTAATCGGCTTTAATTGAATTTGTTAGAATCTGTGTGTGTGGTTCGTTTTCGCATAACTTCAAAACCACTGTACGTGTTAACTCTAAAATTTGCCTGCAGGTTTGTTATAACAACTTGTTTCAAGTCTCCAATTTCGGTCGTAATATAAGTTTTAACACGACGGTAATCGGCTTTAATTGAATTTGTTAGAATCTGTGTGTGTGGTTCGTTTTCGCATAACTTCAAAACAACTCTACGTGTTAACTCTAAATTTTCCCTGCAGGTTTGTTATAACAACTTGTCTCAAGTCTCTAATTTCGGTCGTGAAATAAGTTTTAACACGAGAGTAATCGGCTTTAATTGAATTTGTTAGAATCTGTGTGTGTGGTTCGTTTTCGCATAACTTCAAAACAACTCTACGTGTTAACTCTAAATTTTCCCTGCAGGTTTGTTATAACAACTTGTCTCAAGTCTCTAATTTCGGTCGTGAAATAAGTTTTAACACGAGAGTAATCGGCTTTAATTGAATTTGTTAGAATCTGTGTGTGTGGTTCGTTTTCGCATAACTTCAAAATAACTGTACGTGTTAACTCTTAATTTTGCCTGCAGGTTTGTTATAACAACTTGTCTCAAGTCTCTAATTTTGGTCGTGAAATAAGTTTTAACACAAGAGTAATCGGCTTTAATTGAATTTGTTAGAATCTCTGTGTGTGGTTCGTTTTCGCATAACTTCAAAACAACTGTACGTGTTAACTCTTAATTTTGCCTGCAGGTTTTTCATAACAACTTGTTTCAAGTCTCCAATTTCGGTAGTGATATAAGTTTTAACACGATAGCAATCGGCTTTAATTGAATTTCTCGGAATCGATACGTGTGGTTCGTTTTCGCATAACTTCAAAACAACTGTACGTGTTAACTCTTAAATTTGCCTGCAGGTTTGTTTTAACAACTTGTTTCAAATCTCCAATTTCCTTCGTGATATAAATTTTAACACGGGAGTAATCGGCTTTAATTGAATTTTATAGGAATCGATACATGTGATTCGTTTTCGCATAACTTCAAAACCACTGTACGTGTTAACTCTAAAATTTGCCTGCAGGTTTGTTATAACAACTTGTTTCAAGTCTCCAATTTCGGTCGTGATATAAGTTTTAACACGAGAGTAATCGGCTTTAATTGAATTTCTCGGAATCGATACGTGTGGATTGTTTTCGCCTAACTTCAAATCCACTGTACGTGTTAACTCTAAATTTTGCCTGCAGGTTTGTTATAACAACTTGTTTCAAGTCTCCAATTTCGGTCGTGATATAAGTTTTAACACGACGGTAATCGGCTTTAATTGAATTTGTTAGAATGTGTGTGTGTGGTTCGTTTTCGCATAACTTCAAAACAACTCTACGTGTTAACTCTAAATTTTGCCTGCAGGTTTGTTATAACAACTTGTCTCAAGTCTCTAATTTTGGTCGTGAAATAAGTTTTAACAAGAGAGTAATCGGCTTTAATTGAATTTGTTACAATCTGTGTGTGTGGTTCGTTTTCGCATAACTTCAAAACAACTGTACGTGTTAACTCTTAATTTTGCCTGCAGGTTTCTCATAACAACTTGTTTCAAGTCTCCAATTTCGGTAGTGATATAAGTTTTAACACGATAGTAATCGGCTTTAATTGAATTTCTCGGAATCGATACGTGTGGTTCGTTTTCGCATAACTTCAAAACAACTGTACGTGTTAACTCTTAAATTTTCCTGCAGGTTTGTTATAACAACTTGTTTCAAGTCTCCAATTTCGGTCATGATATAAGTTTTAACACGAGAGTAATCGGCTTTAATTGAATTTCTCGGAATCGATACGTGTGGTTCGTTTTCGCATAACATCAAAACCACTGTACGTGTCAACTCTTAAATTTGCCTGCAGGTTTGTAATAACAACTTGTTTCAAGTCTTCAATTTCGGTCGTGATATAAGTTTTAACACGAGAGTAATCGGCTTTAATTGAATTTGTGAGAATCAGTATGTGTGGTTTGTTTTCGCGTAACTTCAAAACCACTGTACGTGTTAACTCTAAAATTTGCCTGCAGGTTTGTTATAACAACTTGTTTCAAGTGTCCAATTTCCTTCGTGATATAAGTTTTAACACGACGGTAATCGGCTTTAATTGAATTTGTTAGAATCTGTGTGTGTGGTTCGTTTTCGCATAACTTCAAAACCACTGTACGTGTTAACTCTAAAATTTGCCTGCAGGTTTGTTATAACAACTTGTTTCAAGTCTCTAATTTCGGTCGTAATATAAGTTTTAACACGACGGTAATCGGCTTTAATTGAATATGTTAGAATCTGTGTGTGTGGTTCGTTTTCGCATAACTTCAAAACAACTCTACGTGTTAACTCTAAATTTTCCCTGCAGGTTTGTTATAACAACTTGTCTCAAGTCTCTAATTTCGGTCGTGAAATAAGTTTTAACACGAGAGTAATCGGCTTTAATTGAATTTGTTAGAATCTGTGTGTGTGGTTCGTTTTCGCATAACTTCAAAATAACTGTACGTGTTAACTCTTAATTTTGCCTGCAGGTTTGTCATAACAACTTGTTTCAAGTCTCCAATTTCGGTAGTGATATAATTTTTAACACGAGAGTAATCGGCTTTAATTGAATTTGTTAGAATCTGTGTGTGTGGTTCGTTTTCGCATAACTTCAAAACAACTGTACGTGTTAACTCTTAATTTTGCCTGCAGGTTTGTTATAACAACTTGTTTCAAGTCTCCAATTTCCTTCGTGATATAAATTTTAACACGGGAGTAATCGGCTTTAATTGAATTTTATAGGAATCGATACATGTGATTCGTTTTCGCGTAACTTCAAAACCACTGTACGTGTTAACTCTAAATTTTGCCTGCAGGTTTGTTATAACAACTTTTTCAAGTGTCCAATTTCCTTCGTGATATAAGTTTTAACACGACGGTAATCGGCTTTAATTGAATTTGTTAGAATCTGTGTGTGTGGTTCGTTTTCGCATAACTTCAAAACCACTGTACGTGTTAACTCTAAAATTTGCCTGCAGGTTTGTTATAACAACTTGTTTCAAGTCTCCAATTTCGGTCGTAATATATGTTTTAACACGACGGTAATCGGCTTTAATTGAATTTGTTAGAATCTGTGTGTGTGGTTCGTTTTCGCATAACTTCAAAACAACTCTACGTGTTAACTCTAAATTTTCCCTGCAGGTTTGTTATAACAACTTGTCTCAAGTCTCTAATTTCGGTCGTGAAATAAGTTTTAACACGAGAGTAATCGGCTTTAATTGAATTTGTTAGAATCTGTGTGTGTGGTTCGTTTTCGCATAACTTCAAAACAACTCTACGTGTTAACTCTAAATTTTCCCTGCAGGTTTGTTATAACAACTTGTCTCAAGTCTCTAATTTCGGTCGTGAAATAAGTTTTAACACGAGAGTAATCGGCTTTAATTGAATTTGTTAGAATCTGTGTGTGTGGTTCGTTTTCGCATAACTTCAAAATAACTGTACGTGTTAACTCTTAATTTTGCCTGCAGGTTTGTTATAACAACTTGTTTCAAGTCTCCAATTTCGGTAGTGATATAAGTTTTAACACGATAGCAATCGGCTTTAATTGAATTTCTCGGAATCGATACGTGTGGTTCGTTTTCGCATAACTTCAAAACAACTGTACGTGTTAACTCTTAAATTTGCCTGCAGGTTTGTTTTAACAACTTGTTTCAAGTCTCCAATTTCCTTCGTGATATAAATTTTAACACGGGAGTAATCGGCTTTAATTGAATTTTATAGGAATCGATACATGTGATTCGTTTTCGCATAACTTCAAAACCACTGTACGTGTTAACTCTAAAATTTGCCTGCAGGTTTGTTATAACAACTTGTTTCAAGTCTCCAATTTCGGTCATGATATAAGTTTTAACACGAGAGTAATCGGCTTTAATTGAATTTCTCGGAATCGATGCGTGTGGATTGTTTTCGCCTAACTTCAAATCCACTGTACGTGTTAACTCTAAATTTTGCCTGCAGGTTTGTTATAACAACTTGTTTCAAGTCTCCAATTTCGGACGTGATATAAGTTTTAACACGACGGTAATCGGCTTTAATTGAATTTGTTAGAATGTGTGTGTGTGGTTCGTTTTCGCATAACTTCAAAACAACTCTACGTGTTAACTCTAAATTTTGCCTGCAGGTTTGTTATAACAACTTGTCTCAAGTCTCTAATTTTGGTCGTGAAATAAGTTTTAACACGAGAGTAATCGGCTTTAATTGAATTTGTTACAATCTGTGTGTGTGGTTCGTTTTCGCATAACTTCAAAACAACTGTACGTGTTAACTCTTAATTTTGCCTGCAGGTTTGTCATAACAACTTGTTTCAAGTCTCCAATTTCGGTAGTGATATAAGTTTTAACACGATAGTAATCGGCTTTAATTGAATTTCTCGGAATCGATACGTGTGGTTCGTTTTCGCATAACTTCAAAACAACTGTACGTGTTAACTCTTAAATTTTCCTGCAGGTTTGTTATAACAACTTGTTTCAAGTCTCCAATTTCGGTCTTGATATAAGTTTTAACACGAGAGTAATCGGCTTTAATTGAATTTCTCGGAATCGATACGTGTGGTTCGTTTTCGCATAACATCAAAACCACTGTACGTGTCAACTCTTAAATTTGCCTGCAGGTTTGTAATAACAACTTGTTTCAAGTCTTCAATTTCGGTCGTGATATAAGTTTTAACACGAGAGTAATCGGCTTTAATTGAATTTGTGAGAATCAGTATGTGTGGTTTGTTTTCGCGTAACTTCAAAACCACTGTACGTGTTAACTCTAAATTTTGCCTGCAGGTTTGTTATAACAACTTGTTTCAAGTCTTCAATTTCGGTCGTGATATAAGTTTTAACACGAGAGTAATCGGCTTTAATTGAATTTGTTAGAATCTGTGTGTGTGGTTCGTTTTCGCATAACTTCAAAATAACTGTACGTGTTAACTCTTAATTTTGCCTGCAGGTTTGTCATAACAACTTGTTTCAAGTCTCCAATTTCGGTAGTGATATAATTTTTAACACGAGAGTAATCGGCTTTAATTGAATTTGTTAGAATCTGTGTGTGTGGTTCGTTTTCGCATAACTTCAAAACAACTGTACGTGTTAACTCTTAATTTTGCCTGCAGGTTTGTTATAACAACTTGTTTCAAGTCTCCAATTTCCTTCGTGATATAAATTTTAACACGGGAGTAATCGGCTTTAATTGAATTTTATAGGAATCGATACATGTGATTCGTTTTCGCGTAACTTCAAAACCACTGTACGTGTTAACTCTAAATTTTGCCTGCAGGTTTGTTATAACAACTTGTTTCAAGTGTCCAATTTCCTTCGTGATATAAGTTTTAACACGACGGTAATCGGCTTTAATTGAATTTGTTAGAATCTGTGTGTGTGGTTCGTTTTCGCATAACTTCAAAACCACTGTACGTGTTAACTCTAAAATTTGCCTGCAGGTTTGTTATAACAACTTGTTTCAAGTCTCCAATTTCGGTCGTAATATAAGTTTTAACACGAGAGTAATCGGCTTTAATTGAATTTGTTAGAATCTGTGTGTGTGGTTCGTTTTCGCATAACTTCAAAATAACTGTACGTGTTAACTCTTAATTTTGCCTGCAGGTTTGTTATAACAACTTGTCTCAAGTCTCTAATTTTGGTCGTGAAATAAGTTTTAACACGAGAGTAATCGGCTTTAATTGAATTTGTTAGAATCTGTGTGTGTGGTTCGTTTTCGCATAACTTCAAAACAACTGTACGTGTTAACTCTTAATTTTGCCTGCAGGTTTTTCATAACAACTTGTTTCAAGTCTCCAATTTCGGTAGTGATATAAGTTTTAACACGATAGCAATCGGCTTTAATTGAATTTCTCGGAATCGATACGTGTGGTTCGTTTTCGCATAACTTCAAAACAACTGTACGTGTTAACTCTTAAATTTGCCTGCAGGTTTGTTATAACAACTTGTTTCAAGTCTCCAATTTCGGTCGTGATATAAGTTTTAACACGAGAGTAATCGGCTTTAATTGAATTTGTCAGAATCAGTATGTGTTGTTTGTTTTCGCGTAACTTCAAAACCACTGTACGTGTTAACTCTAAATTTTGCCTGCAGGTTTGTTATAACAACTTGTTTCAAGTGTCCAATTTCCTTTGTGATATAAGTTTTAACACGTCGGTAATCGGCTTTAATTGAATTTGTTAGAATCTGTGTGTGTGGTTCGTTTTCGCATAACTTCAAAACCACTCTACGTGTTAACTCTAAATTTTGCCTGCAGGTTTGTTATAACAACTTGTTTCAAGTCTCCAATTTCGGTCGTGATATACGTTTTAACACGAGAGTAATCGGCTTTAATTGAATTTGTTAGAATCTGTGTGTGTGGTTCGTTTTCGCATAACTTCAAAACAACTGTACGTGTTAACTCTTAATTTTGCCTGCAGGTTTGTTATAACAACTTGTTTCAAGTCTCCAATTTCCTTCGTGATATAAATTTTAACACGGGAGTAATCGGCTTTAATTGAATTTTATAGGAATCGATACATGTGATTCGTTTTCGCGTAACTTCAAAACCACTGTACGTGTTAAGTCTAAATTTTGCCTGCAGGTTTGTTATAACAATTTGTTTCAAGTCTCCAATTTCGGTCGTGATATAAGTTTTAACACGACGGTAATCGGCTTTAATTGAATTTGTTAGAATCTGTGTGCGTGGTTCGTTTTCGCATAACTTCAAAACAACTCTACGTGTTAACTCTAAATTTTGCCTGCAGGTTTGTTATAACAACTTGTCTCAAGTCTCTAATTTTGGTCGTGAAATAAGTTTTAACACGAGAGTAATCGGCTTTAATTGAATTTGTTAGAATCTGTGTGTGTGGTTCGTTTTCGCATAACTTCAAAACAACTGTACGTGTTAACTCTTAATTTTGCCTGCAGGTTTTTCATAACAACTTGTTTCAAGTCTCCAATTTCGGTAGTGATATAAGTTTTAACACGATAGCAATCGGCTTTAATTGAATTTCTCGGAATCCATACGTGTGGTTCGTTTTCGCATAACTTCAAAACAACTGTACGTGTTAACTCTTAAATTTGCCTGCAGGTTTGTTTTAACAACTTGTTTCAAGTCTCCAATTTCCTTCGTGATATAAATTTTAACACGGGAGTAATCGGCTTTAATTGAATTTTATAGGAATCGATACATGTGATTCGTTTTCGCATAACTTCAAAACCACTGTACGTGTTAACTCTAAATTTTGCCTGCAGGTTTGTTATAACAACTTGTTTCAAGTCTCCAATTTCGGTCGTGATATAAGTTTTAAGACGACGGTAATCGGCTTTAATTGAATTTGTTAGAATCTGTGTGTGTGGTTCGTTTTCGCATAACTTCAAAACAACTCTACGTGTTAACTCTAAATTTTGCCTGCAGGTTTGTTATAACAACTTGTTTCAAGTCTCCAATTTCGGTCGTGATATAAGTTTTAACACGAGAGTAATCGGCTTTAATTGAATTTCTCGGAATCGATACGTGTGGTTCGTTTTCGCAAAACTTCAAAACCACTGTACGTGTCCACCCTTAAATTTGCCTGCAGGTTTGTAATAACAACTTGTTTCAAGTCTTCAATTTCGGTCGTGATATAAGTTTTAACACGAGAGTAATCGGCTTTAATTGAATTTGTCAGAATCAGTATGTGTGGTTTGTTTTCGCGTAACTTCAAAACCACTGTACGTGTTAACTCTAAATTTTGCCTGCAGGTTTGTTATAACAACTTGTTTCAAGTGTCCAATTTCCTTTGTGATATAAGTTTTAACACGTCGGTAATCGGCTTTAATTGAATTTGTTAGAATCTGTGTGTGTGGTTCGTTTTCGCATAACTTCAAAACCACTCTACGTGTTAACTCTAAATTTTGCCTGCAGGTTTGTTATAACAACTTGTTTCAAGTCCCAATTTCGGTCGTGATATAAGTTTTAACACGAGAGTAATCGGCTTTAATTGAATTTGTTAGAATCTGTGTGTGTGGTTCGTTTTCGCATAACTTCAAAACAACTGTACGTGTTAACTATAAATTTTGCCTGCAGGTTTGTTATAACAACTTGTTTCAAGTCTCCAATTTCGGTCGTGATATAAGTTTTAACACGAAAGTAATCGGCTTTAATTGAATTTCTCGGAATCGATACGTGTGGTTTGTTTTCGCGTAACTTCAGAACCACTGTACGTGTTAACTCTAAATTTTGCCTGCAGGTTTGTTATAACAACTTGTTTCAAGTCTCCAATTTCGGTCGTGATATAAGTTTTAACACGAGAGTAATCGGCTTTAATTGAATTTCTCGGAATCGATACGTGTGGTTCGTTTTCGCATAAGTTCAAAACCACTGTACGTGTCAACTCTTAAATTTGCCTGCAGGTTTGTAATAACAACTTGTTTCAAGTCTTCAATTTCGGTCGTGATATAAGTTTTAACACAAGAGTAATCGGCTTTAACTGAATTTGTCAGAATCAGTATGTGTGGTTTGTTTTCGCGTAACTTCAAAACCACTGTACGTGTTAACTCTAAATTTTGCCTTCAGGTTTGTTATAACAACTTGTTTCAAGTGTCCAATTTCCTTCGTGATATAAGTTTTAACACGACGGTAATCGGCTTTAATTGAATTTGTTAGAATCTGTGTGTGTAGTTCGTTTTCGCATAACTTCAAAACCACTCTACGTGTTAACTCTAAATTTTGCCTGCAGGTTTGTTATAACAACTTGTTTCAAGTCTCCAATTTCGGTCGTGATATAAGTTTTAACACGAGAGTAATCGGCTTTAATTGAATTTGTTAGAATCTGTGTGTGTGGTTCGTTTTCGCATAACTTCAAAACAACTGTACGTGTTAACTATAAATTTTGCCTGCAGGTTTGTTATAACAACTTGTTTCAAGTCTCCAATTTCGGTCGTGATATAAGTTTTAACACGAGAGTAATCGGCTTTAATTGAATTTCTCGGAATCGATACGTGTGGTTCGTTTTCGCATAAGTTCAAAACCACTGTACGTGTCAACTCTTAAATTTGCCTGCAGGTTTGTAATAACAACTTGTTTCAAGTCTTCAATTTCGGTCGTGATATAAGTTTTAACACAAGAGTAATCGGCTTTAACTGAATTTGTCAGAATCAGTATGTGTGGTTTGTTTTCGCGTAACTTCAAAACCACTGTACGTGTTAACTCTAAATTTTGCCTTCAGGTTTGTTATAACAACTTGTTTCAAGTGTCCAATTTCCTTCGTGATATAAGTTTTAACACGACGGTAATCGGCTTTAATTGAATTTGTTAGAATCTGTGTGTGTAGTTCGTTTTCGCATAACTTCAAAACCACTCTACGTGTTAACTCTAAATTTTGCCTGCAGGTTTGTTATAACAACTTGTTTCAAGTCTCCAATTTCGGTCGTGATATAAGTTTTAACACGAGAGTAATCGGCTTTAATTGAATTTGTTAGAATCTGTGTGTGTGGTTCGTTTTCGCATAACTTCAAAACAACTGTACGTGTTAACTATAAATTTTGCCTGCAGGTTTGTTATAACAACTTGTTTCAAGTCTCCAATTTCGGTCGTGATATAAGTTTTAACACGAGAGTAATCGGCTTTAATTGAATTTCTCGGAATCGATACGTGTGGTTTGTTTTCGCGTAACTTCAGAACCACTGTACGTGTTAACTCTAAATTTTGCCTGCAGGTTTGTTATAACAACTTGTTTCAAGTCTCCAATTTCGGTCGTGATATAAGTTTTAACACGAGAGTAATCGGCTTTAATTGAATTTCTCGGAATCGATACGTGTGGTTCGTTTTCGCATAACTTCAAAACCACTGTAAGTGTCCACTCTTAAATTTGCCTGCAGGTTTGTAATAACAACTTGTTTCAAGTCTTCAATTTCGGTCGTGATATAAGTTTTAACACGAGAGTAATCGGCTTTAATTGAATTTGTTAGAATCTGTGTGTGTGGTTCGTTTTCGCATAACTTCAAAACCACTCTACGTGTTAACTCTAAATTTTGCCTGCAGGTTTGTTATAACAACTTGTTTCAAGTCTCCAATTTCGGTCGTGATATAAGTTTTAACACGAGAGTAATCGGCTTTAAATGAATTTCTCGGAATCGATACGTGTGGTTTGTTTTCGCGTAACTTCAAAACCACTGTACGTGTTAACTCTAAATTTTGCCTGCAGGTTTGTTATAACAACTTGTTTCAAGTCTCCAATTTCGGTCGTGATATAAGTTTGAACACGAGAGTAATCGGCTTTAATTGAATTTCTCGGAATCGATACGTGTGGTTCGTTTTCGCATAACTTCAAAACCACTGTACGTGTCCACTCTTAAATTTGCCTGCAGGTTTGTAATAACAACTTGTTTCAAGTCTTCAATTTCGGTCGTGATATAAGTTTTAACACGAGAGTAATCGGCTTTAATTGAATTTGTCAGAATCAGTATGTGTGGTTTGTTTTCGCGTAACTTCAAAACCACTGTACGTGTTAACTCTAAATTTTGCCTGCAGGTTTGTTATCACAACTTGTTTCAAGTGTCCAATTTCCTTCGTGATATAATTTGTAACACGAGAGTAATCGGCTTTAATTGAATTTGTTAGAATCTGTGTGTGTGGTTCGTTTTCGCATAACTTCAAAACAACTGTACGTGTTAACTATAAATTTTACCTGCAGGTTTGTTATAACAACTTGTTTCAAGTCTCCAATTTCGGTCGTGATATAAGTTTTAACACGAGAGTAATCCGCTTTAATTGAATTTCTCGGAATCGATACGTGTGGTTTGTTTTCGCGTAACTTCAGAACCACTGTACGTGTTAACTCTAAATTTTGCCTGCAGGTTTGTTATAACAACTTGTTTCAAGTCTCCAATTTCGGTCGTGATATAAGTTTTAACACGAGAGTAATCGGCTTTAATTGAATTTCTCGGAATCGATACGTGTGGTTGGTTTTCGCATAACTTCAAAACCACTGTACGTGTCCACTCTTAAATTTGCCTGCAGGTTTGTAATAACAACTTGTTTCAAGTCTTCAATTTCGGTCGTGATATAAGTTTTAACACGAGAGTAATCGGCTTTAATTGAATTTGTCAGAATCAGTATGTGTTGTTTGTTTTCGCGTAACTTCAAAACCACTGTACGTGTTAACTCTAAATTTTGCCTGCAGGTTTGTTATAACAACTTGTTTCAAGTGTCCAATTTCCTTTGTGATATAAGTTTTAACACGTCGGTAATCGGCTTTAATTGAATTTGTTAGAATCTGTGTGTGTGGTTCGTTTTCGCATAACTTCAAAACCACTCTACGTGTTAACTCTAAATTTTGCCTGCAGGTTTGTTATAACAACTTGTTTCAAGTCTCTAATTTCGGTCGTGATATACGTTTTAACACGAGAGTAATCGGCTTTAATTGAATTTGTTAGAATCTGTGTGTGTGGTTCGTTTTCGCATAACTTCAAAACAACTGTACGTGTTAACTCTTAATTTTGCCTGCAGGTTTGTTATAACAACTTGTTTCAAGTCTCCAATTTCCTTCGTGATATAAATTTTAACACGGGAGTAATCGGCTTTAATTGAATTTTATAGGAATCGATACATGTGATTCGTTTTCGCGTAACTTCAAAACCACTGTACGTGTTAAGTCTAAATTTTGCCTGCAGGTTTGTTATAACAATTTGTTTCAAGTCTCCAATTTCGGTCGTGATATAAGTTTTAACACGACGGTAATCGGCTTTAATTGAATTTGTTAGAATCTGTGTGCGTGGTTCGTTTTCGCATAACTTCAAAACAACTCTACGTGTTAACTCTAAATTTTGCCTGCAGGTTTGTTATAACAACTTGTCTCAAGTCTCTAATTTTGGTCGTGAAATAAGTTTTAACACGAGAGTAATCGGCTTTAATTGAATTTGTTAGAATCTGTGTGTGTGGTTCGTTTTCGCATAACTTCAAAACAACTGTACGTGTTAACTCTTAATTTTGCCTGCAGGTTTTTCATAACAACTTGTTTCAAGTCTCCAATTTCGGTAGTGATATAAGTTTTAACACGATAGCAATCGGCTTTAATTGAATTTCTCGGAATCCATACGTGTGGTTCGTTTTCGCATAACTTCAAAACAACTGTACGTGTTAACTCTTAAATTTGCCTGCAGGTTTGTTTTAACAACTTGTTTCAAGTCTCCAATTTCCTTCGTGATATAAATTTTAACACGGGAGTAATCGGCTTTAATTGAATTTTATAGGAATCGATACATGTGATTCGTTTTCGCATAACTTCAAAACCACTGTACGTGTTAACTCTAAATTTTGCCTGCAGGTTTGTTATAACAACTTGTTTCAAGTCTCCAATTTCGGTCGTGATATAAGTTTTAAGACGACGGTAATCGGCTTTAATTGAATTTGTTAGAATCTGTGTGTGTGGTTCGTTTTCGCATAACTTCAAAACAACTCTACGTGTTAACTCTAAATTTTGCCTGCAGGTTTGTTATAACAACTTGTTTCAAGTCTCCAATTTCGGTCGTGATATAAGTTTTAACACGAGAGTAATCGGCTTTAATTGAATTTCTCGGAATCGATACGTGTGGTTCGTTTTCGCATAACTTCAAAACCACTGTACGTGTCCACCCTTAAATTTGCCTGCAGGTTTGTAATAACAACTTGTTTCAAGTCTTCAATTTCGGTCGTGATATAAGTTTTAACACGAGAGTAATCGGCTTTAATTGAATTTGTCAGAATCAGTATGTGTGGTTTGTTTTCGCGTAACTTCAAAACCACTGTACGTGTTAACTCTAAATTTTGCCTGCAGGTTTGTTATAACAACTTGTTTCAAGTGTCCAATTTCCTTTGTGATATAAGTTTTAACACGTCGGTAATCGGCTTTAATTGAATTTGTTAGAATCTGTGTGTGTGGTTCGTTTTCGCATAACTTCAAAACCACTCTACGTGTTAACTCTAAATTTTGCCTGCAGGTTTGTTATAACAACTTGTTTCAAGTCCCAATTTCGGTCGTGATATAAGTTTTAACACGAGAGTAATCGGCTTTAATTGAATTTGTTAGAATCTGTGTGTGTGGTTCGTTTTCGCATAACTTCAAAACAACTGTACGTGTTAACTATAAATTTTGCCTGCAGGTTTGTTATAACAACTTGTTTCAAGTCTCCAATTTCGGTCGTGATATAAGTTTTAACACGAGAGTAATCGGCTTTAATTGAATTTCTCGGAATCGATACGTGTGGTTTGTTTTCGCGTAACTTCAGAACCACTGTACGTGTTAACTCTAAATTTTGCCTGCAGGTTTGTTATAACAACTTGTTTCAAGTCTCCAATTTCGGTCGTGATATAAGTTTTAACACGAGAGTAATCGGCTTTAATTGAATTTCTCGGAATCGATACGTGTGGTTCGTTTTCGCATAACTTCAAAACCACTGTAAGTGTCCACTCTTAAATTTGCCTGCAGGTTTGTAATAACAACTTGTTTCAAGTCTTCAATTTCGGTCGTGATATAAGTTTTAACACGAGAGTAATCGGCTTTAATTGAATTTGTTAGAATCTGTGTGTGTGGTTCGTTTTCGCATAACTTCAAAACCACTCTACGTGTTAACTCTAAATTTTGCCTGCAGGTTTGTTATAACAACTTGTTTCAAGTCTCCAATTTCGGTCGTGATATAAGTTTTAACACGAGAGTAATCGGCTTTAAATGAATTTCTCGGAATCGATACGTGTGGTTTGTTTTCGCGTAACTTCAAAACCACTGTACGTGTTAACTCTAAATTTTGCCTGCAGGTTTGTTATAACAACTTGTTTCAAGTCTCCAATTTCGGTCGTGATATAAGTTTGAACACGAGAGTAATCGGCTTTAATTGAATTTCTCGGAATCGATACGTGTGGTTCGTTTTCGCATAACTTCAAAACCACTGTACGTGTCCACTCTTAAATTTGCCTGCAGGTTTGTAATAACAACTTGTTTCAAGTCTTCAATTTCGGTCGTGATTTAAGTTTTAACACGAGAGTAATCGGCTTTAATTGAATTTGTCAGAATCAGTATGTGTGGTTTGTTTTCGCGTAACTTCAAAACCACTGTACGTGTTAACTCTAAATTTTGCCTGCAGGTTTGTTATCACAACTTGTTTCAAGTGTCCAATTTCCTTCGTGATATAAGGTGTAACACGAGAGTAATCGGCTTTAATTGAATTTGTTAGAATCTGTGTGTGTGGTTCGTTTTCGCATAACTTCAAAACAACTGTACGTGTTAACTATAAATTTTACCTGCAGGTTTGTTATAACAACTTGTTTCAAGTCTCCAATTTCGGTCGTGATATAAGTTTTAACACGAGAGTAATCCGCTTTAATTGAATTTCTCGGAATCGATACGTGTGGTTTGTTTTCGCGTAACTTCAGAACCACTGTACGTGTTAACTCTAAATTTTGCCTGCAGGTTTGTTATAACAACTTGTTTCAAGTCTCCAATTTCGGTCGTGATATAAGTTTTAACACGAGAGTAATCGGCTTTAATTGAATTTCTCGGAATCGATACGTGTGGTTCGTTTTCGCATAACTTCAAAACCACTGTACGTGTCCACTCTTAAATTTGCCTGCAGGTTTGTAATAACAACTTGTTTCAAGTCTTCAATTTCGGTCGTGATATAAGTTTTAACACGAGAATAATCGGCTTTAATTGAATTTGTCAGAATCAGTATGTGTGGTTTGTTTTCGCGTAACTTCAAAACCACTGTACGTGTTAACTCTAAATTTTGCCTGCAGGTTTGTTATAACAACTTGTTTCAAGTGTCCAATTTCCTTCGTGATATAAGTTTTAACACGACGGTAATCGGCTTTAATTGAATTTGTTAGAATCTGTGTGTGTGGTTCGTTTTCGCATAACTTCAAAACCACTCTACGTGTTAACTCTAAATTTTGCCTGCAGGTTTGTTATAACAACTTGTTTCAAGTCTCCAATTTCGGTCGTGATATAAGTTTTAACACGAGAGTAATCGGCTTTAAATGAATTTCTCGGAATCGATACGTGTGGTTTGTTTTCGCGTAACTTCAAAACCACTGTACGTGTTAACTCTAAATTTTGCCTGCAGGTTTGTTATAACAACTTGTTTCAAGTCTCCAATTTCGGTCGTGATATAAGTTTGAACACGAGAGTAATCGGCTTTAATTGAATTTCTCGGAATCGATACGTGTGGTTCGTTTTCGCATAACTTCAAAACCACTGTACGTGTCCACTCTTAAATTTGCCTGCAGGTTTGTAATAACAACTTGTTTCAAGTCTTCAATTTCGGTCGTGATATAAGTTTTAACACGAGAGTAATCGGCTTTAATTGAATTTGTCAGAATCAGTATGTGTGGTTTGTTTTCGCGTAACTTCAAAACCACTGTACGTGTTAACTCTAAATTTTGCCTGCAGGTTTGTTATAACAACTTGTTTCAAGTGTCCAATTTCCTTCGTGATATAAGTTTTAACACGACGGTAATCGGCTTTAATTGAATTTGTTAGAATCTGTGTGTGTGGTTCGTTTTCGCATAACTTCAAAACAACTGTACGTGTTAACTCTTAATTTTGCCTGCAGGTTTGTCATAACAACTTGTTTCAAGTCTCCAATTTCGGTAGTGATATAAGTTTTAACACGATAGTAATCGGCTTTAATTGAATTTCTCGGAATCGATACGTGTGGTTCGTTTTCGCATAACTTCAAAACAACTGTACGTGTTAACTCTTAAATTTGCCTGCAGGTTTGTTATAACAACTTGTTTCAAGTCTCCAATTTCCTTCGTGATATAAATTTTAACACGGGAGTAATCGGCTTTAATTGAATTTTATAGGAATCGATACATGTGATTCGTTTTCGCATAACTTCAAAACCACTGTACGTGTTAACTCTAAAATTTGCCTGCAGGTTTGTTATAACAACTTGTTTCAAGTCTCCAATTTCGGTCGTGATATAAGTTTTAACACGAGAGTAATCGGCTTTAATTGAATTTCTCGGAATCGATACGTGTGGTTTGTTTTCGCGTAACTTCAAAACCACTGTACGTGTTAACTCTAAATTTTGCCTGCAGGTTTGTTATAACAACTTGTTTCAAGTCTCCAATTTCGGTCGTGATATAAGTTTTAAGACGACCGTAATCGGCTTTAATTGAATTTGTTAGAATCTGTGTGTGTGGTTCGTTTTCGCATAACTTCAAAACAACTGCACGTGTTAACTCTTAATTTTGCCTGCAGGTTTGTTATAACAACTTGTTTCAAGTCTCCAATTTCCTTCGTGATATAAATTTTAACACGGGAATAATCGGCTTTAATTGAATTTTATAGGAATCGATACATGTGATTCGTTTTCGCGTAACTTCAAAACCACTGTACGTGTTAACTCTAAATTTTGCCTGCAGGTTTGTTATAACAACTTGTTTCAAGTCTCCAATTTCGGTCGTGATATAAGTTTTAACACGACGGTAATCGGCTTTAATTGAATTTGTTAGAATCTGTGTGTGTGGTTCGTTTTCGCATAACTTCAAAACAACTGTACGTGTTAACTCTTAATTTTGCCTGCAGGTTTGTCATAACAACTTGTTTCAAGTCTCCAATTTCGATAGTGATATAAGTTTTAACACGATAGTAATCGGCTTTAATTGAATTTCTCGGAATCGATACGTGTGGTTCGTTTTCGCATAACTTCAAAACAACTGTACGTGTTAACTCTTAATTTTGCCTGCAGGTTTGTCATAACAACTTGTTTCAAGTCTCCAATTTCGATAGTGATATAAGTTTTAACACGAGAGTAATCGGCTTTAATTGAATTTCTCGGAATCGATACGTGTGGTTCGTTTTCGCATAACTTCAAAACCACTGTAAGTGTCCACTCTTAAATTTGCCTGCAGGTTTGTAATAACAACTTGTTTCAAGTCTCCAATTTCCTTCGTGATATAAATTTTAACACGGGAGTAATCGGCTTTATATGAATTTTATAGGAATCGATACATGTGATTCGTTTTCGCATAACTTCAAAACCACTGTACGTGTTAACTCTAAAATTTGCCTGCAGGTTTGTTATAACAACTTGTTTCAAGTCTCCAATTTCGGTCGTGATATAAGTTTTAAGACGACCGTAATCGGCTTTAATTGAATTTGTTAGAATCTGTGTGTGTGGTTCGTTTTCGCATAACTTCAAAACAACTCTACGTGTTAACTCTAAATTTTGCCTGCAGGTTTGTTATAACAACTTGTTTCAAGTCTCCAATTTCGGTCGTGATATAAGTTTTAACACGAGAGTAATCGACTTTAATTGAATTTGTCAGAATCAGTATGTGTGGTTTGTTTTCGCGTAACTTCAAAACCACTGTACGTGTTAACTCTAAATTTTGCCTGCAGGTTTGTTATAACAACTTGTTTCAAGTGTCCAATTTCCTTTGTGATATAAGTTTTAACACGTCGGTAATCGGCTTTAATTGAATTTGTTAGAATTTGTGTGTGTGGTTCGTTTTCGCATAACTTCAAAACCACTCTACGTGTTAACTCTAAATTTTGCCTGCAGGTTTGTTATAACAACTTGTTTCAAGTCTCCAAATTCGGTCTTGATATAAGTTTTAACACGAGAGTAATCGGCTTTAATTGAATTTGTTAGAATCTGTGTGTGTGGTTCGTTTTCGCATAACTTTAAAACAACTGTACGTGTTAACTATAAATTTTGCCTGCAGGTTTGTTATAACAACTTGTTTCAAGTCTCCAATTTCGGTCGTGATATATGTTTTAACACGAGAGTAATCGGCTTTAATTGTATTTCTCGGAATCGATACGTGTGGTTCGTTTTCGCATAACTTCAAAACCACTGTACGTGTCCACTCTTATATTTGCCTGCAGGTTTGTAATAACAACTTGTTTCAAGTCTTCAATTTCGGTCGTGATATAAGTTTTAACACGAGAGTAATCGGCTTTAATTGAATTTGTCAGAATCAGTATGCGTGGTTTGTTTTCGCGGAACTTCAAAACCACTGTACGTGTTAACTCTAAATTTTGCCTGCAGGTTTGTTATAACAACTTGTTTCAAGTGTCCAATTTCCTTCGTGATATAAGTTTTAACACGACGGTAATCGGCTTTATATGAATTTCTTAGAATCTGTGTGTGTGGTTCGTTTTCGCATAACTTCAAAACCACTCTAAGTGTTAACTCTAAATTTTGCCTGCAGGTTGGTTATAACAACTTCTTTCAAGTCTCCAATTTCGGTCGTGATATAAGTTTTAACACGAGAGTAATCGGCTTTAATTGAATTTGTTAGATTCTGTGTGTGTAGTTCGTTTTCGCATAACTTCAAAACAACTGTACGTGTTATCTATAAATTTTGCCTGCAGGTTTATTATAACAACTTGTTTCAAGTCTCCAATTTCGGTCGTGATATAAGTTTTAACACGTGAGTAATCGGCTTTAAATGAATTTCTCGGAATCGATACGTGTGGTTTGTTTTCGCGTAACTTCAAAACCACTGTACGTGTTAACTCTAAATTTTGCCTGCAGGTTTGTTATAACAACTTGTTTCAAGTCTCCAATTTCAGTCGTGATATAAGTTTTAACACGAGAGGAATCGGCTTTAATTGAATTTTACGGAATCGATACGTGTGGTTCGTTTTCGCATAACTTCAAAACCACTGTACGTGTCAACTCTTAAATTTGCCTGCAGGTTTGTAATAACAACTTGTTTCAAGTCTTCAATTTCGGTCGTGATATAAGTTTTAACTCGAGAGTAATCGGCTTTAATTGAATTTGTCAGAATCAGTATGTGTAGTTTGTTTTCGCGTAACTTCAAAACCACTGTACGTGTTAACTCTAAATTTTGCCTGCAGGTTTGTTATAACAACTTGTTTCAAGTGTCCAATTTCCTTCGTGATATAAGTTTTAACACGACGGTAATCGGCTTTAATTGAATTTGTTAGAATCTGTGTGTGTGGTTCGTTTTCGCATAACTTCAAAACCACTCTACGTGTTAACTCTAAATTTCGCCTGCAGGTTTGTTATAACAACTTGTTTCAAGTCTCCAATTTCCTTCGTGATATAAGCTTTAACACGACGGTAATCGGCTTTAATTGAATTTGTTAGAATCAGTATGTGTGGTTTGTTTTCGCGTAACTTCAAAACCACTGTACGTGTTAACTCTAAAATTTGCCAGCAGGTTTGTTATAACAACTTGTTTCAAGTCTCCAATTTCGGTCGTCATATAAGTTTTAACACGAGAATAATCGGCTTTAATTGAATTTCTCGGAATCGATACGTGTGGTTTGTTTTCGCGTAACTTCAAAACCACTGTACGTGTTAACTCTAAATTTTGCCTGCAGGTTTGTTGTAACAACTTGTTTCAAGTCTCCAATTTCGGTCGTGATATAAGTTTTAACACGACGGTAATCGGCTTTAATTGAATTTGTTAGAATCTGTGTGTGTGGTTCGTTTTCGCATAACTTCAAAACAACTCTACGTGTTAACTCTAAATTTTGCCTGCAGGTTTGTTATAACAAATTGTCTCAAGTCTCTAATTTCGGTCGTGAAATAAGTTTTAACGCGAGAGTAATTGGCTTTAATTGAATTTGTTAGAATCTGTGTGTGTGGTTCGTTTTCGCATAACTTCAAAACAACTGTACGTGTTAACTATAAATTTTGCCTGCAGGTTTGTTATAACAACTTGTTTCAAGTCTCCAATTTCGGTCGTGATATAAGTTTTAACACGAGAGTAATCGGCTTTAATTGAATTTCTCGGAATCGATACGTGTGGTTTGTTTTCGCGTAACTTCAAAGTCACTGTACGTGTTAACTCTAAATTTTGCCTGCAGGTTTGTTATAACAACTTGTTTCAAGTCTTCAATTTCGGTCGTGATATAAGTTTTAACACGAGAGTAATCGGCTTTAATTGAATTTCTCGGAATTGATACGTGTGGTTCGTTTTCGCATAACTTGAAAACCACTCTATGTGTTAACTCTTAATTTTGCCAGCAGGTTCGTCATAACAACTTGTTTCAAGTCTCCTATTTCTGTCGTGATATAAGTTTTAACACGAGAGTAATCGGCTTTAATTGAATTTGTTAGAATCTGTGTGTGTGGTTCGTTTTCGCATAACTTCAAAACAACTGTACGTGTTAACTCTAAATTTTGCCTGCAGGTTTGTTATAACAACTTGTTTCAAGTCTCCAATTTCGGTCGTGATATAAGTTTTAACACGAGAGTAATCGGCTTTAATTGAATTTGTTAGAATCTGTGTGTGTGGTTCGTTTTCGCATAACTTCAAAACAACTGTACGTGTTAACTATAAATTTTGCCTGCAGGTTTGTTATAACAACTTGTTTCAAGTCTCCAATTTCGGTTGTGATATAAGTTTTAACACGAGAGTAATCGGCTTTAAATGAATTTCTCGGAATCGATACGTGTGGTTTGTTTTCGCGTAACTTCAAAACCACTGTACGTAATAACTCTAAATTTTGCCTGCAGGTTTGTTATAACAACTTGTTTCAAGTCTCCAATTTCGGTCGTGATATAAGTTTTAACACGAGAGTAATCGGCTTTAATTGAATTTCTCGGAATCGATACGTGTGGTTCGTTTTCGCATAACTTCAAAACCACTGTACGTGTCAACTCTTAAATTTGCCTGCAGGTTTGTAATAACAACTTGTTTCAAGTCTTCAATTTCGGTCGTGATATAAGTTTTAACACGAGAGTAATCGGCTTTAATTGAATTTGTCAGAATCAGTATGTGTGGTTCGTTTTCGCGTAACTTCAAAACCACTGTACGTGTTAACTATAAATTTTGCCTGCAGGTTTGTTATAACAACTTGTTTCAAGTCTCCAATTTCGGTTGTGATATAAGTTTTAACACGAGAGTAATCGGCTTTAAATGAATTTCTCGGAATCGATACGTGTGGTTTGTTTTCGCGTAACTTCAAAGTCACTGTACGTGTTAACTCTAAATTTTGCCTGCAGGTTTGTTATAACAACTTGTTTCAAGTCTTCAATTTCGGTCGTGATATAAGTTTTAACACGAGAGTAATCGGCTTTAATTGAATTTCTCGGAATTGATACGTGTGGTTCGTTTTCGCATAACTTGAAAACCACTCTATGTGTTAACTCTTAATTTTGCCTGCAGGTTCGTCATAACAACTTGTTTCAAGTCTCCAATTTCTGTCGTGATATAAGTTTTAACACGAGAGTAATCGGCTTTAATTGAATTTGTTAGAATCTGTGTGTGTGGTTCGTTTTCGCATAACTTCAAAACATCTGCACGTGTTAACTCTTAATTTTGCCTGCAGGTTTGTTATAACAAATTGTTTCAAGTGTCCAATTTCCTTCGTGATATAAGTTTTAACACGAGAGTAATCGGCTTTAATTGAATTTCTCGGAATCGATACGTGTGGTTCGTTTTCGCATAACTTCAAAACCACTGTACGTGTCAACTCTTAAATTTGCCTGCAGGTTTGTAATAACAACTTGTTTCAAGTCTTCAATTTCGGTCGTGATATAAGTTTTAACACGAGAGTAATCGGCTTTAATTGAATTTGTCAGAATCAGTATGTGTGGTTCGTTTTCGCGTAACTTCAAAACCACTGTACGTGTTAACTATAAATTTTGCCTGCAGGTTTGTTATAACAACTTGTTTCAAGTCTCCAATTTCGGTTGTGATATAAGTTTTAACACGAGAGTAATCGGCTTTAAATGAATTTCTCGGAATCGATACGTGTGGTTTGTTTTCGCGTAACTTCAAAGTCACTGTACGTGTTAACTCTAAATTTTGCCTGCAGGTTTGTTATAACAACTTGTTTCAAGTCTTCAATTTTGGTCGTGATATAAGTTTTAACACGAGAGTAATCGGCTTTAATTGAATTTCTCGGAATTGATACGTGTGGTTCGTTTTCGCATAACTTGAAAACCACTCTATGTGTTAACTCTTAATTTTGCCTGCAGGTTCGTCATAACAACTTGTTTCAAGTCTCCAATTTCTGTCGTGATATAAGTTTTAACACGAGAGTAATCGGCTTTAATTGAATTTGTTAGAATCTGTGTGTGTGGTTCGTTTTCGCATAACTTCAAAACAACTGCACGTGTTAACTCTTAATTTTGCCTGCAGGTTTGTTATAACAAATTGTTTCAAGTGTCCAATTTCCTTCGTGATATAAGTTTTAACACGACGGTAATCGGCTTTAATTGAATTTGTTAGAATCTGTGTGTGTGGTTCGTTTTCGCATAACTTCAAAACCACTCTACGTGTTAACTCTAAATTTTGCCTGCAGGTTTGTTATAACAACTTGTTTCAAGTCTCCAATTTCGGTCGTGATATAAGTTTTAACACGTGAGTAATCGGCTTTAAATGAATTTCTCGGAATCGATACGTGTGGTTTGTTTTCGCGTAACTTCAAAACCACTGTACGTGTTAACTCTAAATTTTGCCTCCAGGTTTGTTATAACAACTTGTTTCAAGTCTCCAATTTCGGTCGTGATATAAGTTTTAACACGAGAGTAATCGGCTTTAATTGAATTTCTCGGAATCGATACGTGTGGTTTGTTTTCGCGTAACTTCAAAGTCACTGTACGTGTTAACTCTAAATTTTGCCTGCAGGTTTGTTATAACAACTTGTTTCAAGTCTTCAATTTCGGTCGTGATATAAGTTTTAACACGAGAGTAATCGGCTTTAATTGAATTTCTCGGAATTGATACGTGTGGTTCGTTTTCGCATAACTTGAAAACCACTCTATGTGTTAACTCTTAATTTTGCCTGCAGGTTCGTCATAACAACTTGTTTCAAGTCTCCTATTTCTGTCGTGATATAAGTTTTAACACGAGAGTAATCGGCTTTAATTGAATTTGTTAGAATCTGTGTGTGTGGTTCGTTTTCGCATAACTTCAAAACCACTCTAAGTGTTAACTCTAAATTTTGCCTGCAGGTTTGTTATAACAACTTGTTTCAAGTCTCCAATTTCGGTCGTGATATAAGTTTTAACACGAGAGTAATCGGCTTTAATTGAATTTGTTAGAATCTGTGTGTGTGGTTCGTTTTCGCATAACTTCAAAACAACTGTACGTGTTAACTATAAATTTTGCCTGCAGGTTTGTTATAACAACTTGTTTCAAGTCTCCAATTTCGGTTGTGATATAAGTTTTAACACGAGAGTAATCGGCTTTAAATGAATTTCTCGGAATCAATACGTGTGGTTTGTTTTCGCGTAACTTCAAAACCACTGTACGTAATAACTCTAAATTTTGCCTGCAGGTTTGTTATAACAACTTGTTTCAAGTCTCCAATTTCGGTCGTGATATAAGTTTTAACACGAGAGTAATCGGCTTTAATTGAATTTCTCGGAATCGATACGTGTGGTTCGTTTTCGCATAACTTCAAAACCACTGTACGTGTCAACTCTTAAATTTGCCTGCAGGTTTGTAATAACAACTTGTTTCAAGTCTTCAATTTCGGTCGTGATATAAGTTTTAACACGAGAGTAATCGGCTTTAATTGAATTTGTCAGAATCAGTATGTGTGGTTCGTTTTCGCGTAACTTCAAAACCACTGTACGTGTTAACTATAAATTTTGCCTGCAGGTTTGTTATAACAACTTGTTTCAAGTCTCCAATTTCGGTTGTGATATAAGTTTTAACACGAGAGTAATCGGCTTTAAATGAATTTCTCGGAATCGATACGTGTGGTTTGTTTTCGCGTAACTTCAAAGTCACTGTACGTGTTAACTCTAAATTTTGCCTGCAGGTTTGTTATAACAACTTGTTTCAAGTCTTCAATTTCGGTCGTGATATAAGTTTTAACACGAGAGTAATCGGCTTTAATTGAATTTCTCGGAATTGATACGTGTGGTTCGTTTTCGCATAACTTGAAAACCACTCTATGTGTTAACTCTTAATTTTGCCTGCAGGTTCGTCATAACAACTTGTTTCAAGTCTCCAATTTCTGTCGTGATATAAGTTTTAACACGAGAGTAATCGGCTTTAATTGAATTTGTTAGAATCTGTGTGTGTGGTTCGTTTTCGCATAACTTCAAAACAACTGCACGTGTTAACTCTTAATTTTGCCTGCAGGTTTGTTATAACAAATTGTTTCAAGTGTCCAATTTCCTTCGTGATATAAGTTTTAACACGACGGTAATCGGCTTTAATTGAATTTGTTAGAATCTGTGTGTGTGGTTTGTTTTCGCATAACTTCAAAACCACTCTACGTGTTAACTCTAAATTTTGCCTGCAGGTTTGTTATAACAACTTGTTTCAAGTCTCCAATTTCGGTCGTGATATAAGTTTTAACACGTGAGTAATCGGCTTTAAATGAATTTCTCGGAATCGATACGTGTGGTTTGTTTTCGCGTAACTTCAAAACCACTGTACGTGTTAACTCTAAATTTTGCCTGCAGGTTTGTTATAACAACTTGTTTCAAGTCTCCAATTTCAGTCGTGATATAAGTTTTAACACGAGAGTAATCGGCTTTAATTGAATTTCTCGGAATCGATACGTGTGGTTCGTTTTCGCATAACTTCAAAACCACTGTACGTGTCAACTCTTAAATTTGCCTGCAGGTTTGTAATAACAACTTGTTTCAAGTCTTCAATTTCGGTCGTGATATAAGTTTTAACTCGAGAGTAATCGGCTTTAATTGAATTTGTCAGAATCAGTATGTGCAGTTTGTTTTCGCGTAACTTCAAAACCACTGTACGTGTTAACTCTAAATTTTGCCTGCAGGTTTGTTATAACAACTTGTTTCATGTCTCCAATTTCCTTCGTGATATAAGCTTTAACACGACGGTAATCGGCTTTAATTGAATTTGTTAGAATCAGTATGTGTGGTTTGTTTTCGCGTAACTTCAAAACCACTGTACGTGTTAACTCTAAATTTTGCCTGCAGGTTTGTTATAACAAATTGTTTCAAGTGTCCAATTTCCTTCGTGATATAAGTTTTAACACGACGGTAATCGGCTTTAATTGAATTTGTTAGAATCTGTGTGTGTGGTTCGTTTTCGCATAACTTCAAAACCACTCTACGTGTTAACTCTAAATTTTGCCTGCAGGTTTGTTGTAACAACTTGTTTCAAGTCTCCAATTTCGGTCGTGATATAAGTTTTAACACGACGGTAATCGGCTTTAATTGAATTTGTTAGAATCTGTGTGTGTGGTTCGTTTTCGCATAACTTCAAAACAACTCTACGTGTTAACTCTAAATTTTGCCTGCAGGTTTGTTATAACAAATTGTCTCAAGTCTCTAATTTCGGTCGTGAAATAAGTTTTAACACGAGAGTAATTGGCTTTAATTGAATTTGTTAGAATCTGTGTGTGTGGTTCGTTTTCGCATAACTTCAAAACAACTGTACGTGTTAACTATAAATTTTGCCTGCAGGTTTGTTATAACAACTTGTTTCAAGTCTCCAATTTCGGTCGTGATATAAGTTTTAACACGAGAGTAATCGGCTTTAATTGAATTTCTCGGAATCGATACGTGTGGTTTGTTTTCGCGTAACTTCAAAGTCACTGTACGTGTTAACTCTAAATTTTGCCTGCAGGTTTGTTATAACAACTTGTTTCAAGTCTCCAATTTCCTTCGTGATATAAGCTTTAACACGACGGTAATCGGCTTTAATTGAATTTGTTAGAATCAGTATGTGTGGTTTGTTTTCGCGTAACTTCAAAACCACTGTACGTGTTAACTCTAAATTTTGCCTGCAGGTTTGTTATAACAAATTGTTTCAAGTGTCCAATTTCCTTCGTGATATAAGTTTTAACACGACGGTAATCGGCTTTAATTGAATTTGTTAGAATCTGTGTGTGTGGTTCGTTTTCGCATAACTTCAAAACCACTGTACGTGTCAACTCTTAAATTTGCCTGCAGGTTTGTAATAACAACTTGTTTCAAGTCTTCAATTTCGGTCGTGATATAAGTTTTAACTCGAGAGTAATCGGCTTTAATTGAATTTGTCAGAATCAGTATGTGTAGTTTGTTTTCGCGTAACTTCAAAACCACTGTACGTGTTAACTCTAAATTTTGCCTGCAGGTTTGTTATAACAACTTGTTTCATGTCTCCAATTTCCTTCGTGATATAAGCTTTAACACGACGGTAATCGGCTTTAATTGAATTTGTTAGAATCAGTATGTGTGGTTTGTTTTCGCGTAACTTCAAAACCACTGTACGTGTTAACTCTAAATTTTGCCTGCAGGTTTGTTATAACAAATTGTTTCAAGTGTCCAATTTCCTTCGTGATATAAGTTTTAACACGACGGTAATCGGCTTTAATTGAATTTGTTAGAATCTGTGTGTGTGGTTCGTTTTCGCATAACTTCAAAACCACTCTACGTGTTAACTCTAAATTTTGCCTGCAGGTTTGTTGTAACAACTTGTTTCAAGTCTCCAATTTCGGTCGTGATATAAGTTTTAACACGACGGTAATCGGCTTTAATTGAATTTGTTAGAATCTGTGTGTGTGGTTCGTTTTCGCATAACTTCAAAACAACTCTACGTGTTAACTCTAAATTTTGCCTGCAGGTTTGTTATAACAAATTGTCTCAAGTCTCTAATTTCGGTCGTGAAATAAGTTTTAACACGAGAGTAATTGGCTTTAATTGAATTTGTTAGAATCTGTGTGTGTGGTTCGTTTTCGCATAACTTCAAAACAACTGTACGTGTTAACTATAAATTTTGCCTGCAGGTTTGTTATAACAACTTGTTTCAAGTCTCCAATTTCGGTCGTGATATAAGTTTTAACACGAGAGTAATCGGCTTTAATTGAATTTCTCGGAATCGATACGTGTGGTTTGTTTTCGCGTAACTTCAAAGTCACTGTACGTGTTAACTCTAAATTTTGCCTGCAGGTTTGTTATAACAACTTGTTTCAAGTCTCCAATTTCGGTCGTGATATAAGTTTTAACACGAGAGTAATCGGCTTTAATTGAATTTGTCAGAATCAGTATGTGTGGTTTGTTTTCGCGTAACTTCAAAACCACTGTACGTGTTAACTCTAAATTTTGCCTGCAGGTTTGTTATAACAAATTGTTTCAAGTGTCCAATTTCCTTCGTGATATAAGTTTTAACACGACGGTAATCGGCTTTAATTGAATTTGTTAGAATCTGTGTGTGTGGTTCGTTTTCGCCTAACTTCAAAACCACTCTACGTGTTAACTCTAAATTTTGCCTGCAGGTTTGTTATAACAACTTGTTTCAAGTCTCCAATTTCCTTCGTGATATAAGCTTTAACACGACGGTAATCGGCTTTAATTGAATTTGTTAGAATCAGTATGTGTGGTTTGTTTTCGCGTAACTTCAAAACCACTGTACGTGTTAACTCTAAAATTTGCCTGCAGGTTTGTAATAACAACTTGTTTCAAGTCTCCAATTTCGGTCGTCATATAAGTTTTAACACGAGAATAATCGGCTTTAATTGAATTTCTCGGAATCGATACGTGTGGTTTGTTTTCGCGTAACTTCAAAACCACTGTACGTGTTAACTCTAAATTTTGCCTGCAGGTTTGTTATAACAACTTGTTTCAATTCTCCAATTTCGGTCGTGATATAAGTTTTAACACGACGGTAATCGGCTTTAATTGAATTTGTTAGAATCTGTGTGTGTGGTTCGTTTTCGCATAACTTCAAAACAACTCTACGTGTTAACTCTAAATTTTGCCTGCAGGTTTGTAATAACAACTTGTTTCAAGTCTTCAATTTCGGTCGTGATATAAGTTTTAACACGAGAGTAATCGGCTTTAATTAAATTTGTCAGAATCGATACGTGTGGTTCGTTTTCGCATAACTTCAAAACCACTGTACGTGTCAACTCTTAAATTTGCCTGCAGGTTTGTAATAACAACTTGTTTCAAGTCTTCAATTTCGGTCGTGATATAAGTTTTAACACGACGGTAATCGGCTTTAATTGAATTTGTTAGAATCTTTGTGTGTGGTTCGTTTTCGCATAACTTCAAAACAACTCTACGTGTTAACTCTAAATTTTGCCTGCAGGTTTGTAATAACAACTTGTTTCAAGTCTTCAATTTCATTCGTGATATAAATTTTAACACAGGAGTAATCGGCTTTAATTTAATTTTATAGGAATCGATACATGTGATTCGTTTTCGCATAACTTCAAAACCACTGTACGTGTTAACTCTAAATTTTGCCTGCAGGTTTGTTATAACAACTTGTTTCAAGTCTCCAATTTCGGTCGTGATATAAGTTTTAACACGACGGTAATCGGCTTTAATTGAATTTGTTAGAATCTGTGTGTGTGGTTCGTTTTCGCATAACTTCAAAACAACTCTACGTGTTAACTCTAAATTTTGCCTGCAGGTTTGTAATAACAACTTGTTTCAAGTCTTCAATTTCGGTCGTGATATAAGTTTTAACACGAGAGTAATCGGCTTTAATTAAATTTGTCAGAATCGATACGTGTGGTTCGTTTTCGCATAACTTCAAAACCACTGTACGTGTCAACTCTTAAATTTGCCTGCAGGTTTGTAATAACAACTTGTTTCAAGTCTTCAATTTCGGTCGTGATATAAGTTTTAACACGACGGTAATCGGCTTTAATTGAATTTGTTAGAATCTTTGTGTGTGGTTCGTTTTCGCATAACTTCAAAACAACTCTACGTGTTAACTATAAATTTTGCCTGCAGGTTTGTAATAACAACATGTTTCAAGTCTTCAATTTCATTCGTGATATAAATTTTAACACAGGAGTAATCGGCTTTAATTGAATTTTATAGGAATCGATACATGTGATTCGTTTTCGCATAACTTCAAAACCACTGTACGTGTTAACTCTAAATTTTGCCTGCAGGTTTGTTATAACAACTTGTTTCAAGTCTCCAATTTCGGTCGTGATATAAGTTTTAACACGAGAGTAATCGGCTTTAATTAAATTTGTCAGAATCAGTATGTGTGGTTTGTTTTCGCGTAACTTCAAAACCACTGTACGTGTTAACTCTTAAATTTGCCTGCAGGTTTGTAATAACAACTTGTTTCAAGTCTTCAATTTCGGTCGTGATATAAGTTTTAACACGAGAGTAATCGGCTTTAATTAAATTTGTCAGAATCAGTATGTGTGGTTTGTTTTCGCGTAACTTCAAAACCACTGTACGTGTTAACTCTAAATTTTGCCTGCAGGTTTGTTATAACAACTTGTTTCAAGTGTCCAATTTTCTTCGTGATATAAGTTTTAACACGACGGTAATCGGCTTTAATTGAATTTGTTAGAATCTGTGTGTGTGGTTCGTTTTCGAATAACTTCAAAACCACTCTACGTGTTAACTCTAAATTTTGCCTGCAGGTTTGTTATAACAACTTGTTTCAAGTCTCCAATTTCCTTCGTGATATAAGCTTTAACACAACGGTAATTGGCTTTAATTGAATTTGTTAAAATCAGTATGTGTGGTTTGTTTTCGCGTAACTTCAAAACCACTGTACGTGTTAACTCTAAAATTTGCCTGCAGGTTTGTTATAACAACTTGTTTCAAGTCTCCAATTTCGGTCGTGATATAAGTTTTAACACGAGCGTAATCGGCTTTAATTGAATTTCTCGGAATCGATACGTGTGGTTCGTTTTCGCATAACTTCAAAACCACTGTACGTGTCAACTCTAAATTTTGCCTGCAGGTTTGTTATAACAACTTGTTTCAAGTGTCCAATTTCCTTCGTGATATAAGTTTTAACACGACGGTAATCGGCTTTAATTGAATTTGTTAGAATCTGTGTGTGTGGTTCGTTTTCGCATAACTTCAAAACCACTCTACGTGTTAACTCTAAATTTTGCCTGCAGGTTTGTTATAACAACTTGCTTTAAGTCTCCAATTTCGGTCGTGATATAAGTTTTAACACGAGAGTAATCGGCTTTAATTGAATTTGTTAGAATCTGTGTGTGTGGTTCGTTTTCGCATAACTTCAAAACAACTGTACGTGTTAACTATAAATTTTGCCTGCAGGTTTGTTATAACAACTTGTTTCAAGTCTCCAATTTCGGTCGTGATATAAGTTTTAACACGAGAGTAATCGGCTTTAAATGAATTTCTCGGAATCGATATGTGTGGTTTGTTTTCGCGTAACTTCAAAACTACTGTACGTGTTAACTCTAAATTTTGCCTGCAGGTTTGTTATAACAACTTGTTTCAAGTCTCCAATTTCGGTCGTGATATAAGTTTTAACACGAGAGTAATCGGCTTTAATTGAATTTCTCGGAATCGATACGTGTGGTTCGTTTTCGCATAACTTCAAAACCACTCTACGTGTCAACTCTTAAATTTACCTGCAGGTTTGTAATAACAACTTGTTTCTAGTCTTCTATTTCGGTCGTGATATAAGTTTTAACACGAGAGTAATCGGCTTTAATTGAATTTGTCAGAATCAGTATGTGTGGTTTGTTTTCGCGTAACTTCAAAACCACTGTACGTGTTAACTCTAAATTTTGCCTGCAGGTTTGTTATAACAACTTGTTTCAAGTGTTCAATTTCCTTCGTGATATAAGTTTTAACACGACGGTAATCGGCTTTAATTGAATTTGTTAGAATCTGTGTGTGTGGTTCGTTTTCGCATAACTTCAAAACAACTCTACGTGTTAACTCTAAATTTTGCCTGCAGGTTTGTTATAACAACTTGTCTCAAGTCTCTAATTTCGGTCGTGAAATAAGTTTTAACACGAGAGTAATCGGCTTTAAATGAATTTGTTAGAATCTCTGTGTGTGGTTCGTTTTCGCATAACTTCAAAACAACTGTACGTGTTAACTATAAATTTTGTCTGCAGGTTTGTTATAACAACTTGTTTCAAGTCTCCAACTTCGGTCGTGATATAAGTTTTAACACGAGAGTAATCGGCTTTAATTGAATTTCTCGGAATCGATACGTGTGGTTTGTTTTCACGTAACTTCGAAACCACTGTACGTGTTAACTCTAAATTTTGCCTGCAGGTTTGTTATAACAACTTGTTTCAAGTCTTCAATTTCGGTCGTGATATAAGTTTTAACACGAGAGTAATCGGCTTTAATTGAATTTCTCGGAATCGATACGTGTGGTTTGTTTTCACGTAACTTCAAAACCACTCTATGTGTTATCTCTTAATTTTGCCTGCAGGTTCGTCATAACAACTTGTTTCAAGTCTCCAATTTCTGTCGTGATATAAGTTTTAACACGAGAGTAATCGGCTTTAATTGAATTTGTTAGAATCTGTGTGTGTGGTTCGTTTTCGCATAACTTCAAAACAACTGTACGTGTTAACTCTTAATTTTGCCTGCAGGTTTGTCATAACAACTTGTTTCAAGTCTCCAATTTCGGTAGTGATATAAGTTTTAACACGATAGTAATCGGCTTTAATTGAATTTCTCGGAATCGATACGTGTGGTTCGTTTTCGCATAACTTCAAAACAACTGTACGTGTTAACTCTTAAATTTGCCTGAAGGTTTGTTATAACAACTTGTTTCAAGTCTCCAATTTCCTTTGTGATATAAATTTTAACACAGGAGTAATCGGCTTTAATTGAATTTTATAGGAATCGATACATGTGATTCGTTTTCGCATAACTTCAAAACCACTGTACTTGTTAACTCTAAATTTTGCCTGCAGGTTTGTTATAACAACTTGTTTGAAGTCTCCAATTTCGGTCGTGATATAAGTTTTAACACGAGAGTCATCGGCTTTAATTGAATTTCTCGGAATCGATACGTGTGGTTCGTTTTCGCATAACTTCAAAACCACTGTACGTGTCAACTCTTAAATTTGCCTGCAGGTTTGTAATAACAACTTGTTTCAAGTCTTCAATTTCGGTCGTGATATAAGTTTTAACACGAGAGTAATCGGCTTTAATTAAATTTGTCAGAATCAGTATGTGTGGTTTGTTTTCGCGTAACTTGAAAACCACTGTACGTGTTAACTCTAAATTTTGCCTGCAGGTTTGTTATAACAACTTGTTTCAAGTGTCCAAATTTCTTCGTGATATAAGTTTTAACACGACGGTAATCGGCTTTAATTGAATTTGTTAGAATCTGTGTGTGTGGTTCGTTTTCGCATAGCTTCAAAACCACTCTACGTGTTAACTCTAAATTTTGCCTGCAGGTTTGTTATAACAACTTGTTTCAAGTCTCCAATTTCTTTCGTGATATAAGCTTTAACACGACGGTAATTGGCTTTAATTGAATTTGTTAGAATCAGTATGTGTGGTTTGTTTTCGCGTAACTTCAAAACCACTGTACGTGTTAACTCTAAAATTTGCCTGCAGGTTTGTTATAACAACTTGTTTCAAGTCTCCAATTTCGGTCGTGATATAAGTTTTAACACGAGAGTAATCGGCTTTAATTGAATTTCTCGGAATCGATACGTGTGGTTTGTTTTCACGTAACTTCGAAACCACTGTACGTGTTAACTCTAAATTTTGCCTGCAGGTTTGTTATAACAACTTGTTTCAAGTCTTCAATTTCGGTCGTGATATAAGTTTTAACACGAGAGTAATCGGCTTTAATTGAATTTCTCGGAATCGATACGTGTGGTTCGTTTTCGCATAACTTCAAAACCACTGTACGTGTCAACTCTTAAATTTGCCTGCAGGTTTGTAATAACAACTTGTTTCAAGTCTTCAATTTCGGTCGTGATATAAGTTTTAACACGAGAGTAATCGGCTTTAATTGAATTTGTCAGAATCAGTATGTGTGGTTTGTTTTCGCGTAACTTCAAAACCACTGTACGTGTTAACTCTAAATTTTGCCTGCAGGTTTGTTATAACAAATTGTTTCAAGTGTCCAATTTCCTTCGTGATATAAGTTTTAACACGACGGTAATCGGCTTTAATTGAATTTGTTAGAATCTGTGTGTGTGGTTCGTTTTCGCCTAACTTCAAAACCACTCTACGTGTTAACTCTAAATTTTGCCTGCAGGTTTGTTATAACAACTTGTTTCAAGTCTCCAATTTCCTTCGTGATATAAGCTTTAACACGACGGTAATCGGCTTTAATTGAATTTGTTAGAATCAGTATGTGTGGTTTGTTTTCGCGTAACTTCAAAACCACTGTACGTGTTAACTCTAAAATTTGCCTGCAGGTTTGTAATAACAACTTGTTTCAAGTCTCCAATTTCGGTCGTCATATAAGTTTTAACACGAGAATAATCGGCTTTAATTGAATTTCTCGGAATCGATACGTGTGGTTTGTTTTCGCGTAACTTCAAAACCACTGTACGTGTTAACTCTAAATTTTGCCTGCAGGTTTGTTATAACAACTTGTTTCAATTCTCCAATTTCGGTCGTGATATAAGTTTTAACACGACGGTAATCGGCTTTAATTGAATTTGTTAGAATCTGTGTGTGTGGTTCGTTTTCGCATAACTTCAAAACAACTCTACGTGTTAACTCTAAATTTTGCCTGCAGGTTTGTAATAACAACTTGTTTCAAGTCTTCAATTTCGGTCGTGATATAAGTTTTAACACGAGAGTAATCGGCTTTAATTAAATTTGTCAGAATCGATACGTGTGGTTCGTTTTCGCATAACTTCAAAACCACTGTACGTGTCAACTCTTAAATTTGCCTGCAGGTTTGTAATAACAACTTGTTTCAAGTCTTCAATTTCGGTCGTGATATAAGTTTTAACACGACGGTAATCGGCTTTAATTGAATTTGTTAGAATCTTTGTGTGTGGTTCGTTTTCGCATAACTTCAAAACAACTCTACGTGTTAACTCTAAATTTTGCCTGCAGGTTTGTAATAACAACTTGTTTCAAGTCTTCAATTTCATTCGTGATATAAATTTTAACACAGGAGTAATCGGCTTTAATTTAATTTTATAGGAATCGATACATGTGATTCGTTTTCGCATAACTTCAAAACCACTGTACGTGTTAACTCTAAATTTTGCCTGCAGGTTTGTTATAACAACTTGTTTCAAGTCTCCAATTTCGGTCGTGATATAAGTTTTAACACGACGGTAATCGGCTTTAATTGAATTTGTTAGAATCTGTGTGTGTGGTTCGTTTTCGCATAACTTCAAAACAACTCTACGTGTTAACTCTAAATTTTGCCTGCAGGTTTGTAATAACAACTTGTTTCAAGTCTTCAATTTCGGTCGTGATATAAGTTTTAACACGAGAGTAATCGGCTTTAATTAAATTTGTCAGAATCGATACGTGTGGTTCGTTTTTGCATAACTTCAAAACCACTGTACGTGTCAACTCTTAAATTTGCCTGCAGGTTTGTAATAACAACTTGTTTCAAGTCTTCAATTTCGGTCGTGATATAAGTTTTAACACGACGGTAATCGGCTTTAATTGAATTTGTTAGAATCTTTGTGTGTGGTTCGTTTTCGCATAACTTCAAAACAACTCTACGTGTTAACTCTAAATTTTGCCTGCAGGTTTGTAATAACAACTTGTTTCAAGTCTTCAATTTCATTCGTGATATAAATTTTAACACAGGAGTAATCGGCTTTAATTGAATTTTATAGGAATCGATACATGTGATTCGTTTTCGCATAACTTCAAAACCACTGTACGTGTTAACTCTAAATTTTGCCTGCAGGTTTGTTATAACAACTTGTTTCAAGTCTCCAATTTCGGTCGTGATATAAGTTTTAACACGAGAGTAATCGGCTTTAATTAAATTTGTCAGAATCAGTATGTGTGGTTTGTTTTCGCGTAACTTCAAAACCACTGTACGTGTTAACTCTTAAATTTGCCTGCAGGTTTGTAATAACAACTTGTTTCAAGTCTTCAATTTCGGTCGTGATATAAGTTTTAACACGAGAGTAATCGGCTTTAATTAAATTTGTCAGAATCAGTATGTGTGGTTTGTTTTCGCGTAACTTCAAAACCACTGTACGTGTTAACTCTAAATTTTGCCTGCAGGTTTGTTATAACAACTTGTTTCAAGTGTCCAATTTTCTTCGTGATATAAGTTTTAACACGACGGTAATCGGCTTTAATTGAATTTGTTAGAATCTGTGTGTGTGGTTCGTTTTCGAATAACTTAAAAACCACTCTACGTGTTAACTCTAAATTTTGCCTGCAGGTTTGTTATAACAACTTGTTTCAAGTCTCCAATTTCCTTCGTGATATAAGCTTTAACACAACGGTAATTGGCTTTAATTGAATTTGTTAAAATCAGTATGTGTGGTTTGTTTTCGCGTAACTTCAAAACCACTGTACGTGTTAACTCTAAAATTTGCCTGCAGGTTTGTTATAACAACTTGTTTCAAGTCTCCAATTTCGGTCGTGATATAAGTTTTAACACGAGCGTAATCGGCTTTAATTGAATTTCTCGGAATCGATACGTGTGGTTCGTTTTCGCATAACTTCAAAACCACTGTACGTGTCAACTCTAAATTTTGCCTGCAGGTTTGTTATAATAACTTGTTTCAAGTGTCCAATTTCCTTCGTGATATAAGTTTTAACACGACGGTAATCGGCTTTAATTGAATTTGTTAGAATCTGTGTGTGTGGTTCGTTTTCGCATAACTTCAAAACCACTCTACGTGTTAACTCTAAATTTTGCCTGCAGGTTTGTTATAACAACTTGCTTTAAGTCTCCAATTTCGGTCGTGATATAAGTTTTAACACGAGAGTAATCGGCTTTAATTGAATTTGTTAGAATCTGTGTGTGTGGTTCGTTTTCGCATAACTTCAAAACAACTGTACGTGTTAACTATAAATTTTGCCTGCAGGTTTGTTATAACAACTTGTTTCAAGTCTCCAATTTCGGTCGTGATATAAGTTTTAACACGAGAGTAATCGGCTTTAAATGAATTTCTCGGAATCGATATGTGTGGTTTGTTTTCGCGTAACTTCAAAACCACTGTACGTGTTAACTCTAAATTTTGCCTGCAGGTTTGTTATAACAACTTGTTTGAAGTCTTCAATTTCGGTCGTGATTTAAGTTTTAACACGAGAGTAATCGGCTTTAATTGAATTTGTCAGAATCAGTATGTGTGGTTTGTTTTCGCGTAACTTCAAAACCACTGTACGTGTTAACTCTAAATTTTGCCTGCAGGTTTGTTATCACAACTTGTTTCAAGTGTCCAATTTCCTTCGTGATATAAGGTGTAACACGAGAGTAATCGGCTTTAATTGAATTTGTTAGAATCTGTGTGTGTGGTTCGTTTTCGCATAACTTCAAAACAACTGTACGTGTTAACTATAAATTTTACCTGCAGGTTTGTTATAACAACTTGTTTCAAGTCTCCAATTTCGGTCGTGATATAAGTTTTAACACGAGAGTAATCCGCTTTAATTGAATTTCTCGGAATCGATACGTGTGGTTTGTTTTCGCGTAACTTCAGAACCACTGTACGTGTTAACTCTAAATTTTGCCTGCAGGTTTGTTATAACAACTTGTTTCAAGTCTCCAATTTCGGTCGTGATATAAGTTTTAACACGAGAGTAATCGGCTTTAATTGAATTTCTCGGAATCGATACGTGTGGTTCGTTTTCGCATAACTTCAAAACCACTGTACGTGTCCACTCTTAAATTTGCCTGCAGGTTTGTAATAACAACTTGTTTCAAGTCTTCAATTTCGGTCGTGATATAAGTTTTAACACGAGAATAATCGGCTTTAATTGAATTTGTCAGAATCAGTATGTGTGGTTTGTTTTCGCGTAACTTCAAAACCACTGTACGTGTTAACTCTAAATTTTGCCTGCAGGTTTGTTATAACAACTTGTTTCAAGTGTCCAATTTCCTTCGTGATATAAGTTTTAACACGACGGTAATCGGCTTTAATTGAATTTGTTAGAATCTGTGTGTGTGGTTCGTTTTCGCATAACTTCAAAACCACTCTACGTGTTAACTCTAAATTTTGCCTGCAGGTTTGTTATAACAACTTGTTTCAAGTCTCCAATTTCGGTCGTGATATAAGTTTTAACACGAGAGTAATCGGCTTTAAATGAATTTCTCGGAATCGATACGTGTGGTTTGTTTTCGCGTAACTTCAAAACCACTGTACGTGTTAACTCTAAATTTTGCCTGCAGGTTTGTTATAACAACTTGTTTCAAGTCTCCAATTTCGGTCGTGATATAAGTTTGAACACGAGAGTAATCGGCTTTAATTGAATTTCTCGGAATCGATACGTGTGGTTCGTTTTCGCATAACTTCAAAACCACTGTACGTGTCCACTCTTAAATTTGCCTGCAGGTTTGTAATAACAACTTGTTTCAAGTCTTCAATTTCGGTCGTGATATAAGTTTTAACACGAGAGTAATCGGCTTTAATTGAATTTGTCAGAATCAGTATGTGTGGTTTGTTTTCGCGTAACTTCAAAACCACTGTACGTGTTAACTCTAAATTTTGCCTGCAGGTTTGTTATAACAACTTGTTTCAAGTGTCCAATTTCCTTCGTGATATAAGTTTTAACACGACGGTAATCGGCTTTAATTGAATTTGTTAGAATCTGTGTGTGTGGTTCGTTTTCGCATAACTTCAAAACAACTGTACGTGTTAACTCTTAATTTTGCCTGCAGGTTTGTCATAACAACTTGTTTCAAGTCTCCAATTTCGGTAGTGATATAAGTTTTAACACGATAGTAATCGGCTTTAATTGAATTTCTCGGAATCGATACGTGTGGTTCGTTTTCGCATAACTTCAAAACAACTGTACGTGTTAACTCTTAAATTTGCCTGCAGGTTTGTTATAACAACTTGTTTCAAGTCTCCAATTTCCTTCGTGATATAAATTTTAACACGGGAGTAATCGGCTTTAATTGAATTTTATAGGAATCGATACATGTGATTCGTTTTCGCATAACTTCAAAACCACTGTACGTGTTAACTCTAAAATTTGCCTGCAGGTTTGTTATAACAACTTGTTTCAAGTCTCCAATTTCGGTCGTGATATAAGTTTTAACACGAGAGTAATCGGCTTTAATTGAATTTCTCGGAATCGATACGTGTGGTTTGTTTTCGCGTAACTTCAAAACCACTGTACGTGTTAACTCTAAATTTTGCCTGCAGGTTTGTTATAACAACTTGTTTCAAGTCTCCAATTTCGGTCGTGATATAAGTTTTAAGACGACCGTAATCGGCTTTAATTGAATTTGTTAGAATCTGTGTGTGTGGTTCGTTTTCGCATAACTTCAAAACAACTGCACGTGTTAACTCTTAATTTTGCCTGCAGGTTTGTTATAACAACTTGTTTCAAGTCTCCAATTTCCTTCGTGATATAAATTTTAACACGGGAATAATCGGCTTTAATTGAATTTTATAGGAATCGATACATGTGATTCGTTTTCGCGTAACTTCAAAACCACTGTACGTGTTAACTCTAAATTTTGCCTGCAGGTTTGTTATAACAACTTGTTTCAAGTCTCCAATTTCGGTCGTGATATAAGTTTTAACACGACGGTAATCGGCTTTAATTGAATTTGTTAGAATCTGTGTGTGTGGTTCGTTTTCGCATAACTTCAAAACAACTGTACGTGTTAACTCTTAATTTTGCCTGCAGGTTTGTCATAACAACTTGTTTCAAGTCTCCAATTTCGATAGTGATATAAGTTTTAACACGATAGTAATCGGCTTTAATTGAATTTCTCGGAATCGATACGTGTGGTTCGTTTTCGCATAACTTCAAAACAACTGTACGTGTTAACTCTTAATTTTGCCTGCAGGTTTGTCATAACAACTTGTTTCAAGTCTCCAATTTCGATAGTGATATAAGTTTTAACACGAGAGTAATCGGCTTTAATTGAATTTCTCGGAATCGATACGTGTGGTTCGTTTTCGCATAACTTCAAAACCACTGTAAGTGTCCACTCTTAAATTTGCCTGCAGGTTTGTAATAACAACTTGTTTCAAGTCTCCAATTTCCTTCGTGATATAAATTTTAACACGGGAGTAATCGGCTTTATATGAATTTTATAGGAATCGATACATGTGATTCGTTTTCGCATAACTTCAAAACCACTGTACGTGTTAACTCTAAAATTTGCCTGCAGGTTTGTTATAACAACTTGTTTCAAGTCTCCAATTTCGGTCGTGATATAAGTTTTAAGACGACCGTAATCGGCTTTAATTGAATTTGTTAGAATCTGTGTGTGTGGTTCGTTTTCGCATAACTTCAAAACAACTCTACGTGTTAACTCTAAATTTTGCCTGCAGGTTTGTTATAACAACTTGTTTCAAGTCTCCAATTTCGGTCGTGATATAAGTTTTAACACGAGAGTAATCGACTTTAATTGAATTTGTCAGAATCAGTATGTGTGGTTTGTTTTCGCGTAACTTCAAAACCACTGTACGTGTTAACTCTAAATTTTGCCTGCAGGTTTGTTATAACAACTTGTTTCAAGTGTCCAATTTCCTTTGTGATATAAGTTTTAACACGTCGGTAATCGGCTTTAATTGAATTTGTTAGAATTTGTGTGTGTGGTTCGTTTTCGCATAACTTCAAAACCACTCTACGTGTTAACTCTAAATTTTGCCTGCAGGTTTGTTATAACAACTTGTTTCAAGTCTCCAAATTCGGTCTTGATATAAGTTTTAACACGAGAGTAATCGGCTTTAATTGAATTTGTTAGAATCTGTGTGTGTGGTTCGTTTTCGCATAACTTTAAAACAACTGTACGTGTTAACTATAAATTTTGCCTGCAGGTTTGTTATAACAACTTGTTTCAAGTCTCCAATTTCGGTCGTGATATATGTTTTAACACGAGAGTAATCGGCTTTAATTGTATTTCTCGGAATCGATACGTGTGGTTCGTTTTCGCATAACTTCAAAACCACTGTACGTGTCCACTCTTATATTTGCCTGCAGGTTTGTAATAACAACTTGTTTCAAGTCTTCAATTTCGGTCGTGATATAAGTTTTAACACGAGAGTAATCGGCTTTAATTGAATTTGTCAGAATCAGTATGCGTGGTTTGTTTTCGCGGAACTTCAAAACCACTGTACGTGTTAACTCTAAATTTTGCCTGCAGGTTTGTTATAACAACTTGTTTCAAGTGTCCAATTTCCTTCGTGATATAAGTTTTAACACGACGGTAATCGGCTTTATATGAATTTCTTAGAATCTGTGTGTGTGGTTCGTTTTCGCATAACTTCAAAACCACTCTAAGTGTTAACTCTAAATTTTGCCTGCAGGTTGGTTATAACAACTTCTTTCAAGTCTCCAATTTCGGTCGTGATATAAGTTTTAACACGAGAGTAATCGGCTTTAATTGAATTTGTTAGATTCTGTGTGTGTAGTTCGTTTTCGCATAACTTCAAAACAACTGTACGTGTTATCTATAAATTTTGCCTGCAGGTTTATTATAACAACTTGTTTCAAGTCTCCAATTTCGGTCGTGATATAAGTTTTAACACGTGAGTAATCGGCTTTAAATGAATTTCTCGGAATCGATACGTGTGGTTTGTTTTCGCGTAACTTCAAAACCACTGTACGTGTTAACTCTAAATTTTGCCTGCAGGTTTGTTATAACAACTTGTTTCAAGTCTCCAATTTCAGTCGTGATATAAGTTTTAACACGAGAGGAATCGGCTTTAATTGAATTTTACGGAATCGATACGTGTGGTTCGTTTTCGCATAACTTCAAAACCACTGTACGTGTCAACTCTTAAATTTGCCTGCAGGTTTGTAATAACAACTTGTTTCAAGTCTTCAATTTCGGTCGTGATATAAGTTTTAACTCGAGAGTAATCGGCTTTAATTGAATTTGTCAGAATCAGTATGTGTAGTTTGTTTTCGCGTAACTTCAAAACCACTGTACGTGTTAACTCTAAATTTTGCCTGCAGGTTTGTTATAACAACTTGTTTCAAGTGTCCAATTTCCTTCGTGATATAAGTTTTAACACGACGGTAATCGGCTTTAATTGAATTTGTTAGAATCTGTGTGTGTGGTTCGTTTTCGCATAACTTCAAAACCACTCTACGTGTTAACTCTAAATTTCGCCTGCAGGTTTGTTATAACAACTTGTTTCAAGTCTCCAATTTCCTTCGTGATATAAGCTTTAACACGACGGTAATCGGCTTTAATTGAATTTGTTAGAATCAGTATGTGTGGTTTGTTTTCGCGTAACTTCAAAACCACTGTACGTGTTAACTCTAAAATTTGCCAGCAGGTTTGTTATAACAACTTGTTTCAAGTCTCCAATTTCGGTCGTCATATAAGTTTTAACACGAGAATAATCGGCTTTAATTGAATTTCTCGGAATCGATACGTGTGGTTTGTTTTCGCGTAACTTCAAAACCACTGTACGTGTTAACTCTAAATTTTGCCTGCAGGTTTGTTGTAACAACTTGTTTCAAGTCTCCAATTTCGGTCGTGATATAAGTTTTAACACGACGGTAATCGGCTTTAATTGAATTTGTTAGAATCTGTGTGTGTGGTTCGTTTTCGCATAACTTCAAAACAACTCTACGTGTTAACTCTAAATTTTGCCTGCAGGTTTGTTATAACAAATTGTCTCAAGTCTCTAATTTCGGTCGTGAAATAAGTTTTAACGCGAGAGTAATTGGCTTTAATTGAATTTGTTAGAATCTGTGTGTGTGGTTCGTTTTCGCATAACTTCAAAACAACTGTACGTGTTAACTATAAATTTTGCCTGCAGGTTTGTTATAACAACTTGTTTCAAGTCTCCAATTTCGGTCGTGATATAAGTTTTAACACGAGAGTAATCGGCTTTAATTGAATTTCTCGGAATCGATACGTGTGGTTTGTTTTCGCGTAACTTCAAAGTCACTGTACGTGTTAACTCTAAATTTTGCCTGCAGGTTTGTTATAACAACTTGTTTCAAGTCTTCAATTTCGGTCGTGATATAAGTTTTAACACGAGAGTAATCGGCTTTAATTGAATTTCTCGGAATTGATACGTGTGGTTCGTTTTCGCATAACTTGAAAACCACTCTATGTGTTAACTCTTAATTTTGCCAGCAGGTTCGTCATAACAACTTGTTTCAAGTCTCCTATTTCTGTCGTGATATAAGTTTTAACACGAGAGTAATCGGCTTTAATTGAATTTGTTAGAATCTGTGTGTGTGGTTCGTTTTCGCATAACTTCAAAACAACTGTACGTGTTAACTCTAAATTTTGCCTGCAGGTTTGTTATAACAACTTGTTTCAAGTCTCCAATTTCGGTCGTGATATAAGTTTTAACACGAGAGTAATCGGCTTTAATTGAATTTGTTAGAATCTGTGTGTGTGGTTCGTTTTCGCATAACTTCAAAACAACTGTACGTGTTAACTATAAATTTTGCCTGCAGGTTTGTTATAACAACTTGTTTCAAGTCTCCAATTTCGGTTGTGATATAAGTTTTAACACGAGAGTAATCGGCTTTAAATGAATTTCTCGGAATCGATACGTGTGGTTTGTTTTCGCGTAACTTCAAAACCACTGTACGTAATAACTCTAAATTTTGCCTGCAGGTTTGTTATAACAACTTGTTTCAAGTCTCCAATTTCGGTCGTGATATAAGTTTTAACACGAGAGTAATCGGCTTTAATTGAATTTCTCGGAATCGATACGTGTGGTTCGTTTTCGCATAACTTCAAAACCACTGTACGTGTCAACTCTTAAATTTGCCTGCAGGTTTGTAATAACAACTTGTTTCAAGTCTTCAATTTCGGTCGTGATATAAGTTTTAACACGAGAGTAATCGGCTTTAATTGAATTTGTCAGAATCAGTATGTGTGGTTCGTTTTCGCGTAACTTCAAAACCACTGTACGTGTTAACTATAAATTTTGCCTGCAGGTTTGTTATAACAACTTGTTTCAAGTCTCCAATTTCGGTTGTGATATAAGTTTTAACACGAGAGTAATCGGCTTTAAATGAATTTCTCGGAATCGATACGTGTGGTTTGTTTTCGCGTAACTTCAAAGTCACTGTACGTGTTAACTCTAAATTTTGCCTGCAGGTTTGTTATAACAACTTGTTTCAAGTCTTCAATTTCGGTCGTGATATAAGTTTTAACACGAGAGTAATCGGCTTTAATTGAATTTCTCGGAATTGATACGTGTGGTTCGTTTTCGCATAACTTGAAAACCACTCTATGTGTTAACTCTTAATTTTGCCTGCAGGTTCGTCATAACAACTTGTTTCAAGTCTCCAATTTCTGTCGTGATATAAGTTTTAACACGAGAGTAATCGGCTTTAATTGAATTTGTTAGAATCTGTGTGTGTGGTTCGTTTTCGCATAACTTCAAAACATCTGCACGTGTTAACTCTTAATTTTGCCTGCAGGTTTGTTATAACAAATTGTTTCAAGTGTCCAATTTCCTTCGTGATATAAGTTTTAACACGAGAGTAATCGGCTTTAATTGAATTTCTCGGAATCGATACGTGTGGTTCGTTTTCGCATAACTTCAAAACCACTGTACGTGTCAACTCTTAAATTTGCCTGCAGGTTTGTAATAACAACTTGTTTCAAGTCTTCAATTTCGGTCGTGATATAAGTTTTAACACGAGAGTAATCGGCTTTAATTGAATTTGTCAGAATCAGTATGTGTGGTTCGTTTTCGCGTAACTTCAAAACCACTGTACGTGTTAACTATAAATTTTGCCTGCAGGTTTGTTATAACAACTTGTTTCAAGTCTCCAATTTCGGTTGTGATATAAGTTTTAACACGAGAGTAATCGGCTTTAAATGAATTTCTCGGAATCGATACGTGTGGTTTGTTTTCGCGTAACTTCAAAGTCACTGTACGTGTTAACTCTAAATTTTGCCTGCAGGTTTGTTATAACAACTTGTTTCAAGTCTTCAATTTTGGTCGTGATATAAGTTTTAACACGAGAGTAATCGGCTTTAATTGAATTTCTCGGAATTGATACGTGTGGTTCGTTTTCGCATAACTTGAAAACCACTCTATGTGTTAACTCTTAATTTTGCCTGCAGGTTCGTCATAACAACTTGTTTCAAGTCTCCAATTTCTGTCGTGATATAAGTTTTAACACGAGAGTAATCGGCTTTAATTGAATTTGTTAGAATCTGTGTGTGTGGTTCGTTTTCGCATAACTTCAAAACAACTGCACGTGTTAACTCTTAATTTTGCCTGCAGGTTTGTTATAACAAATTGTTTCAAGTGTCCAATTTCCTTCGTGATATAAGTTTTAACACGACGGTAATCGGCTTTAATTGAATTTGTTAGAATCTGTGTGTGTGGTTCGTTTTCGCATAACTTCAAAACCACTCTACGTGTTAACTCTAAATTTTGCCTGCAGGTTTGTTATAACAACTTGTTTCAAGTCTCCAATTTCGGTCGTGATATAAGTTTTAACACGTGAGTAATCGGCTTTAAATGAATTTCTCGGAATCGATACGTGTGGTTTGTTTTCGCGTAACTTCAAAACCACTGTACGTGTTAACTCTAAATTTTGCCTCCAGGTTTGTTATAACAACTTGTTTCAAGTCTCCAATTTCGGTCGTGATATAAGTTTTAACACGAGAGTAATCGGCTTTAATTGAATTTCTCGGAATCGATACGTGTGGTTTGTTTTCGCGTAACTTCAAAGTCACTGTACGTGTTAACTCTAAATTTTGCCTGCAGGTTTGTTATAACAACTTGTTTCAAGTCTTCAATTTCGGTCGTGATATAAGTTTTAACACGAGAGTAATCGGCTTTAATTGAATTTCTCGGAATTGATACGTGTGGTTCGTTTTCGCATAACTTGAAAACCACTCTATGTGTTAACTCTTAATTTTGCCTGCAGGTTCGTCATAACAACTTGTTTCAAGTCTCCTATTTCTGTCGTGATATAAGTTTTAACACGAGAGTAATCGGCTTTAATTGAATTTGTTAGAATCTGTGTGTGTGGTTCGTTTTCGCATAACTTCAAAACCACTCTAAGTGTTAACTCTAAATTTTGCCTGCAGGTTTGTTATAACAACTTGTTTCAAGTCTCCAATTTCGGTCGTGATATAAGTTTTAACACGAGAGTAATCGGCTTTAATTGAATTTGTTAGAATCTGTGTGTGTGGTTCGTTTTCGCATAACTTCAAAACAACTGTACGTGTTAACTATAAATTTTGCCTGCAGGTTTGTTATAACAACTTGTTTCAAGTCTCCAATTTCGGTTGTGATATAAGTTTTAACACGAGAGTAATCGGCTTTAAATGAATTTCTCGGAATCAATACGTGTGGTTTGTTTTCGCGTAACTTCAAAACCACTGTACGTAATAACTCTAAATTTTGCCTGCAGGTTTGTTATAACAACTTGTTTCAAGTCTCCAATTTCGGTCGTGATATAAGTTTTAACACGAGAGTAATCGGCTTTAATTGAATTTCTCGGAATCGATACGTGTGGTTCGTTTTCGCATAACTTCAAAACCACTGTACGTGTCAACTCTTAAATTTGCCTGCAGGTTTGTAATAACAACTTGTTTCAAGTCTTCAATTTCGGTCGTGATATAAGTTTTAACACGAGAGTAATCGGCTTTAATTGAATTTGTCAGAATCAGTATGTGTGGTTCGTTTTCGCGTAACTTCAAAACCACTGTACGTGTTAACTATAAATTTTGCCTGCAGGTTTGTTATAACAACTTGTTTCAAGTCTCCAATTTCGGTCGTGATATAAGTTTTAACACGAGAGTAATCGGCTTTAATTGAATTTCTCGGAATCGATACGTGTGGTTTGTTTTCGCGTAACTTCAAAGTCACTGTACGTGTTAACTCTAAATTTTGCCTGCAGGTTTGTTATAACAACTTGTTTCAAGTCTCCAATTTCGGTCGTGATATAAGTTTTAACACGAGAGTAATCGGCTTTAATTGAATTTCTCGGAATCGATACGTGTGGTTCGTTTTCGCATAACTTCAAAACCACTGTACGTGTCAACTCTTAAATTTGCCTGCAGGTTTGTAATAACAACTTGTTTCAAGTCTTCAATTTCGGTCGTGATATAAGTTTTAACACGAGAGTAATCGGCTTTAATTGAATTTGTCAGAATCAGTATGTGTGGTTTGTTTTCGCGTAACTTCAAAACCACTGTACGTGTTAACTCTAAATTTTGCCTGCAGGTTTGTTATAACAAATTGTTTCAAGTGTCCAATTTCCTTCGTGATATAAGTTTTAACACGACGGTAATCGGCTTTAATTGAATTTGTTAGAATCTGTGTGTGTGGTTCGTTTTCGCCTAACTTCAAAACCACTCTACGTGTTAACTCTAAATTTTGCCTGCAGGTTTGTTATAACAACTTGTTTCAAGTCTCCAATTTCCTTCGTGATATAAGCTTTAACACGACGGTAATCGGCTTTAATTGAATTTGTTAGAATCAGTATGTGTGGTTTGTTTTCGCGTAACTTCAAAACCACTGTACGTGTTAACTCTAAAATTTGCCTGCAGGTTTGTAATAACAACTTGTTTCAAGTCTCCAATTTCGGTCGTCATATAAGTTTTAACACGAGAATAATCGGCTTTAATTGAATTTCTCGGAATCGATACGTGTGGTTTGTTTTCGCGTAACTTCAAAACCACTGTACGTGTTAACTCTAAATTTTGCCTGCAGGTTTGTTATAACAACTTGTTTCAATTCTCCAATTTCGGTCGTGATATAAGTTTTAACACGACGGTAATCGGCTTTAATTGAATTTGTTAGAATCTGTGTGTGTGGTTCGTTTTCGCATAACTTCAAAACAACTCTACGTGTTAACTCTAAATTTTGCCTGCAGGTTTGTAATAACAACTTGTTTCAAGTCTTCAATTTCGGTCGTGATATAAGTTTTAACACGAGAGTAATCGGCTTTAATTAAATTTGTCAGAATCGATACGTGTGGTTCGTTTTCGCATAACTTCAAAACCACTGTACGTGTCAACTCTTAAATTTGCCTGCAGGTTTGTAATAACAACTTGTTTCAAGTCTTCAATTTCGGTCGTGATATAAGTTTTAACACGACGGTAATCGGCTTTAATTGAATTTGTTAGAATCTTTGTGTGTGGTTCGTTTTCGCATAACTTCAAAACAACTCTACGTGTTAACTCTAAATTTTGCCTGCAGGTTTGTAATAACAACTTGTTTCAAGTCTTCAATTTCATTCGTGATATAAATTTTAACACAGGAGTAATCGGCTTTAATTTAATTTTATAGGAATCGATACATGTGATTCGTTTTCGCATAACTTCAAAACCACTGTACGTGTTAACTCTAAATTTTGCCTGCAGGTTTGTTATAACAACTTGTTTCAAGTCTCCAATTTCGGTCGTGATATAAGTTTTAACACGACGGTAATCGGCTTTAATTGAATTTGTTAGAATCTGTGTGTGTGGTTCGTTTTCGCATAACTTCAAAACAACTCTACGTGTTAACTCTAAATTTTGCCTGCAGGTTTGTAATAACAACTTGTTTCAAGTCTTCAATTTCGGTCGTGATATAAGTTTTAACACGAGAGTAATCGGCTTTAATTAAATTTGTCAGAATCGATACGTGTGGTTCGTTTTCGCATAACTTCAAAACCACTGTACGTGTCAACTCTTAAATTTGCCTGCAGGTTTGTAATAACAACTTGTTTCAAGTCTTCAATTTCGGTCGTGATATAAGTTTTAACACGACGGTAATCGGCTTTAATTGAATTTGTTAGAATCTTTGTGTGTGGTTCGTTTTCGCATAACTTCAAAACAACTCTACGTGTTAACTATAAATTTTGCCTGCAGGTTTGTAATAACAACATGTTTCAAGTCTTCAATTTCATTCGTGATATAAATTTTAACACAGGAGTAATCGGCTTTAATTGAATTTTATAGGAATCGATACATGTGATTCGTTTTCGCATAACTTCAAAACCACTGTACGTGTTAACTCTAAATTTTGCCTGCAGGTTTGTTATAACAACTTGTTTCAAGTCTCCAATTTCGGTCGTGATATAAGTTTTAACACGAGAGTAATCGGCTTTAATTAAATTTGTCAGAATCAGTATGTGTGGTTTGTTTTCGCGTAACTTCAAAACCACTGTACGTGTTAACTCTTAAATTTGCCTGCAGGTTTGTAATAACAACTTGTTTCAAGTCTTCAATTTCGGTCGTGATATAAGTTTTAACACGAGAGTAATCGGCTTTAATTAAATTTGTCAGAATCAGTATGTGTGGTTTGTTTTCGCGTAACTTCAAAACCACTGTACGTGTTAACTCTAAATTTTGCCTGCAGGTTTGTTATAACAACTTGTTTCAAGTGTCCAATTTTCTTCGTGATATAAGTTTTAACACGACGGTAATCGGCTTTAATTGAATTTGTTAGAATCTGTGTGTGTGGTTCGTTTTCGAATAACTTCAAAACCACTCTACGTGTTAACTCTAAATTTTGCCTGCAGGTTTGTTATAACAACTTGTTTCAAGTCTCCAATTTCCTTCGTGATATAAGCTTTAACACAACGGTAATTGGCTTTAATTGAATTTGTTAAAATCAGTATGTGTGGTTTGTTTTCGCGTAACTTCAAAACCACTGTACGTGTTAACTCTAAAATTTGCCTGCAGGTTTGTTATAACAACTTGTTTCAAGTCTCCAATTTCGGTCGTGATATAAGTTTTAACACGAGCGTAATCGGCTTTAATTGAATTTCTCGGAATCGATACGTGTGGTTCGTTTTCGCATAACTTCAAAACCACTGTACGTGTCAACTCTAAATTTTGCCTGCAGGTTTGTTATAACAACTTGTTTCAAGTGTCCAATTTCCTTCGTGATATAAGTTTTAACACGACGGTAATCGGCTTTAATTGAATTTGTTAGAATCTGTGTGTGTGGTTCGTTTTCGCATAACTTCAAAACCACTCTACGTGTTAACTCTAAATTTTGCCTGCAGGTTTGTTATAACAACTTGCTTTAAGTCTCCAATTTCGGTCGTGATATAAGTTTTAACACGAGAGTAATCGGCTTTAATTGAATTTGTTAGAATCTGTGTGTGTGGTTCGTTTTCGCATAACTTCAAAACAACTGTACGTGTTAACTATAAATTTTGCCTGCAGGTTTGTTATAACAACTTGTTTCAAGTCTCCAATTTCGGTCGTGATATAAGTTTTAACACGAGAGTAATCGGCTTTAAATGAATTTCTCGGAATCGATATGTGTGGTTTGTTTTCGCGTAACTTCAAAACTACTGTACGTGTTAACTCTAAATTTTGCCTGCAGGTTTGTTATAACAACTTGTTTCAAGTCTCCAATTTCGGTCGTGATATAAGTTTTAACACGAGAGTAATCGGCTTTAATTGAATTTCTCGGAATCGATACGTGTGGTTCGTTTTCGCATAACTTCAAAACCACTGTACGTGTCAACTCTTAAATTTGCCTGCAGGTTTGTAATAACAACTTGTTTCTAGTCTTCTATTTCGGTCGTGATATAAGTTTTAACACGAGAGTAATCGGCTTTAATTGAATTTGTCAGAATCAGTATGTGTGGTTTGTTTTCGCGTAACTTCAAAACCACTGTACGTGTTAACTCTAAATTTTGCCTGCAGGTTTGTTATAACAACTTGTTTCAAGTGTTCAATTTCCTTCGTGATATAAGTTTTAACACGACGGTAATCGGCTTTAATTGAATTTGTTAGAATCTGTGTGTGTGGTTCGTTTTCGCATAACTTCAAAACAACTCTACGTGTTAACTCTAAATTTTGCCTGCAGGTTTGTTATAACAACTTGTCTCAAGTCTCTAATTTCGGTCGTGAAATAAGTTTTAACACGAGAGTAATCGGCTTTAAATGAATTTGTTAGAATCTCTGTGTGTGGTTCGTTTTCGCATAACTTCAAAACAACTGTACGTGTTAACTATAAATTTTGTCTGCAGGTTTGTTATAACAACTTGTTTCAAGTCTCCAACTTCGGTCGTGATATAAGTTTTAACACGAGAGTAATCGGCTTTAATTGAATTTCTCGGAATCGATACGTGTGGTTTGTTTTCACGTAACTTCGAAACCACTGTACGTGTTAACTCTAAATTTTGCCTGCAGGTTTGTTATAACAACTTGTTTCAAGTCTTCAATTTCGGTCGTGATATAAGTTTTAACACGAGAGTAATCGGCTTTAATTGAATTTCTCGGAATCGATACGTGTGGTTTGTTTTCACGTAACTTCAAAACCACTCTATGTGTTATCTCTTAATTTTGCCTGCAGGTTCGTCATAACAACTTGTTTCAAGTCTCCAATTTCTGTCGTGATATAAGTTTTAACACGAGAGTAATCGGCTTTAATTGAATTTGTTAGAATCTGTGTGTGTGGTTCGTTTTCGCATAACTTCAAAACAACTGTACGTGTTAACTCTTAATTTTGCCTGCAGGTTTGTCATAACAACTTGTTTCAAGTCTCCAATTTCGGTAGTGATATAAGTTTTAACACGATAGTAATCGGCTTTAATTGAATTTCTCGGAATCGATACGTGTGGTTCGTTTTCGCATAACTTCAAAACAACTGTACGTGTTAACTCTTAAATTTGCCTGAAGGTTTGTTATAACAACTTGTTTCAAGTCTCCAATTTCCTTTGTGATATAAATTTTAACACAGGAGTAATCGGCTTTAATTGAATTTTATAGGAATCGATACATGTGATTCGTTTTCGCATAACTTCAAAACCACTGTACTTGTTAACTCTAAATTTTGCCTGCAGGTTTGTTATAACAACTTGTTTGAAGTCTCCAATTTCGGTCGTGATATAAGTTTTAACACGAGAGTCATCGGCTTTAATTGAATTTCTCGGAATCGATACGTGTGGTTCGTTTTCGCATAACTTCAAAACCACTGTACGTGTCAACTCTTAAATTTGCCTGCAGGTTTGTAATAACAACTTGTTTCAAGTCTTCAATTTCGGTCGTGATATAAGTTTTAACACGAGAGTAATCGGCTTTAATTAAATTTGTCAGAATCAGTATGTGTGGTTTGTTTTCGCGTAACTTGAAAACCACTGTACGTGTTAACTCTAAATTTTGCCTGCAGGTTTGTTATAACAACTTGTTTCAAGTGTCCAAATTTCTTCGTGATATAAGTTTTAACACGACGGTAATCGGCTTTAATTGAATTTGTTAGAATCTGTGTGTGTGGTTCGTTTTCGCATAGCTTCAAAACCACTCTACGTGTTAACTCTAAATTTTGCCTGCAGGTTTGTTATAACAACTTGTTTCAAGTCTCCAATTTCTTTCGTGATATAAGCTTTAACACGACGGTAATTGGCTTTAATTGAATTTGTTAGAATCAGTATGTGTGGTTTGTTTTCGCGTAACTTCAAAACCACTGTACGTGTTAACTCTAAAATTTGCCTGCAGGTTTGTTATAACAACTTGTTTCAAGTCTCCAATTTCGGTCGTGATATAAGTTTTAACACGAGAGTAATCGGCTTTAATTGAATTTCTCGGAATCGATACGTGTGGTTTGTTTTCACGTAACTTCGAAACCACTGTACGTGTTAACTCTAAATTTTGCCTGCAGGTTTGTTATAACAACTTGTTTCAAGTCTTCAATTTCGGTCGTGATATAAGTTTTAACACGAGAGTAATCGGCTTTAATTGAATTTCTCGGAATCGATACGTGTGGTTCGTTTTCGCATAACTTCAAAACCACTGTACGTGTCAACTCTTAAATTTGCCTGCAGGTTTGTAATAACAACTTGTTTCAAGTCTTCAATTTCGGTCGTGATATAAGTTTTAACACGAGAGTAATCGGCTTTAATTGAATTTGTCAGAATCAGTATGTGTGGTTTGTTTTCGCGTAACTTCAAAACCACTGTACGTGTTAACTCTAAATTTTGCCTGCAGGTTTGTTATAACAAATTGTTTCAAGTGTCCAATTTCCTTCGTGATATAAGTTTTAACACGACGGTAATCGGCTTTAATTGAATTTGTTAGAATCTGTGTGTGTGGTTCGTTTTCGCCTAACTTCAAAACCACTCTACGTGTTAACTCTAAATTTTGCCTGCAGGTTTGTTATAACAACTTGTTTCAAGTCTCCAATTTCCTTCGTGATATAAGCTTTAACACGACGGTAATCGGCTTTAATTGAATTTGTTAGAATCAGTATGTGTGGTTTGTTTTCGCGTAACTTCAAAACCACTGTACGTGTTAACTCTAAAATTTGCCTGCAGGTTTGTAATAACAACTTGTTTCAAGTCTCCAATTTCGGTCGTCATATAAGTTTTAACACGAGAATAATCGGCTTTAATTGAATTTCTCGGAATCGATACGTGTGGTTTGTTTTCGCGTAACTTCAAAACCACTGTACGTGTTAACTCTAAATTTTGCCTGCAGGTTTGTTATAACAACTTGTTTCAATTCTCCAATTTCGGTCGTGATATAAGTTTTAACACGACGGTAATCGGCTTTAATTGAATTTGTTAGAATCTGTGTGTGTGGTTCGTTTTCGCATAACTTCAAAACAACTCTACGTGTTAACTCTAAATTTTGCCTGCAGGTTTGTAATAACAACTTGTTTCAAGTCTTCAATTTCGGTCGTGATATAAGTTTTAACACGAGAGTAATCGGCTTTAATTAAATTTGTCAGAATCGATACGTGTGGTTCGTTTTCGCATAACTTCAAAACCACTGTACGTGTCAACTCTTAAATTTGCCTGCAGGTTTGTAATAACAACTTGTTTCAAGTCTTCAATTTCGGTCGTGATATAAGTTTTAACACGACGGTAATCGGCTTTAATTGAATTTGTTAGAATCTTTGTGTGTGGTTCGTTTTCGCATAACTTCAAAACAACTCTACGTGTTAACTCTAAATTTTGCCTGCAGGTTTGTAATAACAACTTGTTTCAAGTCTTCAATTTCATTCGTGATATAAATTTTAACACAGGAGTAATCGGCTTTAATTTAATTTTATAGGAATCGATACATGTGATTCGTTTTCGCATAACTTCAAAACCACTGTACGTGTTAACTCTAAATTTTGCCTGCAGGTTTGTTATAACAACTTGTTTCAAGTCTCCAATTTCGGTCGTGATATAAGTTTTAACACGACGGTAATCGGCTTTAATTGAATTTGTTAGAATCTGTGTGTGTGGTTCGTTTTCGCATAACTTCAAAACAACTCTACGTGTTAACTCTAAATTTTGCCTGCAGGTTTGTAATAACAACTTGTTTCAAGTCTTCAATTTCGGTCGTGATATAAGTTTTAACACGAGAGTAATCGGCTTTAATTAAATTTGTCAGAATCGATACGTGTGGTTCGTTTTTGCATAACTTCAAAACCACTGTACGTGTCAACTCTTAAATTTGCCTGCAGGTTTGTAATAACAACTTGTTTCAAGTCTTCAATTTCGGTCGTGATATAAGTTTTAACACGACGGTAATCGGCTTTAATTGAATTTGTTAGAATCTTTGTGTGTGGTTCGTTTTCGCATAACTTCAAAACAACTCTACGTGTTAACTCTAAATTTTGCCTGCAGGTTTGTAATAACAACTTGTTTCAAGTCTTCAATTTCATTCGTGATATAAATTTTAACACAGGAGTAATCGGCTTTAATTGAATTTTATAGGAATCGATACATGTGATTCGTTTTCGCATAACTTCAAAACCACTGTACGTGTTAACTCTAAATTTTGCCTGCAGGTTTGTTATAACAACTTGTTTCAAGTCTCCAATTTCGGTCGTGATATAAGTTTTAACACGAGAGTAATCGGCTTTAATTAAATTTGTCAGAATCAGTATGTGTGGTTTGTTTTCGCGTAACTTCAAAACCACTGTACGTGTTAACTCTTAAATTTGCCTGCAGGTTTGTAATAACAACTTGTTTCAAGTCTTCAATTTCGGTCGTGATATAAGTTTTAACACGAGAGTAATCGGCTTTAATTAAATTTGTCAGAATCAGTATGTGTGGTTTGTTTTCGCGTAACTTCAAAACCACTGTACGTGTTAACTCTAAATTTTGCCTGCAGGTTTGTTATAACAACTTGTTTCAAGTGTCCAATTTTCTTCGTGATATAAGTTTTAACACGACGGTAATCGGCTTTAATTGAATTTGTTAGAATCTGTGTGTGTGGTTCGTTTTCGAATAACTTAAAAACCACTCTACGTGTTAACTCTAAATTTTGCCTGCAGGTTTGTTATAACAACTTGTTTCAAGTCTCCAATTTCCTTCGTGATATAAGCTTTAACACAACGGTAATTGGCTTTAATTGAATTTGTTAAAATCAGTATGTGTGGTTTGTTTTCGCGTAACTTCAAAACCACTGTACGTGTTAACTCTAAAATTTGCCTGCAGGTTTGTTATAACAACTTGTTTCAAGTCTCCAATTTCGGTCGTGATATAAGTTTTAACACGAGCGTAATCGGCTTTAATTGAATTTCTCGGAATCGATACGTGTGGTTCGTTTTCGCATAACTTCAAAACCACTGTACGTGTCAACTCTAAATTTTGCCTGCAGGTTTGTTATAATAACTTGTTTCAAGTGTCCAATTTCCTTCGTGATATAAGTTTTAACACGACGGTAATCGGCTTTAATTGAATTTGTTAGAATCTGTGTGTGTGGTTCGTTTTCGCATAACTTCAAAACCACTCTACGTGTTAACTCTAAATTTTGCCTGCAGGTTTGTTATAACAACTTGCTTTAAGTCTCCAATTTCGGTCGTGATATAAGTTTTAACACGAGAGTAATCGGCTTTAATTGAATTTGTTAGAATCTGTGTGTGTGGTTCGTTTTCGCATAACTTCAAAACAACTGTACGTGTTAACTATAAATTTTGCCTGCAGGTTTGTTATAACAACTTGTTTCAAGTCTCCAATTTCGGTCGTGATATAAGTTTTAACACGAGAGTAATCGGCTTTAAATGAATTTCTCGGAATCGATATGTGTGGTTTGTTTTCGCGTAACTTCAAAACCACTGTACGTGTTAACTCTAAATTTTGCCTGCAGGTTTGTTATAACAACTTGTTTGAAGTCTCCAATTTCGGTCGTGATATAAGTTTTAACACGAGAGTAATCGGCTTTAATTGAATTTCTCGGAATCGATACGTGTGGTTCGTTTTCGCATAACTTCAAAACCACTGTACGTGTCAACTCTTAAATTTGCCTGCAGGTTTGTAATAACAACTTGTTTCTAGTCTTCTATTTCGGTCGTGATATAAGTTTTAACACGAGAGTAATCGGCTTTAATTGAATTTGTCAGAATCAGTATGTGTGGTTTGTTTTCGCGTAACTTCAAAACCACTGTACGTGTTAACTCTAAATTTTGCCTGCAGGTTTGTTATAACAACTTGTTTCAAGTGTTCAATTTCCTTCGTGATATAAGTTTTAACACGACGGTAATCGGCTTTAATTGAATTTGTTAGAATCTGTGTGTGTGGTTCGTTTTCGCATAACTTCAAAACAACTCTACGTGTTAACTCTAAATTTTGCCTGCAGGTTTGTTATAACAACTTGTCTCAAGTCTCTAATTTCGGTCGTGAAATAAGTTTTAACACGAGAGTAATCGGCTTTAAATGAATTTGTTAGAATCTCTGTGTGTGGTTCGTTTTCGCATAACTTCAAAACAACTGTACGTGTTAACTATAAATTTTGTCTGCAGGTTTGTTATAACAACTTGTTTCAAGTCTCCAACTTCGGTCGTGATATAAGTTTTAACACGAGAGTAATCGGCTTTAATTGAATTTCTCGGAATCGATACGTGTGGTTTGTTTTCACGTAACTTCGAAACCACTGTACGTGTTAACTCTAAATTTTGCCTGCAGGTTTGTTATAACAACTTGTTTCAAGTCTTCAATTTCGGTCGTGATATAAGTTTTAACACGAGAGTAATCGGCTTTAATTGAATTTCTCGGAATTGATACGTGTGGTTCGTTTTCGCATAACTTCAAAACCACTCTATGTGTTATCTCTTAATTTTGCCTGCAGGTTCGTCATAACAACTTGTTTCAAGTGTCCAAATTTCTTCGTGATATAAGTTTTAACACGACGGTAATCGGCTTTAATTGAATTTGTTAGAATCTGTGTGTGTGGTTCGTTTTCGCATAGCTTCAAAACCACTCTACGTGTTAACTCTAAATTTTGCCTGCAGGTTTGTTATAACAACTTGTTTCAAGTCTCCAATTTCTTTCGTGATATAAGCTTTAACACGACGGTAATTGGCTTTAATTGAATTTGTTAGAATCAGTATGTGTGGTTTGTTTTCGCGTAACTTCAAAACCACTGTACGTGTTAACTCTAAAATTTGCCTGCAGGTTTGTTATAACAACTTGTTTCAAGTCTCCAATTTCGGTCGTGATATAAGTTTTAACACGAGAGTAATCGGCTTTAATTGAATTTCTCGGAATCGATACGTGTGGTTTGTTTTCACGTAACTTCGAAACCACTGTACGTGTTAACTCTAAATTTTGCCTGCAGGTTTGTTATAACAACTTGTTTCAAGTCTTCAATTTCGGTCGTGATATAAGTTTTAACACGAGAGTAATCGGCTTTAATTGAATTTCTCGGAATCGATACGTGTGGTTCGTTTTCGCATAACTTCAAAACCACTGTACGTGTCAACTCTTAAATTTGCCTGCAGGTTTGTAATAACAACTTGTTTCAAGTCTTCAATTTCGGTCGTGATATAAGTTTTAACACGAGAGTAATCGGCTTTAATTGAATTTGTCAGAATCAGTATGTGTGGTTTGTTTTCGCGTAACTTCAAAACCACTGTACGTGTTAACTCTAAATTTTGCCTGCAGGTTTGTTATAACAAATTGTTTCAAGTGTCCAATTTCCTTCGTGATATAAGTTTTAACACGACGGTAATCGGCTTTAATTGAATTTGTTAGAATCTGTGTGTGTGGTTCGTTTTCGCCTAACTTCAAAACCACTCTACGTGTTAACTCTAAATTTTGCCTGCAGGTTTGTTATAACAACTTGTTTCAAGTCTCCAATTTCCTTCGTGATATAAGCTTTAACACGACGGTAATCGGCTTTAATTGAATTTGTTAGAATCAGTATGTGTGGTTTGTTTTCGCGTAACTTCAAAACCACTGTACGTGTTAACTCTAAAATTTGCCTGCAGGTTTGTAATAACAACTTGTTTCAAGTCTCCAATTTCGGTCGTCATATAAGTTTTAACACGAGAATAATCGGCTTTAATTGAATTTCTCGGAATCGATACGTGTGGTTTGTTTTCGCGTAACTTCAAAACCACTGTACGTGTTAACTCTAAATTTTGCCTGCAGGTTTGTTATAACAACTTGTTTCAATTCTCCAATTTCGGTCGTGATATAAGTTTTAACACGACGGTAATCGGCTTTAATTGAATTTGTTAGAATCTGTGTGTGTGGTTCGTTTTCGCATAACTTCAAAACAACTCTACGTGTTAACTCTAAATTTTGCCTGCAGGTTTGTAATAACAACTTGTTTCAAGTCTTCAATTTCGGTCGTGATATAAGTTTTAACACGAGAGTAATCGGCTTTAATTAAATTTGTCAGAATCGATACGTGTGGTTCGTTTTCGCATAACTTCAAAACCACTGTACGTGTCAACTCTTAAATTTGCCTGCAGGTTTGTAATAACAACTTGTTTCAAGTCTTCAATTTCGGTCGTGATATAAGTTTTAACACGACGGTAATCGGCTTTAATTGAATTTGTTAGAATCTTTGTGTGTGGTTCGTTTTCGCATAACTTCAAAACAACTCTACGTGTTAACTCTAAATTTTGCCTGCAGGTTTGTAATAACAACTTGTTTCAAGTCTTCAATTTCATTCGTGATATAAATTTTAACACAGGAGTAATCGGCTTTAATTTAATTTTATAGGAATCGATACATGTGATTCGTTTTCGCATAACTTCAAAACCACTGTACGTGTTAACTCTAAATTTTGCCTGCAGGTTTGTTATAACAACTTGTTTCAAGTCTCCAATTTCGGTCGTGATATAAGTTTTAACACGACGGTAATCGGCTTTAATTGAATTTGTTAGAATCTGTGTGTGTGGTTCGTTTTCGCATAACTTCAAAACAACTCTACGTGTTAACTCTAAATTTTGCCTGCAGGTTTGTAATAACAACTTGTTTCAAGTCTTCAATTTCGGTCGTGATATAAGTTTTAACACGAGAGTAATCGGCTTTAATTAAATTTGTCAGAATCGATACGTGTGGTTCGTTTTCGCATAACTTCAAAACCACTGTACGTGTCAACTCTTAAATTTGCCTGCAGGTTTGTAATAACAACTTGTTTCAAGTCTTCAATTTCGGTCGTGATATAAGTTTTAACACGACGGTAATCGGCTTTAATTGAATTTGTTAGAATCTTTGTGTGTGGTTCGTTTTCGCATAACTTCAAAACAACTCTACGTGTTAACTCTAAATTTTGCCTGCAGGTTTGTAATAACAACTTGTTTCAAGTCTTCAATTTCATTCGTGATATAAATTTTAACACAGGAGTAATCGGCTTTAATTGAATTTTATAGGAATCGATACATGTGATTCGTTTTCGCATAACTTCAAAACCACTGTACGTGTTAACTCTAAATTTTGCCTGCAGGTTTGTTATAACAACTTGTTTCAAGTCTCCAATTTCGGTCGTGATATAAGTTTTAACACGAGAGTAATCGGCTTTAATTAAATTTGTCAGAATCAGTATGTGTGGTTTGTTTTCGCGTAACTTCAAAACCACTGTACGTGTTAACTCTTAAATTTGCCTGCAGGTTTGTAATAACAACTTGTTTCAAGTCTTCAATTTCGGTCGTGATATAAGTTTTAACACGAGAGTAATCGGCTTTAATTAAATTTGTCAGAATCAGTATGTGTGGTTTGTTTTCGCGTAACTTCAAAACCACTGTACGTGTTAACTCTAAATTTTGCCTGCAGGTTTGTTATAACAACTTGTTTCAAGTGTCCAATTTTCTTCGTGATATAAGTTTTAACACGACGGTAATCGGCTTTAATTGAATTTGTTAGAATCTGTGTGTGTGGTTCGTTTTCGAATAACTTAAAAACCACTCTACGTGTTAACTCTAAATTTTGCCTGCAGGTTTGTTATAACAACTTGTTTCAAGTCTCCAATTTCCTTCGTGATATAAGCTTTAACACAACGGTAATTGGCTTTAATTGAATTTGTTAAAATCAGTATGTGTGGTTTGTTTTCGCGTAACTTCAAAACCACTGTACGTGTTAACTCTAAAATTTGCCTGCAGGTTTGTTATAACAACTTGTTTCAAGTCTCCAATTTCGGTCGTGATATAAGTTTTAACACGAGCGTAATCGGCTTTAATTGAATTTCTCGGAATCGATACGTGTGGTTCGTTTTCGCATAACTTCAAAACCACTGTACGTGTCAACTCTAAATTTTGCCTGCAGGTTTGTTATAATAACTTGTTTCAAGTGTCCAATTTCCTTCGTGATATAAGTTTTAACACGACGGTAATCGGCTTTAATTGAATTTGTTAGAATCTGTGTGTGTGGTTCGTTTTCGCATAACTTCAAAACCACTCTACGTGTTAACTCTAAATTTTGCCTGCAGGTTTGTTATAACAACTTGCTTTAAGTCTCCAATTTCGGTCGTGAAATAAGTTTTAACACGAGAGTAATCGGCTTTAAATGAATTTGTTAGAATCTCTGTGTGTGGTTCGTTTTCGCATAACTTCAAAACAACTGTACGTGTTAACTATAAATTTTGTCTGCAGGTTTGTTATAACAACTTGTTTCAAGTCTCCAACTTCGGTCGTGATATAAGTTTTAACACGAGAGTAATCGGCTTTAATTGAATTTCTCGGAATCGATACGTGTGGTTTGTTTTCACGTAACTTCGAAACCACTGTACGTGTTAACTCTAAATTTTGCCTGCAGGTTTGTTATAACAACTTGTTTCAAGTCTTCAATTTCGGTCGTGATATAAGTTTTAACACGAGAGTAATCGGCTTTAATTGAATTTCTCGGAATTGATACGTGTGGTTCGTTTTCGCATAACTTCAAAACCACTCTATGTGTTATCTCTTAATTTTGCCTGCAGGTTCGTCATAACAACTTGTTTCAAGTGTCCAAATTTCTTCGTGATATAAGTTTTAACACGACGGTAATCGGCTTTAATTGAATTTGTTAGAATCTGTGTGTGTGGTTCGTTTTCGCATAGCTTCAAAACCACTCTACGTGTTAACTCTAAATTTTGCCTGCAGGTTTGTTATAACAACTTGTTTCAAGTCTCCAATTTCTTTCGTGATATAAGCTTTAACACGACGGTAATTGGCTTTAATTGAATTTGTTAGAATCAGTATGTGTGGTTTGTTTTCGCGTAACTTCAAAACCACTGTACGTGTTAACTCTAAAATTTGCCTGCAGGTTTGTTATAACAACTTGTTTCAAGTCTCCAATTTCGGTCGTGATATAAGTTTTAACACGAGAGTAATCGGCTTTAATTGAATTTCTCGGAATCGATACGTGTGGTTTGTTTTCACGTAACTTCGAAACCACTGTACGTGTTAACTCTAAATTTTGCCTGCAGGTTTGTTATAACAACTTGTTTCAAGTCTTCAATTTCGGTCGTGATATAAGTTTTAACACGAGAGTAATCGGCTTTAATTGAATTTCTCGGAATCGATACGTGTGGTTCGTTTTCGCATAACTTCAAAACCACTGTACGTGTCAACTCTTAAATTTGCCTGCAGGTTTGTAATAACAACTTGTTTCAAGTCTTCAATTTCGGTCGTGATATAAGTTTTAACACGAGAGTAATCGGCTTTAATTGAATTTGTCAGAATCAGTATGTGTGGTTTGTTTTCGCGTAACTTCAAAACCACTGTACGTGTTAACTCTAAATTTTGCCTGCAGGTTTGTTATAACAAATTGTTTCAAGTGTCCAATTTCCTTCGTGATATAAGTTTTAACACGACGGTAATCGGCTTTAATTGAATTTGTTAGAATCTGTGTGTGTGGTTCGTTTTCGCCTAACTTCAAAACCACTCTACGTGTTAACTCTAAATTTTGCCTGCAGGTTTGTTATAACAACTTGTTTCAAGTCTCCAATTTCCTTCGTGATATAAGCTTTAACACGACGGTAATCGGCTTTAATTGAATTTGTTAGAATCAGTATGTGTGGTTTGTTTTCGCGTAACTTCAAAACCACTGTACGTGTTAACTCTAAAATTTGCCTGCAGGTTTGTAATAACAACTTGTTTCAAGTCTCCAATTTCGGTCGTCATATAAGTTTTAACACGAGAATAATCGGCTTTAATTGAATTTCTCGGAATCGATACGTGTGGTTTGTTTTCGCGTAACTTCAAAACCACTGTACGTGTTAACTCTAAATTTTGCCTGCAGGTTTGTTATAACAACTTGTTTCAATTCTCCAATTTCGGTCGTGATATAAGTTTTAACACGACGGTAATCGGCTTTAATTGAATTTGTTAGAATCTGTGTGTGTGGTTCGTTTTCGCATAACTTCAAAACAACTCTACGTGTTAACTCTAAATTTTGCCTGCAGGTTTGTAATAACAACTTGTTTCAAGTCTTCAATTTCGGTCGTGATATAAGTTTTAACACGAGAGTAATCGGCTTTAATTAAATTTGTCAGAATCGATACGTGTGGTTCGTTTTCGCATAACTTCAAAACCACTGTACGTGTCAACTCTTAAATTTGCCTGCAGGTTTGTAATAACAACTTGTTTCAAGTCTTCAATTTCGGTCGTGATATAAGTTTTAACACGACGGTAATCGGCTTTAATTGAATTTGTTAGAATCTTTGTGTGTGGTTCGTTTTCGCATAACTTCAAAACAACTCTACGTGTTAACTCTAAATTTTGCCTGCAGGTTTGTAATAACAACTTGTTTCAAGTCTTCAATTTCATTCGTGATATAAATTTTAACACAGGAGTAATCGGCTTTAATTTAATTTTATAGGAATCGATACATGTGATTCGTTTTCGCATAACTTCAAAACCACTGTACGTGTTAACTCTAAATTTTGCCTGCAGGTTTGTTATAACAACTTGTTTCAAGTCTCCAATTTCGGTCGTGATATAAGTTTTAACACGACGGTAATCGGCTTTAATTGAATTTGTTAGAATCTGTGTGTGTGGTTCGTTTTCGCATAACTTCAAAACAACTCTACGTGTTAACTCTAAATTTTGCCTGCAGGTTTGTAATAACAACTTGTTTCAAGTCTTCAATTTCGGTCGTGATATAAGTTTTAACACGAGAGTAATCGGCTTTAATTAAATTTGTCAGAATCGATACGTGTGGTTCGTTTTCGCATAACTTCAAAACCACTGTACGTGTCAACTCTTAAATTTGCCTGCAGGTTTGTAATAACAACTTGTTTCAAGTCTTCAATTTCGGTCGTGATATAAGTTTTAACACGACGGTAATCGGCTTTAATTGAATTTGTTAGAATCTTTGTGTGTGGTTCGTTTTCGCATAACTTCAAAACAACTCTACGTGTTAACTCTAAATTTTGCCTGCAGGTTTGTAATAACAACTTGTTTCAAGTCTTCAATTTCATTCGTGATATAAATTTTAACACAGGAGTAATCGGCTTTAATTGAATTTTATAGGAATCGATACATGTGATTCGTTTTCGCATAACTTCAAAACCACTGTACGTGTTAACTCTAAATTTTGCCTGCAGGTTTGTTATAACAACTTGTTTCAAGTCTCCAATTTCGGTCGTGATATAAGTTTTAACACGAGAGTAATCGGCTTTAATTAAATTTGTCAGAATCAGTATGTGTGGTTTGTTTTCGCGTAACTTCAAAACCACTGTACGTGTTAACTCTTAAATTTGCCTGCAGGTTTGTAATAACAACTTGTTTCAAGTCTTCAATTTCGGTCGTGATATAAGTTTTAACACGAGAGTAATCGGCTTTAATTAAATTTGTCAGAATCAGTATGTGTGGTTTGTTTTCGCGTAACTTCAAAACCACTGTACGTGTTAACTCTAAATTTTGCCTGCAGGTTTGTTATAACAACTTGTTTCAAGTGTCCAATTTTCTTCGTGATATAAGTTTTAACACGACGGTAATCGGCTTTAATTGAATTTGTTAGAATCTGTGTGTGTGGTTCGTTTTCGAATAACTTAAAAACCACTCTACGTGTTAACTCTAAATTTTGCCTGCAGGTTTGTTATAACAACTTGTTTCAAGTCTCCAATTTCCTTCGTGATATAAGCTTTAACACAACGGTAATTGGCTTTAATTGAATTTGTTAAAATCAGTATGTGTGGTTTGTTTTCGCGTAACTTCAAAACCACTGTACGTGTTAACTCTAAAATTTGCCTGCAGGTTTGTTATAACAACTTGTTTCAAGTCTCCAATTTCGGTCGTGATATAAGTTTTAACACGAGCGTAATCGGCTTTAATTGAATTTCTCGGAATCGATACGTGTGGTTCGTTTTCGCATAACTTCAAAACCACTGTACGTGTCAACTCTAAATTTTGCCTGCAGGTTTGTTATAATAACTTGTTTCAAGTGTCCAATTTCCTTCGTGATATAAGTTTTAACACGACGGTAATCGGCTTTAATTGAATTTGTTAGAATCTGTGTGTGTGGTTCGTTTTCGCATAACTTCAAAACCACTCTACGTGTTAACTCTAAATTTTGCCTGCAGGTTTGTTATAACAACTTGCTTTAAGTCTCCAATTTCGGTCGTGATATAAGTTTTAACACGAGAGTAATCGGCTTTAATTGAATTTGTTAGAATCTGTGTGTGTGGTTCGTTTTCGCATAACTTCAAAACAACTGTACGTGTTAACTATAAATTTTGCCTGCAGGTTTGTTATAACAACTTGTTTCAAGTCTCCAATTTCGGTCGTGATATAAGTTTTAACACGAGAGTAATCGGCTTTAAATGAATTTCTCGGAATCGATATGTGTGGTTTGTTTTCGCGTAACTTCAAAACCACTGTACGTGTTAACTCTAAATTTTGCCTGCAGGTTTGTTATAACAACTTGTTTGAAGTCTCCAATTTCGGTCGTGATATAAGTTTTAACACGAGAGTAATCGGCTTTAATTGAATTTCTCGGAATCGATACGTGTGGTTCGTTTTCGCATAACTTCAAAACCACTGTACGTGTCAACTCTTAAATTTGCCTGCAGGTTTGTAATAACAACTTGTTTCTAGTCTTCTATTTCGGTCGTGATATAAGTTTTAACACGAGAGTAATCGGCTTTAATTGAATTTGTCAGAATCAGTATGTGTGGTTTGTTTTCGCGTAACTTCAAAACCACTGTACGTGTTAACTCTAAATTTTGCCTGCAGGTTTGTTATAACAACTTGTTTCAAGTGTTCAATTTCCTTCGTGATATAAGTTTTAACACGACGGTAATCGGCTTTAATTGAATTTGTTAGAATCTGTGTGTGTGGTTCGTTTTCGCATAACTTCAAAACAACTCTACGTGTTAACTCTAAATTTTGCCTGCAGGTTTGTTATAACAACTTGTCTCAAGTCTCTAATTTCGGTCGTGAAATAAGTTTTAACACGAGAGTAATCGGCTTTAAATGAATTTGTTAGAATCTCTGTGTGTGGTTCGTTTTCGCATAACTTCAAAACAACTGTACGTGTTAACTATAAATTTTGTCTGCAGGTTTGTTATAACAACTTGTTTCAAGTCTCCAACTTCGGTCGTGATATAAGTTTTAACACGAGAGTAATCGGCTTTAATTGAATTTCTCGGAATCGATACGTGTGGTTTGTTTTCACGTAACTTCGAAACCACTGTACGTGTTAACTCTAAATTTTGCCTGCAGGTTTGTTATAACAACTTGTTTCAAGTCTTCAATTTCGGTCGTGATATAAGTTTTAACACGAGAGTAATCGGCTTTAATTGAATTTCTCGGAATTGATACGTGTGGTTCGTTTTCGCATAACTTCAAAACCACTCTATGTGTTATCTCTTAATTTTGCCTGCAGGTTCGTCATAACAACTTGTCTCAAGTCTCCAATTTCTGTCGTGATATAAGTTTTAACACGAGAGTAATCGGCTTTAATTGAATTTGTTAGAATCTGTGTGTGTGGTTCGTTTTCGCATAACTTCAAAACAACTGTACGTGTTAACTCTTAATTTTGCCTGCAGGTTTGTCATAACAACTTGTTTCAAGTCTCCAATTTCGGTAGTGATATAAGTTTTAACACGATAGTAATCGGCTTTAATTGAATTTCTCGGAATCGATACGTGTGGTTCGTTTTCGCATAACTTCAAAACAACTGTACGTGTTAACTCTTAAATTTGCCTGAAGGTTTGTTATAACAACTTGTTTCAAGTCTCCAATTTCCTTTGTGATATAAATTTTAACACAGGAGTAATCGGCTTTAATTGAATTTTATAGGAATCGATACATGTGATTCGTTTTCGCATAACTTCAAAACCACTGTACTTGTTAACTCTAAATTTTGCCTGCAGGTTTGTTATAACAACTTGTTTGAAGTCTCCAATTTCGGTCGTGATATAAGTTTTAACACGAGAGTCATCGGCTTTAATTGAATTTCTCGGAATCGATACGTGTGGTTCGTTTTCGCATAACTTCAAAACCACTGTACGTGTCAACTCTTAAATTTGCCTGCAGGTTTGTAATAACAACTTGTTTCAAGTCTTCAATTTCGGTCGTGATATAAGTTTTAACACGAGAGTAATCGGCTTTAATTAAATTTGTCAGAATCAGTATGTGTGGTTTGTTTTCGCGTAACTTGAAAACCACTGTACGTGTTAACTCTAAATTTTGCCTGCAGGTTTGTTATAACAACTTGTTTCAAGTGTCCAAATTTCTTCGTGATATAAGTTTTAACACGACGGTAATCGGCTTTAATTGAATTTGTTAGAATCTGTGTGTGTGGTTCGTTTTCGCATAACTTCAAAACCACTCTACGTGTTAACTCTAAATTTTGCCTGCAGGTTTGTTATAACAACTTGTTTCAAGTCTCCAATTTCTTTCGTGATATAAGCTTTAACACGACGGTAATTGGCTTTAATTGAATTTGTTAGAATCAGTATGTGTGGTTTGTTTTCGCGTAACTTCAAAACCACTGTACGTGTTAACTCTAAAATTTGCCTGCAGGTTTGTTATAACAACTTGTTTCAAGTCTCCAATTTCGGTCGTGATATAAGTTTTAACACGAGAGTAATCGGCTTTAATTGAATTTCTCGGAATCGATACGTGTGGTTTGTTTTCACGTAACTTCGAAACCACTGTACGTGTTAACTCTAAATTTTGCCTGCAGGTTTGTTATAACAACTTGTTTCAAGTCTTCAATTTCGGTCGTGATATAAGTTTTAACACGAGAGTAATCGGCTTTAATTGAATTTCTCGGAATTGATACGTGTGGTTCGTTTTCGCATAACTTCAAAACCACTCTATGTGTTATCTCTTAATTTTGCCTGCAGGTTCGTCATAACAACTTGTTTCAAGTCTCCAATTTCTGTCGTGATATAAGTTTTAACACGAGAGTAATCGGCTTTAATTGAATTTGTTAGAATCTGTGTGTGTGGTTCGTTTTCGCATAACTTCAAAACAACTGTACGTGTTAACTCTTAATTTTGCCTGCAGGTTTGTCATAACAACTTGTTTCAAGTCTCCAATTTCGGTAGTGATATAAGTTTTAACACGATAGTAATCGGCTTTAATTGAATTTCTCGGAATCGATACGTGTGGTTCGTTTTCGCATAACTTCAAAACAACTGTACGTGTTAACTCTTAAATTTGCCTGAAGGTTTGTTATAACAACTTGTTTCAAGTCTCCAATTTCCTTTGTGATATAAATTTTAACACAGGAGTAATCGGCTTTAATTGAATTTTATAGGAATCGATACATGTGATTCGTTTTCGCATAACTTCAAAACCACTGTACTTGTTAACTCTAAATTTTGCCTGCAGGTTTGTTATAACAACTTGTTTGAAGTCTCCAATTTCGGTCGTGATATAAGTTTTAACACGAGAGTAATCGGCTTTAACCCGTTAGTAGTCGCTAATTGGTCGATTTGCCGCCCATCCTTCAGTGTTGCCAGATTTCTTTAATCAATAGCCACCAAAAATGTTTACAAGTGGCATTTTATATATATAAAACGCGAATAAAATCAAAGAAACGTTGATCACATCACTTCTTAAAATTATTGGTGACAGTTAAATAACAAGTGCGCAATCTGTAATAGGTGGCGCTGTCTATAGCGACTACTAACGGGTTAATTGAATTTCTCGGAATCGATACGTGTGGTTCGTTTTCGCATAACTTCAAAACCACTGTACGTGTCAACTCCTAAATTTGCCTGCAGGTTTGTAATAACAACTTGTTTCAAGTCTTCAATTTCGGTCGTGATATAAGTTTTAACACGAGAGTAATCGGCTTTAATTAAATTTGTCAGAATCAGTATGTGTGGTTTGTTTTCGCGTAACTTCAAAACCACTGTACGTGTTAACTCTAAATTTTGCCTGCAGGTTTGTTATAACAACTTGTTTCAAGTGTCCAATTTTCTTCGTGATATAAGTTTTAACACGACGGTAATCGGCTTTAATTGAATTTGTTAGAATCTGTGTGTGTGGTTCGTTTTCGCATAACTTCAAAACAACTGTACGTGTTAACTCTTAATTTTGCCTGCAGGTTTTTCATAACAACTTGTTTCAAGTCTCCAATTTCGGTAGTGATATAAGTTTTAACACGATAGTAATCGGCTTTAATTGAATTTCTCGGAATCGATACGTGTGGTTCGTTTTCGCATAACTTCAAAACAACTGTACGTGTTAACTCTTAAATTTGCCTGAAGGTTTGTTATAACAACTTGTTTCAAGTCTCCAATTTCCTTTGTGATATAAATTTTAACACAGGAGTAATCGGCTTTAATTGAATTTTATAGGAATCGATACATGTGATTCGTTTTCGCATAACTTCAAAACCACTGTACTTGTTAACTCTAAATTTTGCCTGCAGGTTTGTTATAACAACTTGTTTGAAGTCTCCAATTTCGGTCGTGATATAAGTTTTAACACGAGAGTAATCGGCTTTAATTGAATTTCTCGGAATCGATACGTGTGGTTCGTTTTCGCATAACTTCAAAACCACTGTACGTGTCAACTCTTAAATTTGCCTGCAGGTTTGTAATAACAACTTGTTTCTAGTCTTCTATTTCGGTCGTGATATAAGTTTTAACACGAGAGTAATCGGCTTTAATTGAATTTGTCAGAATCAGTATGTGTGGTTTGTTTTCGCGTAACTTCAAAACCACTGTACGTGTTAACTCTAAATTTTGCCTGCAGGTTTGTTATAACAACTTGTTTCAAGTGTTCAATTTCCTTCGTGATATAAGTTTTAACACGACGGTAATCGGCTTTAATTGAATTTGTTAGAATCTGTGTGTGTGGTTCGTTTTCGCATAACTTCAAAACAACTCTACGTGTTAACTCTAAATTTTGCCTGCAGGTTTGTTATAACAACTTGTCTCAAGTCTCTAATTTCGGTCGTGAAATAAGTTTTAACACGAGAGTAATCGGCTTTAAATGAATTTGTTAGAATCTCTGTGTGTGGTTCGTTTTCGCATAACTTCAAAACAACTGTACGTGTTAACTATAAATTTTGTCTGCAGGTTTGTTATAACAACTTGTTTCAAGTCTCCAACTTCGGTCGTGATATAAGTTTTAACACGAGAGTAATCGGCTTTAATTGAATTTCTCGGAATCGATACGTGTGGTTTGTTTTCACGTAACTTCGAAACCACTGTACGTGTTAACTCTAAATTTTGCCTGCAGGTTTGTTATAACAACTTGTTTCAAGTCTTCAATTTCGGTCGTGATATAAGTTTTAACACGAGAGTAATCGGCTTTAATTGAATTTCTCGGAATTGATACGTGTGGTTCGTTTTCGCATAACTTCAAAACCACTCTATGTGTTATCTCTTAATTTTGCCTGCAGGTTCGTCATAACAACTTGTTTCAAGTCTCCAATTTCTGTCGTGATATAAGTTTTAACACGAGAGTAATCGGCTTTAATTGAATTTGTTAGAATCTGTGTGTGTGGTTCGTTTTCGCATAACTTCAAAACAACTGTACGTGTTAACTCTTAATTTTGCCTGCAGGTTTGTCATAACAACTTGTTTCAATTCTCCAATTTCGGTAGTGATATAAGTTTTAACACGATAGTAATCGGCTTTAATTGAATTTCTCGGAATCGATACGTGTGGTTCGTTTTCGCATAACTTCAAAACAACTGTACGTGTTAACTCTTAAATTTGCCTGAAGGTTTGTTATAACAACTTGTTTCAAGTCTCCAATTTCCTTTGTGATATAAATTTTAACACAGGAGTAATCGGCTTTAATTGAATTTTATAGGAATCGATACATGTGATTCGTTTTCGCATAACTTCAAAACCACTGTACTTGTTAACTCTAAATTTTGCCTGCAGGTTTGTTATAACAACTTGTTTGAAGTCTCCAATTTCGGTCGTGATATAAGTTTTAACACGAGAGTCATCGGCTTTAATTGAATTTCTCGGAATCGATACGTGTGGTTCGTTTTCGCATAACTTCAAAACCACTGTACGTGTCAACTCTTAAATTTGCCTGCAGGTTTGTAATAACAACTTGTTTCAAGTCTTCAATTTCGGTCGTGATATAAGTTTTAACACGAGAGTAATCGGCTTTAATTAAATTTGTCAGAATCAGTATGTGTGGTTTGTTTTCGCGTAACTTGAAAACCACTGTACGTGTTAACTCTAAATTTTGCCTGCAGGTTTGTTATAACAACTTGTTTCAAGTGTCCAAATTTCTTCGTGATATAAGTTTTAACACGACGGTAATCGGCTTTAATTGAATTTGTTAGAATCTGTGTGTGTGGTTCGTTTTCGCATAACTTCAAAACCACTCTACGTGTTAACTCTAAATTTTGCCTGCAGGTTTGTTATAACAACTTGTTTCAAGTCTCCAATTTCTTTCGTGATATAAGCTTTAACACGACGGTAATTGGCTTTAATTGAATTTGTTAGAATCAGTATGTGTGGTTTGTTTTCGCGTAACTTCAAAACCACTGTACGTGTTAACTCTAAAATTTGCCTGCAGGTTTGTTATAACAACTTGTTTCAAGTCTCCAATTTCGGTCGTGATATAAGTTTTAACACGAGAGTAATCGGCTTTAATTGAATTTCTCGGAATCGATACGTGTGGTTTGTTTTCACGTAACTTCGAAACCACTGTACGTGTTAACTCTAAATTTTGCCTGCAGGTTTGTTATAACAACTTGTTTCAAGTCTTCAATTTCGGTCGTGATATAAGTTTTAACACGAGAGTAATCGGCTTTAATTGAATTTCTCGGAATTGATACGTGTGGTTCGTTTTCGCATAACTTCAAAACCACTCTATGTGTTATCTCTTAATTTTGCCTGCAGGTTCGTCATAACAACTTGTTTCAAGTCTCCAATTTCTGTCGTGATATAAGTTTTAACACGAGAGTAATCGGCTTTAATTGAATTTGTTAGAATCTGTGTGTGTGGTTCGTTTTCGCATAACTTCAAAACAACTGTACGTGTTAACTCTTAATTTTGCCTGCAGGTTTGTCATAACAACTTGTTTCAAGTCTCCAATTTCGGTAGTGATATAAGTTTTAACACGATAGTAATCGGCTTTAATTGAATTTCTCGGAATCGATACGTGTGGTTCGTTTTCGCATAACTTCAAAACAACTGTACGTGTTAACTCTTAAATTTGCCTGAAGGTTTGTTATAACAACTTGTTTCAAGTCTCCAATTTCCTTTGTGATATAAATTTTAACACAGGAGTAATCGGCTTTAATTGAATTTTATAGGAATCGATACATGTGATTCGTTTTCGCATAACTTCAAAACCACTGTACTTGTTAACTCTAAATTTTGCCTGCAGGTTTGTTATAACAACTTGTTTGAAGTCTCCAATTTCGGTCGTGATATAAGTTTTAACACGAGAGTAATCGGCTTTAACCCGTTAGTAGTCGCTAATTGGTCGATTTGCCGCCCATCCTTCAGTGTTGCCAGATTTCTTTAATCAATAGCCACCAAAAATGTTTACAAGTGGCATTTTATATATATAAAACGCGAATAAAATCAAAGAAACGTTGATCACATCACTTCTTAAAATTATTGGTGACAGTTAAATAACAAGTGCGCAATCTGTAATAGGTGGCGCTGTCTATAGCGACTACTAACGGGTTAATTGAATTTCTCGGAATCGATACGTGTGGTTCGTTTTCGCATAACTTCAAAACCACTGTACGTGTCAACTCTTAAATTTGCCTGCAGGTTTGTAATAACAACTTGTTTCAAGTCTTCAATTTCGGTCGTGATATAAGTTTTAACACGAGAGTAATCGGCTTTAATTAAATTTGTCAGAATCAGTATGTGTGGTTTGTTTTCGCGTAACTTCAAAACCACTGTACGTGTTAACTCTAAATTTTGCCTGCAGGTTTGTTATAACAACTTGTTTCAAGTGTCCAATTTTCTTCGTGATATAAGTTTTAACACGACGGTAATCGGCTTTAATTGAATTTGTTAGAATCTGTGTGTGTGGTTCGTTTTCGCATAACTTCAAAACAACTGTACGTGTTAACTCTTAATTTTGCCTGCAGGTTTGTCATAACAACTTGTTTCAAGTCTCCAATTTCGGTAGTGATATAAGTTTTAACACGATAGTAATCGGCTTTAATTGAATTTCTCGGAATCGATACGTGTGGTTCGTTTTCGCATAACTTCAAAACAACTGTACGTGTTAACTCTTAAATTTGCCTGAAGGTTTGTTATAACAACTTGTTTCAAGTCTCCAATTTCCTTTGTGATATAAATTTTAACACAGGAGTAATCGGCTTTAATTGAATTTTATAGGAATCGATACATGTGATTCGTTTTCGCATAACTTCAAAACCACTGTACTTGTTAACTCTAAATTTTGCCTGCAGGTTTGTTATAACAACTTGTTTGAAGTCTCCAATTTCGGTCGTGATATAAGTTTTAACACGAGAGTCATCGGCTTTAATTGAATTTCTCGGAATCGATACGTGTGGTTCGTTTTCGCATAACTTCAAAACCACTGTACGTGTCAACTCTTAAATTTGCCTGCAGGTTTGTAATAACAACTTGTTTCAAGTCTTCAATTTCGGTCGTGATATAAGTTTTAACACGAGAGTAATCGGCTTTAATTAAATTTGTCAGAATCAGTATGTGTGGTTTGTTTTCGCGTAACTTGAAAACCACTGTACGTGTTAACTCTAAATTTTGCCTGCAGGTTTGTTATAACAACTTGTTTCAAGTGTCCAAATTTCTTCGTGATATAAGTTTTAACACGACGGTAATCGGCTTTAATTGAATTTGTTAGAATCTGTGTGTGTGGTTCGTTTTCGCATAACTTCAAAACCACTCTACGTGTTAACTCTAAATTTTGCCTGCAGGTTTGTTATAACAACTTGTTTCAAGTCTCCAATTTCTTTCGTGATATAAGCTTTAACACGACGGTAATTGGCTTTAATTGAATTTGTTAGAATCAGTATGTGTGGTTTGTTTTCGCGTAACTTCAAAACCACTGTACGTGTTAACTCTAAAATTTGCCTGCAGGTTTGTTATAACAACTTGTTTCAAGTCTCCAATTTCGGTCGTGATATAAGTTTTAACACGAGAGTAATCGGCTTTAATTGAATTTCTCGGAATCGATACGTGTGGTTTGTTTTCACGTAACTTCGAAACCACTGTACGTGTTAACTCTAAATTTTGCCTGCAGGTTTGTTATAACAACTTGTTTCAAGTCTTCAATTTCGGTCGTGATATAAGTTTTAACACGAGAGTAATCGGCTTTAATTGAATTTCTCGGAATTGATACGTGTGGTTCGTTTTCGCATAACTTCAAAACCACTCTATGTGTTATCTCTTAATTTTGCCTGCAGGTTCGTCATAACAACTTGTTTCAAGTCTCCAATTTCTGTCGTGATATAAGTTTTAACACGAGAGTAATCGGCTTTAATTGAATTTGTTAGAATCTGTGTGTGTGGTTCGTTTTCGCATAACTTCAAAACAACTGTACGTGTTAACTCTTAATTTCGCCTGCAGGTTTGTCATAACAACTTGTTTCAAGTCTCCAATTTCGGTAGTGATATAAGTTTTAACACGATAGTAATCGGCTTTAATTGAATTTCTCGGAATCGATACGTGTGGTTCGTTTTCGCATAACTTCAAAACAACTGTACGTGTTAACTCTTAAATTTGCCTGAAGGTTTGTTATAACAACTTGTTTCAAGTCTCCAATTTCCTTTGTGATATAAATTTTAACACAGGAGTAATCGGCTTTAATTGAATTTTATAGGAATCGATACATGTGATTCGTTTTCGCATAACTTCAAAACCACTGTACTTGTTAACTCTAAATTTTGCCTGCAGGTTTGTTATAACAACTTGTTTGAAGTCTCCAATTTCGGTCGTGATATAAGTTTTAACACGAGAGTAATCGGCTTTAACCCGTTAGTAGTCGCTAATTGGTCGATTTGCCGCCCATCCTTCAGTGTTGCCAGATTTCTTTAATCAATAGCCACCAAAAATGTTTACAAGTGGCATTTTATATATATAAAACGCGAATAAAATCAAAGAAACGTTGATCACATCACTTCTTAAAATTATTGGTGACAGTTAAATAACAAGTGCGCAATCTGTAATAGGTGGCGCTGTCTATAGCGACTACTAACGGGTTAATTGAATTTCTCGGAATCGATACGTGTGGTTCGTTTTCGCATAACTTCAAAACCACTGTACGTGTCAACTCTTAAATTTGCCTGCAGGTTTGTAATAACAACTTGTTTCAAGTCTTCAATTTCGGTCGTGATATAAGTTTTAACACGAGAGTAATCGGCTTTAATTAAATTTGTCAGAATCAGTATGTGTGGTTTGTTTTCGCGTAACTTCAAAACCACTGTACGTGTTAACTCTAAATTTTGCCTGCAGGTTTGTTATAACAACTTGTTTCAAGTGTCCAATTTTCTTCGTGATATAAGTTTTAACACGACGGTAATCGGCTTTAATTGAATTTGTTAGAATCTGTGTGTGTGGTTCGTTTTCGCATAACTTCAAAACCACTCTACGTGTTAACTCTAAATTTTGCCTGCAGGTTTGTTATAACAACTTGTTTCAAGTCTCCAATTTCTTTCGTGATATAAGCTTTAACACGACGGTAATTGGCTTTAATTGAATTTGTTAGAATCAGTATGTGTGGTTTGTTTTCGCGTAACTTCAAAACCACTGTACGTGTTAACTCTAAAATTTGCCTGCAGGTTTGTTATAACAACTTGTTTCAAGTCTCCAATTTCGGTCGTGATATAAGTTTTAACACGAGAGTAATCGGCTTTAATTGAATTTCTCGGAATCGATACGTGTGGTTCGTTTTCGCATAACTTCAAAACAACTGTACGTGTTAACTCTTAAATTTGCCTGCAGGTTTGTCATAACAACTTGTTTCAAGTCTCCAATTTCGGTAGTGATATAATTTTTAACACGAGAGTAATCGGCTTTAATTGAATTTGTTAGAATCTGTGTGTGTGGTTCGTTTTCGCATAACTTCAAAACCACTGTACGTGTTAACTCTAAAATTTGCCTGCAGGTTTGTTATAACAACTTGTTTCAAGTCTCCAATTTCGGTCGTAATATAAGTTTTAACACGACGGTAATCGGCTTTAATTGAATTTGTTAGAATCTGTGTGTGTGGTTCGTTTTCGCATAACTTCAAAACAACTCTACGTGTTAACTCTAAATTTTCCCTGCAGGTTTGTTATAACAACTTGTCTCAAGTCTCTAATTTCGGTCGTGAAATAAGTTTTAACACGAGAGTAATCGGCTTTAATTGAATTTGTTAGAATCTGTGTGTGTGGTTCGTTTTCGCATAACTTCAAAACAACTCTACGTGTTAACTCTAAATTTTCCCTGCAGGTTTGTTATAACAACTTGTCTCAAGTCTCTAATTTCGGTCGTGAAATAAGTTTTAACACGAGAGTAATCGGCTTTAATTGAATTTGTTAGAATCTGTGTGTGTGGTTCGTTTTCGCATAACTTCAAAATAACTGTACGTGTTAACTCTTAATTTTGCCTGCAGGTTTGTTATAACAACTTGTCTCAAGTCTCTAATTTTGGTCGTGAAATAAGTTTTAACACGAGAGTAATCGGCTTTAATTGAATTTGTTAGAATCTGTGTGTGTGGTTCGTTTTCGCATAACTTCAAAACTGTACGTGTTAACTCTTAATTTTGCCTGCAGGTTTTTCATAACAACTTGTTTCAAGTCTCCAATTTCGGTAGTGATATAAGTTTTAACACGATAGCAATCGGCTTTAATTGAATTTCTCGGAATCGATACGTGTGGTTCGTTTTCGCATAACTTCAAAACAACTGTACGTGTTAACTCTTAAATTTGCCTACAGGTTTGTTTTAACAACTTGTTTCAAGTCTCCAATTTCCTTCGTGATATAAATTTTAACACGGGAGTAATCGGCTTTAATTGAATTTTATAGGAATCGATACATGTGATTCGTTTTCGCATAACTTCAAAACCACTGTACGTGTTAACTCTAAAATTTGCCTGCAGGTTTGTTATAACAACTTGTTTCAAGTCTCCAATTTCGGTCGTGATATAAGTTTTAACACGAGAGTAATCGGCTTTAATTGAATTTCTCGGAATCCATACGTGTGGTTTGTTTTCGCGTAACTTCAAAACCACTGTACGTGATAACTCTAAATTTTGCCTGCAGGTTTGTTATAACAACTTGTTTCAAGTCTCCAATTTCGGTCGTGATATAAGTTTTAAGACGACGGTAATCGGCTTTAATTGAATTTATTAGAATCTGTGTGTGTGGTTCGTTTTCGCATAACTTCAAAACAACTCTACGTGTTAACTCTAAATTTTGCCTGCAGGTTTGTTATAACAACTTGTTTCAAGTCTCCAATTTCGGTCGTGATATAAGTTTTAACACGAGAGTAATCGGCTTTAATTGAATTTCTCGGAATCGATACGTGTGGTTCGTTTTCGCATAACTTCAAAACCACTGTACGTGTCCACTCTTAAATTTGCCTGCAGGTTTGTAATAACAACTTGTTTCAAGTCTTCAATTTCGGTCGTGATATAAGTTTTAACACGAGAGTAATCGGCTTTAATTGAATTTGTCAGAATCAGTATGTGTGGTTTGTTTTCGCGTAACTTCAAAACCACTGTACGTGTTAACTCTAAATTTTGCCTGCAGGTTTGTTATAACAACTTGTTTCAAGTGTCCAATTTCCTTTGTGATATAAGTTTTAACACGTCGGTAATCGGCTTTAATTGAATTTGTTAGAATCTGTGTGTGTGGTTCGTTTTCGCATAACTTCAAAACCACTCTACGTGTTAACTCTAAATTTTGCCTGCAGGTTTGTTATAACAACTTGTTTCAAGTCTCCAATTTCGGTCGTGATATAAGTTTTAACACGAGAGTAATCGGCTTTAATTGAATTTGTTAGAATCTGTGTGTGTGGTTCGTTTTCGCATAACTTCAAAACAACTGTACGTGTTAACTCTTAATTTTGCCTGCAGGTTTGTTATAACAACTTGTTTCAAGTCTCCAATTTCCTTCGTGATATAAATTTTAACACGGGAGTAATCGGCTTTAATTGAATTTTATAGGAATCGATACATGTGATTCGTTTTCGCGTAACTTCAAAACCACTGTACGTGTTAAGTCTAAATTTTGCCTGCAGGTTTGTTATAACAATTTGTTTCAAGTCTCCAATTTCGGTCGTGATATAAGTTTTAACACGACGGTAATCGGCTTTAATTGAATTTGTTAGAATCTGTGTGCGTGGTTCGTTTTCGCATAACTTCAAAACAACTCTACGTGTTAACTCTAAATTTTGCCTGCAGGTTTGTTATAACAACTTGTCTCAAGTCTCTAATTTTGGTCGTGAAATAAGTTTTAACACGAGAGTAATCGGCTTTAATTGAATTTGTTAGAATCTGTGTGTGTGGTTCGTTTTCGCATAACTTCAAAACAACTGTACGTGTTAACTCTTAATTTTGCCTGCAGGTTTTTCATAACAACTTGTTTCAAGTCTCCAATTTCGGTAGTGATATAAGTTTTAACACGATAGCAATCGGCTTTAATTGAATTTCTCGGAATCCATACGTGTGGTTCGTTTTCGCATAACTTCAAAACAACTGTACGTGTTAACTCTTAAATTTGCCTGCAGGTTTGTTTTAACAACTTGTTTCAAGTCTCCAATTTCCTTCGTGATATAAATTTTAACACGGGAGTAATCGGCTTTAATTGAATTTTATAGGAATCGATACATGTGATTCGTTTTCGCATAACTTCAAAACCACTGTACGTGTTAACTCTAAATTTTGCCTGCAGGTTTGTTATAACAACTTGTTTCAAGTCTCCAATTTCGGTCGTGATATAAGTTTTAAGACGACGGTAATCGGCTTTAATTGAATTTGTTAGAATCTGTGTGTGTGGTTCGTTTTCGCATAACTTCAAAACAACTCTACGTGTTAACTCTAAATTTTGCCTGCAGGTTTGTTATAACAACTTGTTTCAAGTCTCCAATTTCGGTCGTGATATAAGTTTTAACACGAGAGTAATCGGCTTTAATTGAATTTCTCGGAATCGATACGTGTGGTTCGTTTTCGCATAACTTCAAAACCACTGTACGTGTCCACTCTTAAATTTGCCTGCAGGTTTGTAATAACAACTTGTTTCAAGTCTTCAATTTCGGTCGTGATATAAGTTTTAACACGAGAGTAATCGGCTTTAATTGAATTTGTCAGAATCAGTATGTGTGGTTTGTTTCCGCGTAACTTCAAAACCACTGTACGTGTTAACTCTAAATTTTGCCTGCAGGTTTGTTATAACAACTTGTTTCAAGTGTCCAATTTCCTTTGTGATATAAGTTTTAACACGTCGGTAATCGGCTTTAATTGAATTTGTTAGAATCTGTGTGTGTGGTTCGTTTTCGCATAACTTCAAAACCACTCTACGTGTTAACTCTAAATTTTGCCTGCAGGTTTGTTATAACAACTTGTTTCAAGTCCCAATTTCGGTCGTGATATAAGTTTTAACACGAGAGTAATCGGCTTTAATTGAATTTCTCGGAATCGATACGTGTGGTTTGTTTTCGCGTAACTTCAGAACCACTGTACGTGTTAACTCTAAATTTTGCCTGCAGGTTTGTTATAACAACTTGTTTCAAGTCTCCAATTTCGGTCGTGATATAAGTTTTAACACGAGAGTAATCGGCTTTAATTGAATTTGTTAGAATCTGTGTGTGTGGTTCGTTTTCGCATAACTTCAAAACAACTGCACGTGTTAACTCTTAATTTTGCCTGCAGGTTTGTTATAACAAATTGTTTCAAGTGTCCAATTTCCTTCGTGATATAAGTTTTAACACGACGGTAATCGGCTTTAATTGAATTTGTTAGAATCTGTGTGTGTGGTTCGTTTTCGCATAACTTCAAAACCACTCTACGTGTTAACTCTAAATTTTGCCTGCAGGTTTGTTATAACAACTTGTTTCAAGTCTCCAATTTCGGTCGTGATATAAGTTTTAACACGTGAGTAATCGGCTTTAAATGAATTTCTCGGAATCGATACGTGTGTTTTGTTTTCGCGTAACTTCAAAACCACTGTACGTGTTAACTCTAAATTTTGCCTGCAGGTTTGTTATAACAACTTGTTTCAAGTCTCCAATTTCAGTCGTGATATAAGTTTTAACACGAGAGTAATCGGCTTTAATTGAATTTCTCGGAATCGATACGTGTGGTTCGTTTTCGCATAACTTCAAAACCACTGTACGTGTCAACTCTTAAATTTGCCTGCAGGTTTGTAATAACAACTTGTTTCAAGTCTTCAATTTCGGTCGTGATATAAGTTTTAACTCGAGAGTAATCGGCTTTAATTGAATTTGTCAGAATCAGTATGTGTAGTTTGTTTTCGCTTAACTTCAAAACCACA